>JAAGEH010000328.1:2229784-2246251 GCA_011751065.1 Lasiurus cinereus | reverse complement strand
TGGGGGGCATGGAGACAGTGGAATGTTAGGTGCGGAGTCGGTGGGTGTGGATTGGGTGGGTTGGAGTCAGTGGATGTGGAGTTGGAGGGAGCGGAGTAGGTGTGTGCAGAGTTGGTGGGTTGGAGTCGGTGAATTGGAGTCGGTGTGTGCGGAGTGGGTGTGTGAACTGTCGGTTTATGAAGAGTCGGTGTAAGAGTCCGAGGGAGAAGAGCCAGTGAACATAGAGTCGGTGAGTGCAGAGCCTCTTCCTGTGTAAGAAGGGACTCTCCCTGCCTCCCCCTCGGGGTTCTGGTGAAGACTGAATGTGCAAGGGCAGAGGGCACCTAGCATAGGGCTGGGGATGGGCAGAGAGATGGTGCCCAGGTGACTCCAGGGTCTGTGAGCAAACCCTTCCCGCGGCCAGGCGTTGATCAGACCGTGTCCAGTAGCAGTAGGTCCACAGCATCCCTTCTCCTAAGAAACTGGAGTTCTGGATCACGAGGGTAAAGGAACATGAGATGGAGAAGCAGGAGCTACTGCCGGTTGTTAGAACCGTGCATGGGGCCAACCTTGGAAACTGCCCCCTGAGAGCAACAGCCATACCCCGTGGATGCGTGTTCCCACTCTGTGACTGCAGTCGGGACACTCAGCCCCGAGGACACCCAATGGTTGTGGGCGGGACTCTGGGCGGGAGCAGAGATGAGAGAGCTGAAAGGCTCCCTGGGTGTGCTCGGCCCTGGGACAGGAATCGGCCCACGGACTCCTCCCATGAGGGGGCCGGGAGGGACCAGCCTTGGCATCCCAAACGCAGCCTGTGCCTGACACCAGAGGCCCATAGCGCTGTTTGTGGGGCCATAACACTGTTGGTGGGGCCTCACTTCCGGGAAACGGTTCCAGAGCTGCTGGTTTTCCAGGAGGACCTGTGTGAACCGTTCAGGAAGGCACTGTGTATTTCACAAAACTCGCCGAATGGCCATTTATTTCCAGCACCCAGAGCGGCGGAGGGACTGTGGAACTGGGAGGCCAAGGCTCAGCTCTCAAACCGGGGAGAGCTCTTAGCCCCTCCCCTTCCTGGTTAAGGAAACGGGCTCAGGGAAGGGCCATCCCTGTCAGCAGGTGCACTCGTCCAACCAGACACGGCTGTACACATCACACACTCTCGCATCATGTGTACCAGAGATGGGGCAGTTTTAGGTTTATGTGGTGCCCTTTTCTGATTTTCGGCTCCTGGGTTGATGCTGCTGCCAGCGAAGAGTCATTTGCGAAGCTCAGCGGCTTAAGTGGGCACCACAGAAGGCCCTCAAAACAGACAGGGCCTGCCTGTCCGGATGATGCCCAGATGGCGGCTCCATGCCCAGGGGTGGTCTGTGAGAGGCAGGCGATCAATGATTCTCTCTCATCATTTTTTTTACTATTTTTAATGGTTATTATTATTATTATTAATGAGTTACATGTATACATATCTTCCCATTGCCCCCCCCCTCCCAGGCATACCCTAACCCTCTAGTGTCTTGTGTTCATTGGTTATTCTCTCTCATCATTAATGTGTCTCTTTCTCCCTCTCCTTTTTCCTCTCTGAGATCAATAAAAATATATTTAAAAGAAATATATTGGAGGTCCGGTGCATGATATTCATGCTCCGGGTGGGGGCCCTCAGCCTGGCCTCCTGCACCCTCTCTAATCTGGGACTCCTTGGGGGATGTCCAACTGCCAGTTTAGACCCAATCCCTGCTGGATCGGACCTAAACCGGTAGTCGGACATCCGTCTCGCAATCTGGGACCGCTGGCTCCTAACTGCTCCACTGATTGCCCCTAACCACTTCTGCCTGTTGTCCTGATCACCCCTACCTGCTCTCCCCTGCAGCCTGATCACTTCCTAACTGCTCTTCCCTGATCACCCCTAACACCTCTGCCTTGGCCCCTCCACCATGGTTTTATCCAGTAGGAGATCCGGAAGACATCTGGTCTAATTAGCATATTACCCCTTTATTAGTATAGATATTTTTTAAAAAAACAGAAACAGATAAGGCCTGGCTGCTGTGTTGCTTTTCTGTAAGGATGGATGTAGGTGGGTGATGTGGCAAAAGGGATCTCTGCTGGCATCTAGGATGTGGGTTGAGCTGTGATTTGGGGTCCCCATGGCCTTTCTAAGACTTGTTACACCAGCTCAGGGGCCTCAGAGCAGCCCATTCTCCTAGCACTTGCTTTCCGGCCCTGTGTGTGCGTCACTGTGTTCAGCCATAACTGCCCTCGGGTGTCTCCATCATCTGCCACTGGGTCAGTATGTCTTTAGTGGCTGTAGGTCTCCCAGGCGGGCCCTGTGCTGGAGTCGCTTCTGGGCAGCTGTGCTGTAGGAAGGAAGCAGGTGCCCTTCATCCTGGGGAAGCAGGGTAGCTGCCCAGGTCAGGGCCCACCCAGAGGGTTCCCTGGTGCGCATCCTCACCCCTCCCCTCTTCCTGCTCTAGGAGCCGGGACACGTCCCCCAGCAGGAGCTGCTGGGGGACAACATGGCCCAGGAGGGTGAAAAGGCCCAGAGGATGAACCAGCCCGACCACCCGAGCGTGGAGCCGGGGCAGCTGTCAGAAGGTAGGCAGTAGCCCTGGTGCCGGGAGCCAGCCTGGCTGCAGCTTCTCCCTCAGCCGGGGGAGCTGGGCCCCGGGCTCTGAATCTCCTGGGTCAGCCCATCCTCAGCCCCCGTCCATCGGGTTTTAGTCAAGGGCCATTGGGAACTGTCTCCTGGCCATTCTCCCCAGGGAGAACAGGCAGGGTCTGGCAGCCTTGCAGTCAGGACACGAACCACAGAGTCAGTGCTGCCAGTTTCTCAGCTCCCGTGTGAACGGCACCAGGAGCCTTCAGAGGACGGCACACGGACCCCAGAGGCTGTCAGACCTGGCCGTGGGGGGCTGAAAGCTCGGATGGCAGAGCCTTCCCCAGCGGTCCCTGACCTGCAGGATAGCAGCTGCTGGGGCTGATTTCCTCCGTTCAGGTCCTGATCGGGCAGAGGAGCCAGTCTGCTCTCTGTCTCCCTGGGCAGGGGCTGCTCAGTGACACCTCCGCCCAAGGGACCTTACTCAGGGGTGGCAAGAACTGGGCACACGCGCCCCAGAGGCTCTACTGCCCGCAGACATACCGGTCAATTTTCATGCCCCCCACACTCCCTGCTGAGCTACCCAACCCCCCACTGTGAGGGTGGGCAGAGACCATGCCATGTCTGTGCCGTCTCTGTGAGTCTCTGAGATCCTTGACTTGACGGTCAGGTTAGAACTTGGCAAAAAGCGGTTCCAGCAGTTCCACCATCTTGAACGTTTGTATTGGCCTCTCCACGGTCACCTGCTTTCTCCTGAAGCTCTGGGTGGCTCCCAATGGACCCAGAGGAGCCAGCTGAGGGGCCACAACCCACGTGACAGCACCTCCGGTGTCTTCAAACCTAGGCCTCAGGGGATGGCCCTCTCGGAGGGATGGCCCTCTCGGGGCGGAGACAGAGAGGGGAAGCGGAGGCCCTGAAATCTGGGCTCTCACCCCCTCTGCTCATCAGCCTCCAGCCAGATCCTGGCATCAGAGGAAAACCACGAGGCGCTCCCGGGCACAGTCCCGGAGCCGCAGGACACCGCGCTGGCCCTGACGGCGACCACCACCAACAGCACGGAGCTGCGGGAGGAGAACCTGCAGCTGCGGAAGCAGGTGACGGGGGGAGGGGGTGGTGTCCGGAACATATCGACAAGCCAGTGGCCGGTGTGCTGTGGGATGCCAGGTTTGCGGTTTGCTTTAAAGCCAAGTTCACTTGGTGAGCTGATGTGGCACGGGCTGGATCTTTGGGTCTGCAGGTGGAAGAGTTGGGGAGCCAACTATGGACGGAGAAGGCCAACTGCCAGCACTTGGAGAGCCTGAAAGAAGAGCTGGACGGAGAACGGGAGCAGTTATTCAAGATCATAGACACCCTGATTCCATACAGAGCCACGCAGGTAGGCCCTCCGGAGCGCAGTCCCCCACCCCCACCCCCGGGCATCCCTGCTTGCCAGAGGGGGCGTCCAGGACCACAGCCGTGTCCTGATCATGGATCAGTGGTTCCTGGTGACCAGTGCCCTCGCTCAGCTGCAGCTCAGACCAGCGATTCTCAGCCTTGGCGGGGCTGATATTGACTCCCAGGGACACGGGCCATCTTGGTGTTGATTGACAGGACTGGGGAGAAGGGAGGTGCTGCTGGCTGTGCAGGGTAGATGGTTCTGGAAATATCAGGGTTAGTTAGTTGCTGGTGTTGCTCAGGTATTCTGCATCCTTACTGATGTCCTGTGGACTTTAAAAACATAGGGTTTTAAATGTGGTCAAAGGGAGCAGCCAAGGAGCTGATCCAGAGCTGCATCATTTACCTCTAAAGGTCCCATGTGTGGGGATGGCGCAGGACTCATGTCGCCCCATGTGACGGTCCCTTCATGCCTGGGCCCCTCCAGCGCAGTCCCTGAAGTGCTGGGAGCACCGCAGGGCTGGGTGTTGCCTGCCCCGAGGGTCCTTGCTCTTTTGGGGTCTGCACTTGCCCTGCTCTTGGCCCCTCACTGCGTGTGGGGGTGCGGGGATGCAGAGTGCGTGGCACTCAGTGAAGCATCCTCCCCTTTTCCCTGAGAACCAGCAGGGTGCCGAGGAGAAGCAGCCTGAGGAGCAGGGGGCGCAGCGGAAGGAGCTGAGTGAAATCCAGGCGGCCCTGCTCGCCAAGGAAAATGAGGGGCTGCGGCAGGAGATAGACAAGTGAGCACCTCCGCCTGCAGTGGCACCTGCCGGGTTCATTCCCACCAACCCACCCAGCGCCCGCTGAGCTCAGCCCCAGCGAGGCCCCTGGTGAGGTGCACCCTTACCGCCCCCTCCCCCACCACCACCTCCCAGGACGGTCCAGCTGACGATCACAAGAGGAAGGGCCTCCAGTGGGTGGTGGGGCTGGAAGGACTAGGGACAGCTGGCATGGAGCTGGTCCAGGGGTGGATGGCCGCCCCGCCCCCACGATGATGGGATGACTGTGTTGGGCACCGGCACCTTCATCCTCTCACCCTTGCGATCCCGGAAGGACAGAGCTCGCTCCCCGTCATTCCCGCGTTTCCTGTTGGTGAATTCACCTCCTCGCTGACATGCACTTGTCACCCCCACATCGGTCCCCGGGGCTTTTCAGGGGCCTGTCCAGCGGGCGAGATAGGGGGGTCGCCTGATGTGTGCATTTGCAGCTGTGGTGGAGCAAGGCCTCTGACTCCTGCCGGTTTCAGCTCTCACCCTGCCAACGAGCGTCCCTTTTGAGGTCCGTTGATGGCCATGGAGTTCCATTTTCATGCTTTTTGGTGGAGATTTCGCTGTTTGAAAAGGGCCCCGAATGGACTGCTGTCGTGCTATCTAGTGTCCCCAAGTATAAGCGTCGCTGGGCCTTGGAGACAATATCCGAGAGGCACATGAGGGTCATTCAGGCCGAGGTCTGGTGCTGTTGGCTCTGAGCATAGCACCCAAAGCGTCTTCATGTCTTGATTGGTTGACACAAATGTGGCCAGAGACTCACAGGAACTGTTGGGACAGTTGCAGTGTACACTGATTCAGTGCAGTGTACACTGATTCGCAGTGGCTTGATAGGACATGATACTGCCAATCATGAGAATTGACTGCACTATTATCTTTTTTTTTTTTTTTCTAAAAGATGAGGAAAGAGACTCAGAGAGAGTAAATAAGTTGTTCAGGTCAATCCTGGGTGTAGTAGCCCAATTGAGATTCAAATCCAGGTCTGTCTCAACCCAGAGGTACAACCACACGAAGCCTTCCTCTGCATGGCCTTGTTTTAATATACATTGGGGGCTACAGTCTCAGGCGCCTGCGGGGGCCAGGCAGGGCCAGCAGGTGGGGAAGGGGTGTCAGCGGTAGGGCAGACCCTTGTAGAGAATCCACCGCCTCTGAAGGCTGGTAGCTGGGAGGCAAACCTTCGCTTCCGGGTCATCCTTTTGTATCTGCTTTTTTAAAAAAAATTAATCCTCATCTCAAGATAATTTTTCCACTGACCTTCAGAGAGAGTGAAAGGGAGGGAGGGGGAGAGAGAAACAGCCATGCGAGAGACACATCTACTGGACGACTAGAGCACACACCCCTCTATGCCGCAGAGCGATCCCACAGCCCAGGTACGTGCCCTCGACAGGGAGTCCAATCCGCGGCCATTCCGTACACAGGCTGACGCTGTCACTGCCGAGCCACCCCTGCCAGGGCCTTCCTTTATGCTTTCTCCCCCTCCTCCGAGAAGCTCCAGAGCTGAGGGTGGACGTGAAACTTGAAAATATTGAATAACTTGCCAAAACCGGTTTGGCTCAGAGGATAGAGCATTGGCCTGCGGACTGAAGGGTCCCAGGTTCGATTCCAGTCAAGGGCATGTATCTTGGTTGCAGGCGCATCGCTAGTAGGGGGCGTGCAGGAGGCAGCTGATCGATGTTTCTCTCTCATCGATGTTTCTCTCTATCCCTCTCCCTGCCTCTCTGTAAAAAATCAATAAAATATACTTTAAATAAATAAATAGATAAATAAAATATTGAATAACTAATTGATTTAAATTAAATAACAAAGACTGTGTGGGCCAAACAGAGCCCCTCCGGGTTCATTCACGTTGAGTCCAGGAGCCTCTGGGCATTGAGATTTCAGGTATAGCCCTCACTCCCGGAAAGCCAGTCGGGTAATTATGACGATGACGATGATAATGATGGTAATGCTGTCAGTGGCATTCCTAATGCTCCAGAATCTCATATTTATCTGTCTCAGGAGATGAAAGCAGAAGGGGAGTTGGACTGGGGAGAAGAGCTGGGCACAGACAGAGTTCAGAGCAAAGATGTTCTGAGTCCATGTTTCCCAAAAGTGTTTCCGGGCAAGAACCCCGTTTCCAAGGAGGCGGATCTGCCAAGCCCTCCCAGGCGGCTCTGTGGAAGTGTGTCCGAGTCTGCCTGACCTGTGTCCCCAGCTCATAGTGGGGCAGCTGCGGTGGCCGCACAGAACCCCAGTGGACACAGTCTGAGACCCGCTGATGGGGCTCAGCCCTCATTCACACGGGAAACCTGAGGCCCAGAGAGGTGGTGGGTTTGAGGGAGGTGCCCGCCTGGGACAGAGGCTGGGCGTGCTCCTCAGCCCTGGGCCCTGTGGCTCTCCACCCCCAGACTCACTTCCTGGATCCAGCTGCTGCAGGAGGAGAAGGAGGAGCTGCGCACCCAGAACCAGGCGCTGCAAGACTCCCTGAAGGACGCGCAGCAGAACTTGCAGATGTGCCAGAGCTTGTACGAGCTGACCAAGGAGGAGGAACGCTCCATGGAAATCTCCCTGGCGAGGCTGAGCGCCCAGTGCGAGGTGAGGCCTGGGGCTGGTGGCCTTCAGGACCCTGGGTCTGGCCCTGGGCTGACAGCCTGGGGCTCAGCCAGGTCCACCTGGGTCCTCATTGGCGTCTGTCCTCCAAGACTGTGTGTGACTGTCACCCAGAGGCCGAGAGGAAGTCGGAGACATTTAACGGGGCCAGCACCGTGGCCGGTGGGGATGTGTTAGAAAAGACCTTTCAGCAGACCTTTGCTTTTTTCTTGTTTTAAGTACATTTTTATTGATTTGAGAGAGAACAAGGGAGAGGGAGAGAGAGAGAGAAACGTCAATGATGACAGAGAATCATCATTCAGCTGCCTCCTACCCCACCCCAACGGGGAATCCAGCCCGCAACCTAGGCATATGCCCTTGACTGAAATGGAATCCAGGGCCCTTTCATTCGCAGTCCCGTGCTCTATCCGCTGCACTAAACCGGTGAGGGCCTGACCTTTGCTCTTGCAGGGTCGGGGCGGTGCATGGAAACAGCCAGGCGCCGTTTCCTCTCTGTCCTCTCGGTGGAGCTGGGTGCTCTGTGCTCCCCCCGGTGTCTTCGCATTGAGTTCTCGCATTGCCTTTGTGGGCGGGGGTGCCCGTCCTCGCCCCTCCGAGGTGGTGGGTCTGGATCTGTTGGTTTGAAGCCAAAGTTCAGGATTCCTGCCCCTCCCACCGGATGACATTCTGGGTCAGGAGCTGAACCACCTCAGCCCGAAATTCCCACCCAGCCCGTCCCCTGTGTCATTGATGTCAGAGAGAGGACGGGAGAGGGCGAGAGGAACGGACACATCAGTGATGAGACAGACTCTGTGAGGGGCTGCCTCCTGCACGCCCCCTGCTGGGCATCGACCGCTCCTCCTGGGCGTGTTCCTAGACCAGGCACCTCACCGGTGAACTCCTGGTGCTGGGAGGCCGCTCTGTCCACTGAACCACACCGCCAGACACCTATTAATGGGATCGTTGACATTCTTTTTGGAAATGGCTATGAAGTGCTCAGAACCCGCCATATATTTTGCACTGATGCCGCCTCTCAGCTCACCCTGGCTGCGTTTTCGGTGCTCAGTGGCCCCACGTGGGCAGCGGCTGCCCGAGGGGCCGGTGCCCGTGGCCTCCCCATGTCGTTGGCTGTGTTGGTCCTTCTGACGGGCGCGGCTCCTACCACAATGGCCATCTCCGTGCACGTGGCCTTCCCTGCTTTGGGGAGCGGTCTCCCGGCAGTGGAGCACGGGGGCCCGTGGTGGTGAGACGTCGTCGTCGATCTCTGTTTCAGCTGTTCAACCGCTTGAGGACGGAGTTGGTGGAGGAGAAGCGGGAACTCAGGAGCGAGATAGACACCTTGAAAGCGAGGAACCAGACCCTCCTGCAAGAGATTGCTGGGACCTCCACTCCGAGCAGGTAAGGGGCATGGGGTGACCGACGCCTGTCACATGGCTCCGGGCTTCCAGCTCCTCGCCGAGACCGCCACCTTCAGGCCAGATAGCCCCGTGGCACCCTAGCGTCCCCAGGGCAAGGGACAGACCATGTCCCCAGGGCAAGAGACAGACCTTTCCCAGGAATGGGTCTGGACTTCTGCCAGGAGGGCTGGTTGGATTGTGTGGCTTCCCAGACCCGGCCACTGCCAGACCCTCCTTCGTCTGCTTGTGAGGTCAGCTCAGTTTCAAACTGTGACCGAGGTAAAGAGAGTCACAGGCTGAGCCCTCTCTCTGTCTGATTTCCCGGAATGGGCTGGAGAGAGGGTGTGGGTGCGCCATGACTGTCCTCCCTCTGCCGACATGACCCGGACCTGGCCGTGGCGTCGGCCCTGCGAGGGGCACAGGACCAGTGACCCGGGGCCACGCACCACGGGGTGAGGGGCGGGGAGCAGAGCTGTGTGCACAGCGGACAGATGTGTGGGAGCTCCATGGAGGTGGAGGAGGAAGCGTGGGGGTGAGAGTCGGGGTTCTGCTGCTGACCTGGGTGGGGACAGGGCCAGCCACTGGGGCGGGAGTGGGGGGCCATGGAGGAGGAGCATGGTGGTCTGGGTGCAGGGAAGGCGCCGGCAGTGGCAGGAGGGGAGGCTGGAGAGGGGCACTCACTGTGGAAGGCGTCCACGCCTCGTGGAGGAGTGGGGCTCCCTGGGAGTGAGTGTGGATGGGGGGCTGGTCTGCCTGGCCGAGGGCGCTGCCCGAAATGAGGCCGGAGGGGAGGCTGGTGCTGGACACCTTGAGGCCTCGATGCGGAGAGTGAGGAGCTGAGGGAGCACAGGGCTGCGCTGGGCTCGGAACCAGAGGCGGTTCTTCCTGTGACAGGAGAACGCCATTTCCGCTGAGCTGCAATGTATTGCCCTTTAAGTTCCCTGTTTTCACTTGTTTGTTTTAATTTTTTTCTATTTGTCCTGAATAATAAGAGGCTAATATGCCACTGGTGCCCTCAACCAGGAGTTCGACCAGGGAACGGGGCCAGCCAGCCAACTTCCTGTGTTCCTTCCCTCCCCCCGGCAGGCCAGGCCAGAGGGGCCCTGATATCGGGGTGGGCCGGCCAAACCCCACCCGTGCACCTCCACTTCCCACAGGAGGAAGCGCAGGAATCCAGGCAGAGCCTTCCTCAGATTCTTCCAACGCCAGAGAGGCGGCTCCGGAGGACCAGCCAAGTCACCCCCAGAGCGCCCTCGCGGGTCCCAGGAGACCCCCCCAGCCTGCTCGACCTCGCTGGAAGAGAGAGACGCCCGCAGTGGGTCCCCGCCCACAGGTAGGAGCGCTGGCCGAGCTGCAGGAGGGCAGGGAAGGGGAGGGTCGCAGGCCTCCCTCGTGGGTGGGCAGAAGCCACGAGAGGCGAGCTGGGGGTGTACACATATGCTTGTGGCCTGGAGGGGGTGCTCCCCACACCCACGTTGGCCCCCCTAGGTATGTGACACCCAATAGAAAACGTGAACCCACATCGCTGTTGTGGCAGTTTCGTCCCAGAGCCACGTAGCTCCTTCCACGTGAGAAGCCTCAGGTCACGTGCTCTGGGGCGGGTCCTCCAGTGTCCAGGGCGGGTCTCCCTATAGTCACCGCAGAGCCAGGCTCCAGAGAGTAGGGGGTGGGGTTCTGTGTCTCTGCCAGGCCTCGCATTGGCCATTTCTGGGGAGATCCCCGCAGATGGAACACGTCGTGGACAGCGGCCGGGGCTTCCACCAGGCTCAGGCCCCGCTCTTTCTGTCCCTCTAAAAGCAGGTGGGGTTCTCTTCTCCCCCCGACCCGGCCCTGAGGCCTCCCACCGGGGGGCGTGAGCCAGGGGGTCCGCCGCGGATTTCTAGCTGCAGGGGCTGCTTGCGTTTCAGGGGGTCTCAGCGGCTGGCCGCCGGGAGTGGCCCAGGGTTGTGTTCAGAGAAAGAAAATGAAGGGGGCGGGGCGGTGACGGGGTGTCACCTCGCCACCTGGCCGACAGGGACGGGGAGAGAGCCCCGAGCCGCCTCCTGATGGCAGAGGGTCAGGGGGCCAGCGCAGGTGTGCGCCCCCAGCTGCATCTGCCTGGCTCTGCCCTGCCCACCAGGGAGGCTGTGCTCCTGCAGCACAAACAACGGGTCCCGTATCCTGTGGTGCGAGCGGTGGTCAGCAGGTGGCGCTGTGGGGCTGGACATCACAGGGTCAGCCCTGCACTGGGATCCCCATCAGAAGGCTGAGAAACCCCTCTATTTCGCGCCCATGACATGCTGAGGAAGTCAGACCGCTCGTCCACTCTCAGAGGACGATGGTGTGAGGTGGTGACGGGTAAACCTGGAGAAGAGGACGCTTCGGGATGAAGTGCGATCATCCTTGAGTGTGAGGGTGTCTGGGTGTCACCTAGAGGGAGATATTTTCATCATGTTCACGTCATCCTGCCAGAGAGGCTGTGAGACGTTCAAGAATGATGAGTGGGCCCTGCCCGTGGGCTCAGGGGGAGAGCATCGCAGGACCAAAGGGGCACAACTTCGATGTCCAGTCAGGCGCACCGACCTCGGGTGCAGGATTGAGCCCCGGCTGCGATCGGTGTTTGTGAGAGAGGCAACAGGTGGATGTCTCTCTCTCACATCGATGTTTCCCTCTCTCTCCCTCCCTGCACCTACGCCCTGCCTTCCACCCTCTCTCTAAAAATCAACGAAAGGAATATGCTCCCGTGAGGGCTTTTTAAAGAGAAGTGTGATTACTGAGTAGCCAGGTGGGCTCCTTCCCTGCACGCAGCAGCCAGAAACATGCCACCAAGTGCCCCCAGGTCTTTGCGGAGGAGCAGGAGTGAGTTATGTGGGAAACACGTTGGCAGGGAGCCTGTCACTGAAATGGGTGCATGAGCCCAGCTGGCGAGGCTCCGTTGGTGGAGCATCATCCCATGAACCAGGAGAACACCTCCTGATTCCCGGTCAGGGCGCATGCCCGGGATGCAGGCTCCATCCCCAGTACAGGGCATGCAGAAGACAGCCGACCCATCTTTCTCCTCATGGATGTTTCTATCTCCCTCTCCCTCCCCATCTCTGACGATCAATAAAAACACATTGGGCCAAAAAATGGAGGCGTAAGAAAAGCCACGCCCTAAATCAATAAACTCCTTGTTTAAAATTTCCCCCGTTGAAATGGAAACGTGGTCTAAGGCATCTCCTCCAGCAGCACAGAGTTCTCCCCTCGAGCTGCAGAGAGCACGGGCTCCAGGCCGCCACTCCACGAGCTCAGTGGAGTCAGAGCAGATGGGACTCCCCCAGTCCTGATTATGGCGGGGCCGCGGGTAAAGTGGTCCTCTCTCCTGGGCTGGACGGGATTCTGATTTTACCCGTGCATTTAGCAAACAGAGCGTCACTTGTCATTCTTCAGCCCATTTATTTGCTGTTTTCTGTGTTTTTATCCTTCCTCCCTTGGGCTTCCGGGATAACCATTCAGCAAGCGGGCAGCCGAAGAGCGCCTTTTGGAGCAGGAAGAAGGACGAAGTCAAAGGCGAGCCTGCAGGGGCCCGCTCGACTTTGTCTCGCCTTCTATGTTTCTGTACCCGTTGAGAAACCCCACCCTCTCCTCCCTCACTAGCCTCTCCCTTTTTTCCAAACCCGAAGATTTATAATCCTTTCCCTTTATCCCTGTCTTGACCACATACCCTTTATTTCTGAAAATTAAAAAAAAAAATCCATCATCATCAACAACAACAAACAAACCCAAAGAAGATCAGCACTTATGAAAAAAGAGAAAAAAGATCCTGGAGCCAATGGAAACCTCTATCGCCATGACAACAAGGCGCCTCAAAGCCAAGGAGTCGCCATCACACTATCTGAGTCACGTGGTGTGCCCGCTGCTTGGACTCTGGCCCTGGCCCTGCTTCTTGGGGCGCCGCGGCCTAGTCCTCCCTCCGCCCAGCTCCAGTGGGTGCACTGGGAAACGCGATGCATCTCTGGCCTGGCTGCTGGGTGTCCGTCTCCGCCTCTGCTCCTCCTGGTGAGTTCACATGGTAAGGTTTGGGTGCTTCAGCTCTCACGGTGGGTGTAGACATGGAGGGGCTGAGGGGCAGGGGTGCAGATGCTGGGAGAGTGGGGAGCGGGCCTGCGATCCCGACAGGGGGTGTGGCTCTGGGCCCACAGCCCCGGGCTGCCTGGAGCCGGACGCTGTGCAAAACAGCCTTGTCCTCCCGCTCCTGGAGCTCCAGCCGCATGCAGTTGCCACTTGTGATTGGAGAGCCCATCCCCTGTCCCACTGCGAGGCAGTTGAAGGTCTTTTAGGGGTTTTCACTCCTCGTTTTGTAAAATTAGGATTCTATTTGCCTTTGATAAGAGTACATGTTCATGGCAGGAAATTCAGAGACTGCAGAAAAGCACAAAATACAGGGTCAGCTCGTCGTGCGGTCAAAGACACTATGCGGAGACGAGGACTTCTAAACAGTTGTTGGGGCGGCCACCGACTTGGGTCTCGAATCCTAAGGGTGCCATCCCGGACCGTGAGGGCCTGACCACAGGTCTCGAGTGGCCCTGAGCAGACCCGGGTCAGGGTGCTTTAAAGTCAGGCATCTGAGGACACAGGGTCACCCAGCAGGGTGCCAGGAGTTCCTGTGGGGACTTGTGCCAGCATTTTGCGGAGCCTTGTCAGTTGGTCCTTCATGCTCCCCCAGCGGCTCAGGGCCCGCCCTGTGAGGGATGGGCAGGGCGAGGGCCGGCCTCCCGGGGCCTGGGCTCGGCTCTGGGGCCAGGGCCTCCCATTCAGACCCCGGCCCGTGAGGCGCGCAGCCCGCTTTTGTCCCTGGGCCTTGTGTGCCCGGCTGCCTCTGCTTCTAGCTCTCCCACTTTGGCATGGGAGGTCATTTGTCACTGATCTCCTCCTCCCCGGGCCCTGGGGACCTAATAATGACGGGAGCCCCCCACCCTCCCTCGGGGAGGCAGCCTGGACGGCACAGATGCCTCTGCTGACCAGCCCCCCAGCCCTGGTGTCCTGACCAAGGGCGCTGTGTGTGCTGGGGGGACCCCAGGCTGTGAAGGGGCCCAGCAGGAGCGGAAGCTTAGGTCCTGGCCATGTGGCCCCTGCAGGGGACGCCCTGGGGGGCGGGCTCTCGAGGACCCTCCTGCCTTCAATCCGCCTCTCTGTCCCTCCTCTCTTCTCTGCAGGACACTCCCGTTGCCGGATGACCTGTCAAGGTACCCGGTCAGAACCACCGTGCTCTCCTGACCACCGACCACCGACCTGCCAGGAGGAAGGGAGGACTCCAGCTTTGTGCCCGCAGGAGGACTGCCAGCCCCTCCGAGGGAAGTGCCGGAGGCGGGGCGGTAGGTGAAGCCCAACTCGAGACCTGCTGAGGCCGAGGCCCGCCCAGTGCACCCTGAGGCGGCCCCGCCTCCCCCAGCTCCTGCGGGGCCTGGGTCCCCAATGCTGACCACTGGACAGGAGGCCCTTCCCACTGGCTCCCCAAAGGAGTAGAGGCTGGCTCCTCTACAGCCTCCGCCACGCCCACCGCGGCCACAGGAGGCGGCGGCCGCTCCCGCCAGCACCACGCAGCCGCTGAGCCCGGCTGCCAGGACGAGGCCTTGGCCCCCGACACTCAGGGCAAGTGCCACCGTGGCCCTGTCCCTCCGAGGGGCCGGGCCCAGGGCAGGACCACAGAGAGGGCTCCCCGTTCAGCCCCGGGCGGGTCTCCCGCCGTGTCTGCCATGCCACGGGGCCCTGAGAACATCCGTCGTGGCAACAACTCAAGAGCAGGCGGGGGTCCCCCCAGCAGCGCGGGCCTGGCAGACGGGGGTTTGAGGATGGAGCGTGGCCGTGGTGACGCGTCTCCTGGCCCCGCAGCTCCTGAACCTGCAAAACCCTGGCAGCCTTCTGACCCCCTGGGCCTCCTCTCCCATAGACCTGAGGGCCCCCCCCCCCCGCTGCTTCCATCTTTTCTGTTAGTGACAGCGCTGCGCCAGCCCCAGGGTCACCCTCCCCGATGGCAGCGCGTCGGACCCTCCACCTCCGGTCTCTCTGGACCAAATCCACGTTGGCCTGGGGCTGCGCGCAAGGCGATGCCAAACCTCTTGCCCTGAGGCAGATGCTGGGAGGTGCCCCTCAGACACGGCTCCGCAACCGACCTCCATGGCAGCGTGTGCGCGCAGGTTCGGGGGAGCAGACACACATGCACGCGTGCCCTCAGGGCTGGGCCCTCGTGGTCCGGAAACTGGACTCTGTCCCGAAGCCTGGTGACCCCAGAGAAGCCCAGACCGGCCGAACCACCGAGACCTCCAGGCCGGGTGGACCCTGGGATCAGGCTCACTGTTAACCCAGAGCATTGCCCACGCCCCTCTCCCCACATCTCCACGCCCCTCTCCCCAGAGCTCCACGCCCCCCTCCCCAGGTCCCCACACCCCTCTCCCCAAACCTCACATCCCTCTCCCCAGGATCCCACGCCCCCCTCCCCTGACCCCACGCCCCTCTCCCCAGGGCCTAGGCAGCTGGCCAGGCAGATAGCCTCAGGCTTTCCCTCTCTCCAGCTGGCTTCTGCCCGCCTCACCCTGCTCCCTGGACCTTCCCCCCCTGCTCACTGTTCTACAAACACTGGCTCTGCCAGTCCTGGGTCAGCGAGAAACCAGCCCCTGCCCTCAGCAGTGGCCGCAGTGTGCAGAGGGAGCGTGTGCCAGAGGCAGGTGCAGCGCCCCGTGTCCCCCATCGAGGGTGAGACTCTGGTTCCTTATTTCTGAGTGACTTCCTGGGACAGACACCAAATTCAATACCTTACATCCTCGTGTGGGCGCTCGGAAAATGTGTGTGCTTCGAGGTGTCCCCCAAATGTATGTCCCACAGGCTGTCCCCCAAATGTATATCCCACAGGGTGTCCCCCCAAATGTATGTCCCACAGGGTGTCCCCCAAATGTATGTCCCACAGGGTGTCCCCCCAAATGTATGTCCCACAGGGTGTCCCCCCAAATGTATATCCCACAGGGTGTCCCCAAATGTATGTCCCACAGGGTGTCCCCAAATGTATGTCCCACAGGGTGTCCCCCCAAATGTACACACTTTAACAGCCGATACCTCCATTTTCACTCCTTTTCAGGCTTCTCGGACTTGACGCGCCGGGTGAGGCAGACTCAGCCTGGGACAGAGCCGCTGTGTCCTCGGGGCTTTCGACGGGGACACACAGGGTGGAGGGTCTGGTCCCCAGGCCGCGGTCCGGGCGTCCAGGGCCGCTGTGGACGGAGGATGCCGGGACCCCGCCCGCAGCGGTTCTCGGCGTCTGCGGTCCACGGCTTCCGACCGGCCGCGCCTGGACCGGAACCGGAGCCGCCACGGACCGCAGACATCGAGAACCGGCCTGCGGCCCGGGGTCTGTGCGCATCTCTGCCCACAGCGGCCCTCGATTCCTCGACTGCTGGGCGTCGGGTACCCTAAACTTCACTTTGATGTATCCCCGTTTAAAGCCTCGTGGAGAAATGCTCTTCCTTCAAAGCTTAGTCCGTCTTCACCCATTTCTTCAAGCCCGTTAAACCTGAAAAGGACTGAAAACTAAGTGCGTTAGCAGCTGTTAAAGTGTGTACATTTTTGGGGGACACTATATTTCCACTCAGTGGGGCACAATTTTCCACCATGTGTCTGACCTCTGTATATCTGTTTTTGGGGCAGACACCCTATATTTACATTCAGTGGGGCACAATTTCCATCACATGTCTGACCTCTGTATACCTTTTTTGGGGGGACACCCTATATTTACATTCAGTGGGGT
>JAAGEH010000328.1:2210842-2229774 GCA_011751065.1 Lasiurus cinereus | reverse complement strand
ATTCGGTGGTGAGCAATTTCCATCACGTGTCTGACCTCTGTATTCCTTTTTGGGGGGGACATCCTATATTTATATTCAGTGAGGTGCAATTTACTATCACGAGTCTGACCTCTATATTCCTGTTTTTGGGGGAACATCGTATATTTACATTCAGTGGGGAGCAATTTACCATCACATGTCTGACCTCTGTATTCCTTTTTTGGGGGGAACATCCTATATTTACATTCAGTGGGGCGCAATTTACCATCACGTGTCTGGCCTCTGTATACCTGATTTTGGGGGACACCCTATATTTACATTCAATGGGGAGCAATTTACCATCACGTGTCTGACCTCTGTATTCCTTTTTTGATGGGGGGAGACACTATATTTACATTCAGTGGGGAGTCGTCCATCACGTGTCTGACCTCTTTGTACCTTTTTGGAGGGACACCCTATATTTACATTAAGGGGTTTCAATTTTCCATCATGTGTCTGACCTCTGAAAACCTGTTTACAGCCTGTATTTACATTCATGTGGGCTCATTGTCCAGTAGCAGCCTGGCCTCTGTATCCTATTTTGGGGGACCCCTCTATTTACATCAGTTGGCATCCATCTTTCTCCTGGGGCGTCGCCCCTGCTGTGCGTGTGGCCGGGTTCCTGCACATCCGGGTCCTGCTGTTCCCTGAGGTCTCTTCCCGGGAGGGCTCGGCTGGTGCCGGGTTCTGTAAGGGGGTTTTCCCTGGGAGCTGATGTGCTCAGAGAGCGGGGGGCGCCCAGGGCCTGTCTCCGGGTACTTTGTGATTGTGCTACGCAGCCATTGAGGCTGGACCGCAGGGCGGTTTGTAATAAAGTGCGATGGAGCAGAGCTGAGTCCTCGTTTTCCTCTTCGCTCGTCACTGGCGGCGATGCCGGGGCTCTGGGCTCCCCGCGTTGATCCCCAGTCTCCTGGGCCCCTGGAAGGCAGACCTCCGTGGGCCAGGCGGTCAGAGAGGGGGAGGCGCGGCTTCCTGCTCACTGGGCCTGGGGGTACTGTGAGTCCCTGTGAGGTGGATCCCATTGGATTTGGGATTTCTGTCTCAGCAGGAGCCCAGCTTCCAAGGATCCTTTGGATTTTCCAAGGCGACGCCACTGGGCAGAGGCAGCGGCGGAGGGAGGGGGGCTGTGGGGACCCCCCCGACCCACTCTCCTGGCGGCCTGTCCAGCTGCCGCCTGCGTGTCCCTTCCTTCCTCACCCGCCTCTTCTGCCAGGTGCGCCTCGCCCTCCTCTCCGTTCTTCCCCGGGGCCCTGCCCTTGTGGGAGCCTCGCACCCCCCAAGCCTCCAGCCCCTCCACGCTGGCGCCAACCTGAGCGCAGGCCCCCGCAGGCCGCCTCCCTGCACCTGGGGCTGTTGCAGGCTCTGACCCCGGCCAGGCACCCTGGCGCTCCCGGCCTGACCCTGCCTCTCCCAATGGGCAGCTCTCAGGGCTCCTGCTGGCCAGTCCCGGGGTCACTCCCTCAGCCCCTCATACACAGACACCCAGTGAAGCTTCCTGGGTGCTGGCTCCCGGGTTCCACCGTGGAGGCAGCCCTCCGCCCCTCCCCCCCGCCGTCCCCTCTGCGGGGCTGACCGCCTGTTCCCCTAGCACTGCCCACCCTGCGCTCCAGGCCGGAGGTCGGTGCCTCAGACCCCTGCTCGGCCTGCAGCTCCCCCCACTCCCCCTGGCTCCCTGGGCGCCCTGCTGAACCAGAAGGTCATATTTCGATCCCAGGTCGGGACACAGATCCCAGGAGGCAGGCTCGATCCCCAGTGTGGGGTGTGCAGGAGGCAGCCGATCCATGATTCTCTCTCCTCCTGGATGTTTCTAGCTTTCCCTCTCTCTCTCTCCCTCTCTGAAATCGATAAAAATACGTTTTCCAAAATAATAATAATCCTTATGCTCAAGAGGCCTAGTTGGGGCGGCAAGTTCTGCTGCCTCTGACGGTGGTACCTGCTGCTACCTTTCAAGGTGGCAGAACCCTGTTAAAAAACAAAAGAACAAAATTCAGCCAAAACCGGTGTGGCTCAGTGGATAGAGCGTCGGCCTGCGGACTGAAAGATCCCAGGTTCGATTCCGGTCGGGGGCATGTACCTTGGTGGAGGGCACATGCCCAGTGGGGGGCGTGCAGGAGGCAGCTGATCGATGTCTCTCTCTCTCATCGATGTTTCTGACTTTCTATCTCTCCCTTCCTCTCTGTAAAAAAATCAATAAAATATTAAAAAAAAATGTATCTTTTCAGCTTCCTTAAAAAAGAAAAAGAAAATAAATCTGAATCCAGCTGCAATGGGTCATCCCTACCACAGGGTGGCAGCGTAGGGGCGGGATGAATGGCTGACACTTTAGACACAGTGTGTGATTCTGGCTCTCTGTGTCCCGGCCACCACCCACCTCCGGCCCCAAAGCTGAGGCTGAGAATCATTTGTATCCCACAGGCACTTGCTGGATTGGTTTTGTTACCATAGAGACACTGTTCTCTAGGCAAAGGCCACCATCCAAAGAGGGAGCCAGAAGAAATACCGAGAGCAAGCTGGTTTTCAGAAATCAACACTGCCCAGCTGGCGTGGCTCAGTGGTTTGAGCATCGACCTATGAACCAGGAGGTCACCGTTCAATTCCCGGTCAGGGCACATACCTGGGTGGTGGGCTCATTCCCCAGTAGGGGGCGCGCAGGAGGCAGCTGATCCATGATTCTCTCTCATCATGGATGTTTTCTTTCTCACTCTAACTCTCCTTTCCTCTCTGCAATCAATCAATAAATATATATATATATTTTTTTTTAAAAAAAAAGAATAGCAACATCAAGAACCTTTCTCTGTGAAAGCCACTTGTCCTAAAAATAAGACTCAGAGTAAAATAAAGTCTCTGTGTTAAAAGAAGATGCCATAAAATATATTAAACAACAACAACAAAAAACTCAGTGGATAGTTTATCAGCCTGCGGACTGAAAGGTCCCCAGGTTTGATTCGGGTCAAGGACATGTACCTTGGTTGTGGGCACATCCCCATTGGGGGTCGTGCGGGAGGCAGCTGATCGATGTTTCTCTCTCATCGATGTTTCTAACTCTCTATCCCTCTCTCTTCCTCTCTGTAAACAAAACAATAAAAAAAACAATAAAATATGTTAAAAAAAAAAAAGAATATGCCCACTTGGGCCATTAGTCCCCGTTGAGTTTGCGCCTGGTTTACCCCCTCCCTCTGCGAGATGGTTCATCCCCATGATTTCAGCTCCCATCCTGTTGCATCCTGTTCCCAGCTGGGCTGTGTCCCTCCAGAATTCCTGTTGAAGCCCTCACCCCCGAGGACCTCGAGGGAGGACTGTGCTTGGAGATGGGAACTCTAAAGAACGGATTAGGTGAAGGTGGGGTCGTGAGAGTGTCCGTGTAAGAAGCGGGGATTAGGACACAGCACGAGCCACCAGGGATATGTGTGCCCAGACACACGGCCATACGAAGCAGCGGCAGGAGGGCTGCCATCCGGGCCGGGAGAGAGGCCTCGGAGGGCCCCCACCCTGCCGGCACCTCCGCTTGGGCCTCCGGCCTCCAGAACTGTGAGATGGGGAATCTCTGTTGTCCAACCAGCCAGGCTGCGATCTGTGGGGATGGCGCCCCAGCCAACGAGTGCACATCTCTGCTCCAGACCCCAAACCCACGTCCCGGCCCTCGACCAAAATGTCCTGCAGCCCGCACTGCAGCCGGCAGCGAAGACCTCCCGGGTTTGTGCCAGGGAGCCGGGGCGGCCTGCGCTCTGGTGGGAGGGTCTGGGGTGGTTACAGTCGCCAGCACCGGGAGGGAGAGCCGGCTGAGCAGGCAGGTCCTCAAGGGCTGCGAGGCCATAGGCTTTCTGCAGCCGCAAAGATTTCCAGACAAAATGCTTTTGGGGGAAGATGAACCCTTTAGCTGTTTCCTCTCCTATTAGGGCAGCGGTTCTCAACCTTCCTAAGGCCGCTACCCTCATGGGGTGGTGACCCCCAACCATAAAATGATTTCCGTGGCTACTTCATCACTGTAATGTTGCTACTGTGATGAACTGTCATGTAAATGTCTGATAGGCAGGATGTGTTTTCGTTGTTACAAATGGAACATCATTAAAGCATAGGGATCAATCACAAAAACAATACATAATTATATATTGTGAAATATTTATTTCTCATGACAAATAAATGAAATTTTTTGTCTTGAATCGTGGTGTAGCATGGGTAACAGTCTTCATATGACAACAGTAAACTACATGGCTACACTTTGCGACACTGAGGAGCGGTGTGTTGGTTCCTAAGACCATGGGAAATAGGTGTTTTCTGATGGTCTTAGGGGACCCATGTGAAAGGGTGGTTCAACCCCCAAAGGGGTCGCGACCCACAGGTTGAGAACCGCTGCCATAGGCTTTCTGCAGCCGCAAAGATTTTCAGACAAAATGCTTTTGGGGGAAGATGAACCCTTTAACTGTTTCCTCTCCTTTTAGCGGCTGTTCACATGCTCTACAGGTGGCTTGTTGTCTTTGAATCCTCAGTCCTACTCCCCCGCCCCCCCCCCCCGGCTCGTCTTCCTAGCACAGCCGACCGCAATGCACAGCTGTGGATGGCCATGGACTCAAGTCATCCGCCCCACTTTGGAGCACAAGGCAAAGCAGACCAGAGTCAGCGCTGTTCAGGCCATGCACACTCATGCGTGGGGGACGCTCACGGCCTCAGTCAGGGAGAGGCTGGGGTTTGGGTGCCAGGAAGGGGGTGTAGCGGACAAACCCAGGGACACCAAGGGTTCTAAACCTTGGTCAGGCCAAGCGTGGGGCTGCCTGAGGCCATAGGGAGTCCACCTCGTGGCCTCAAAAAAAAAATGACCATGTACATGGCTCCCCATTCTGCAGGTAGACAGTTGGGGCTGGGCTCAGCAGGGAGATTCTTCTGCTTGTGCGGGGTTCGCGAACGGCTCTGCATTCAGCGGCCGGGTAGGCTGGAGGCCGCTGGTCTCCGGTGGTCTGCCCGGCTCATTTCTGCTCCACAAGGCTCTCGTCCTCCGGTCCGCCATCCCATCTGTGCACCCGAGGGCTGAGCCGGGTGCCCGGAGAGAGCAGGCGTGCACAAGGTTTCTGGAGCCTCACCTTGAAACTGGTACCCGTTGAGGCCAAGCCAATGAAAAGCCGCACCCAGATTCAGAGGTACAGTGGTACCTTGAGATACGAGTGCCCTAACATACGAGATTTTTGAGATACGAGCTGTCGAGCGAGCGATTTTTGCTTTGAAATACGAGCAACATTTGAGATAGGAGTCACCGCGCGGATCGGCCGGCTGCACACGACCCACCAGTTCACCTCGACTCGAGCGTCTCATAGTTTCCCACGCCTCAAGGTTACGGAACGAATTAAACTCGTATCTTGAGGTACCACTGTATAGGAAATATGCCACCTTTTTTTCATTTTATTTAAAAAAATTAAAAAATATATATATTTTATTGATCTTTTACAGAGAGGAAGGGAGAGGGATAGAGAGTCAGAAACATCCATGAGGGAGAAGCATTGATTAGCCGCCTCCTGCACGTCCCCCACTGGGGATGTGCCTGCCACCAAGATACATGTCCTTGACAGGAATCGAACCCGGGACCCTTCAGTCCCATAGGCCAATGCTCTATCCACTGAGCCAAACCGGTTTCGGCTTTTTTCTTTTTTTTTAATTGTTGATTTTAGAGAGAGGAAGAGAGAGAGAGAGAGAGAGAAAGAGAGAGAGAGAGAGAGAGGGGTGGAGGGGGCCATTAACAATGAGGATGAGAGAGAACCAACCATCAGCTGCCTCCTGCAGGCCCCCGGCTGGAGACTGAGGCCGCAGTCCCGGCACGTGCCCGGACCGGGAATGGCAGCATGCCCTCCTGGTCCATAGGTTGATGCTCCACCCCTGAGCCATGCCGGCTGGGCGAGATGCCACTTGCTGATGGCAGAGCCTGCAAAGCACCCTGCAAAGAGTGGGCATGGGGGAGGCGGGTGCATTGGGACCATTTTTGTATTCTTCTGCAACGATTTTTTTGTGTAAAAAAACACACCACGAAGCTTCAGGAAAATTAAGTGACTGGTTCGTGGCCGGTAAATGACGGGGCCCACAGGCCCCAGCTCCCCGCCGTTGGTTTCCACCGGGAGACGCGGGCTGTCCTTTGCAGGAGCGCCCGGCACCTCCCTCGTGCTCGGGGCGCCCTCCTTGCCTCGCTCTGTCCTCTTACGGAATCAGCAGGTCGGGGGAGGGAGGAACAGGAAGTTTACGAGCAGTAAATCCTTCTGAAGTGGTCTCCAATGTGACAGATGATTTCCCGAGGCCCACGCAGAAAAAAGAAAAAAATCATCTCACTTCCTCTTGGCAGCATCGGGGATCAGCGCACACACACAAAAAATGTTCCATCCGTCCGCACGTTTCCTCCGCCTTCGGAAAAAGATAAACATGAAAAGCCGCGCCGTGTGTTTACCACGAGCTGTTGGGGAGACGGGAGCGTGGCCATGGAGGCGGCTGTCCTGTTTGCCAGCGGCCGAGCGGCCGCGGTTGGGGACAGTTCCTGTCGTGCCACCGCCAGATCAGATTGGTGCAGGGGGACACGGAAGGGGGGCAGGGGGATTCCCCTCTATTGGGAAACCTCATCTGATAGTCGCCTTTGGTGTTTGGGGGTGTAGGCCAGGGAGGGGGGAACCCACTGTCTCTGAGATCCCGGCGACGGCCCGGGGCAGAGCGAGCGTGCCCACCGAAAGGCTGTGTGGCCGGCGGGGGGTGGGGGGCTGTGCCGGGAGAGGGCAGGACTGGGCCGGGGTGTGGAAAGACGCACAGACTCGGACCCAGGGCGGACGTGGCTTCCAGGAGCGGCCCTCGCTAGGCCAGGAGCGGCTCCCGGGCCCTGCTCAGAGCCGCTTGCTCTGCAGCCGGTCGGGGTGGGGCGGGGGGTGGGGGACCCGGTCTGTGGTTTTAACAAATCTCCAGAGGGTGGCCAGGTCCCCGCCGGGGTGCCAAGGGAGCCCCCCGCATGCATCCTCACCCGGCCTCCTGCCATGGGCTCTGGAGTTGCTCCCCCAGCCTCTCCCTCCTCCCACCCCTCTCCCCCCGCACCCCTTTCCCTGGAAAAGTGCACTCCTCTCCTTTGTTCTCTGGACTTGGCTAGACCCGTGGCCGGCAAACCACGGCTCGCGAGCCAAAGGCAGCGTGTGGCTCTTCCACCAAATCCCACGGCCTGGGGGAGTCTATGCTGAAGAAGCGGCGCGAGAAGACAATTCAGTGTGGAAAACGCGGCTCTCCACGAAGAAATTCCAACCGTCGTCCTGCTGATGTCTGGCTCTGTAGGCTGAGGAGGGTGCCGGCCACTGGGCTATCCACCTTGCCCATCCCGAAGGGCCATTCTGGGCTGTTCCCAAAGAAACGCGTGTGTTTTTTTATTTTATTTTAATATATTTTATTGATTTTCTACAGAGAGGAAGGGAGAGAGATAGAAAGTCAGAAACATCGATGAGAGAGAGACATCGATCAGCTGCCTCCTGCATGCCCCCCACTGGGGATGTGCCCGCAACCAAGGTACATGCCCTTGACCGGAATCGAACCTGGGACCTTTCGGTCCGAAAGCCGATGCTCCATCCACTGAGCCAAACCGGTCTCAGCAGAAACGCACGTTTTGCTGGTACAGTGACTGGCTTGTGTGGGTGGGTGGGTGGGTGTTTAGATCGGCACGATTAGGGGCACAGTGTTTTCCTCCTAGAATGAGGAGGTGCTGACCGTGGAGCCCCGGATCCCAGGAGGAGGGGCTGCTGTGTGTGCTCCACACGCCTGATGCCACGCGCGTGGGGCCTTCTGCCTCCGAGGGTGCCGTTGTCACCAGCCGGTTCCTCCTCTCGATCCCGGTAAGGAGAAGGGGAGGCCAGCCGTTCTCCGCACTGCTGGGGGGAGGGAGGCCGCTCACCGGGCGGCGGCACCCTCCCCTCCGCAGGGAACCACCACATGCCCGTCCCTGGCAGCTCACTGGGGCAGGAATCCCACGGAGCCGGGAGGGCGCGTGCGCCGTGAAGTCGGGGTGCCGTGGGGAAGGTGTCTGTCTGTCGGTCTAGCTGGGGGGACAGATCATTGGCTGGAGGGAGAGGAGCCACAGCAAGCACCGGCCATCCTGAAGGCTCCATTGGATAAGCTCCTACTGACCCTGCTTCCCTGGAAGTAAGGCATCCCCTGAAAATAAGACCTACTCCCAGTGTTGCCTCTCGCTGTCATAGAAGGCATCCCCCCCAAAAAAAAATAAGACCTCCCCGATCATCAGGTCTCCCCCGCACATCAGACCTCCCCAGAATAGAAGGCCCCTGAAGCTACCGTCAGGCGTCTGGCTCCTGATGTAAAGAGACCTTGCCCTGCCCGAACAGCTCCGCCTTCGCTGCGGCCCATCGGCCAGCTGGTTGGTGATGACAACGACGACCGGACCGTCGACAGGTCATCCATTTCCTTTTTTTTTGTTGTTCAACAATCAATGCGCACCGTCTTCTTCTTCTTCCTGGAAAAATAAGACCTCCCCTGAACATAAGACCTGGCGCCTTTCTGGGAGCACACATGAATAGAAGACGCTGTTTTATTTTCGGGGAGACAGGAGAATAAGAGGAGCCTCGTTAGCATGAACTCAGGTGAGATCGAAAGGGACTTCTTAGGAACCAAGCAAGACACTCCTGTCCCTCAAACAAGGTGACGGGGGTGGACAGCGCGGAGTCAGAAACCAGGGACAAAACCCGGGACGCACCCCCCAGCACCCCCAGCACCGGGAGCGTCGGGAGAGGGACGCGCACCCGCTCTCCCCCAGCTCCCAGTGGCAGCTGTTAGCCTAGAACGAGGTCTCTGAGGTCCTGGCACTCACGTCAGTGGCAACGATCTCTACTGCGTCTCCTCGGGCTCTCTCTTTGCTTGGAATCTTCCAGAACCAGGAGCCTCCCTCTTTATGGCGTGAAAACTCCTTTCACCATGAATCACTTCCTCTCTGCAAGAGACCTCTGGGTCTATCCCAGCCTGTCTCCTCCCGCACCCCCACACCCCCCACCAGGGTCCCTGCTGTTTGTTGTCTGTTGCCCAGAGACTGGGGCAATTTTGCTGGTGCTGGGCCCAGCCCTCCAAGCCGGCGATGTAATTTGGGGGGCCCAGCGCAAAATGAAAATAGGGCGCCCTGGTTAAAAACAAACAAACAAACAAACAAACAAACCAACAAAAGCTGGAAGAAGAATGCCATGGAAGACCCTACTAGAAAAAGAAAGCTTTTTCTTCCTTCCGTGGGTTTCTTTTTTTTAATATTTTATTGAATTTTTACAGAGAGGAAGGGAGAGGGATACAGAGTTAGAAACATCAATGAGAGAGAGACATCCTGCACGCCCCCTCCTGGGGATGTGCCCGAAACCAAGATACATGCCCTTGACAGGAATCGAACCTGGGACCTTTCAATCTGCAGGCCGGCGCTCTATCCACTGAGCCACACCGGTTTCGGCAGGCTTCTTGATTTGGCAGGGTGATTTCTACTTTCCCCGAGCCCAGGGCTAACCCTGAGGGGACGGAGCGCCCCCTGCTGGTCACCTGTGATGTGCAGAGAGTGGCGGTAGTTAACAACACGGTGTGGCATATTTTAAAGTTGCTCGGAGAGTAGATCTGAAAGGTTCTGATCACAAGGAAACAATGGCAGCTGTGGGTGGTGATGGATGTCAACTGGACTCCCTGTACCACACGTCTCTCAGCATATACTTATAGCCAATCATTACACTGTACACCTGAAACTGATGTAACGTGCCAGGTACATGATATCTCAATTTTGAAAAAAATAACCAAGTTCTGACACAGGTTACCGTTTGGGTGAACCTTCAAAACACAAAACTAGCCGAAACCGGTGTGGCTCAGTGGACAGAGCGTCGGCCTGCGGACTGAAAGGTCCCAGGTCCGATTCCGGTTAAGGGCACGTACCTTGGTGGCGGGCACATCCCCAGTGGGGGGCCTGCAGGAGGCAGCTGATCAATGTTTCTCTCTCATGGATGTTTCTAACTGTCTATCCTTCTCCCTTCCTCTCTTTAAAAAATCAATAAAATAGATAAAAACACAAAGCTAGAGGCCCGGTGCATGACATTCGTGCACTGAGGGCAGGGCGGCGAGGGGGCAGGGGTGTCCCTCAGCCCGACCCCTGCCCTTTAGCTGTCCTGGAGCCCTCAGGGGATGTCCAACTGACAGCGTCAGCCCAGCTGGTGGCTGAGCGGACCCTCCCTGCCCCCCCCCCCCCGTGGGAGCACACTGACCACTGGGAGCAACTCCTGCATTGAGTGTCTGCCCCCCTAGTGGTCAGTGTGTGTCATAGCAACTGGTCATTTCACCGTTGGGTCGATTTGCATGTTAGCCTTTTATTATATAGGATGTCCAGTTCCAGCCGGCGTGGCTCAGTGGTTAACCTAGGAACCAGGAGGTCATGGTTGGATTCCTGGTCAGGGCCCAGGCCCAGGTTGTGAGCTCGATCCCAGGGCGGAAGTGCAGGAGGCAGCCGATCCATGATTCTCTCTCGTCACTGATGTTTCTCTCTCATTCTCCCTGACAGAGTTTGGGGGGTTGGAGGCAGGCTGGAGAGAGGGACAGGGGCTAACTGCTTACGGGGTACAGGGTGTTCTTTTGGGGTGATGCGCAGGTGTGGGGATGTAGGTAGAGATGGTGGCTGCACAGCCATGGGAACGTGCTAGGCGCCCCTGAATGGTTCGCTTTGAAGCGGCTGATGGATGGGAGTGTGGATTTCACCTTGGTTTACAGAAGAGACGGTTCCGGGTCCTTTCACTACAGAACCAGACCTCGGCCCAGCCACGTCCGTCCGTCCCCCGCCTCGCCCCCCCCCTTCCCATCTGACAAATGGGCTCGAAGGCCACAGCACTAGACAGACCGTCTCCCCCTGAATGACCACCCGGTCCGCTGGCCACTCTGACCGCTCCCTTCCCGGTCCCATCCCGGACACGGCGGCCTTTCGAGAACACGCCCTTCCCTCGGAGAGCCAAGCAGCCGCTCCCCCATCATCCCATTGTGGGAACCAGCGCAAGGAGCCAACGGGCACCATATAGGGAGACGTTCTTTGTGAAGACGCCAAGACGCGGGGGGAGGGGGGAGGGAAGGGGGAGGGGGAGGAGAAGGGGGAGGGGGGAGGGGATGCGTGGCCGGCCTGGGCTGGCCTCGAGGAAGCCGCTCTTCAAAGGCTGCTGGAGCTGCCGCCAGGCTTCCTGTGGCCTGGCCGGCCCCCCCCGCTTTGTCTCCGGCTGCCAGGGCGAGGGAGTGAGTCACACCCCGGGGCGTCTCCAAAGGAGGGGACCCTCTGAGGGCGATGGTCCCCGTTTTCCTGGAGGGCCTGGGGAGGGGGCGACCTTTCCTCCCGCTTTGGAATTCAGAGGCGGGCTGGAGGGCTGGGGGGCTGGGTCCTGAGGGGTGGGGGGTGGGGGCGGAGCTGGCATTGGGTTGCTGACTTACTGGGTGACCTCAAGCAAGGCCCTCACTGTATTTGTTATATATATATTTTTAAATATAGTTTACTGACTTCAGCAGGGAAGGGAGAGGGACAGAGAGGTGGACACATCAGTGATGAGGCAGAACCATTAACCGCCTGATTCCTGCACGCCTCCCACTGGGGATGGTGCCCGCAACCCGGGCATGTGCTCTTGACCGGAAATGAACCTGGGACCTTTTTTTTTTTTTTTAAACATATCTTTATTGATTTCAGAGAGGAAGGGAGAGGGAAAGAAGATAGAAACACCAATGATGAGAGAGAATCATTGATGGCTGCCTCCTGCTGCACGTCCCCTAAGGGCAACCCAGGCATGTGCCCTTGACCGGAATCGAACCTGGGACCCTTCAGTCCGCAGGCTGATGCTCTGTCCACTGAGCAACACCAGCCAGGGCAACCTGGGACCTTTCAGTCCACGGGCTGAACGCTCTATCCACCGAGCCACACCAGCTAAGGAGAGGCCTTCACTTTACATTCAGGCTGAGGAGGCTGCCTGCCCGGAGCAAACCAGGGGCGATGGGCCGCGCTTGCAGGGGATGCACACGCGCCATCAGGAGAACATGTGGAGCCGAAGGTGCCCGCCTTGGCTTGGAGTCTAACCTTCCCCCCACAAATGCCATGAGGGCGCGAGCTGGCTGGGCCATAGGCCTCCCCCATTTGGTTCTCCCCACTCCAGCACGTGAGGCACACGAGCATCTTCCTGCTGCTCCCGGCGACTCCGGACCCGGGCCCCCTGGTCACCTTGCAGAGAGGCCACCGCTTTGACGAGACCCTGTCCCCTTCCTGCCCAGCCGCTCCCCTCCTGCATCACGAGACCCCTGCGGCATCAGATTCGTGCCGAAGAACAAAGGTTCAGGACCGTGGACCCCAGGAACAGGGGGAGGTCAAGCTAAAGGTCACATCTTTTTTTTTCTTCCAAATGTATTTTTATTGATTTCTGAGAGGGGAGGGAGGGAGGGAGGGAGGGAGGGAGCGGGGGGGAGAGAAACATCAATGATGAGAGGGAATCATTGATCAGCTGCCGCCTGCACGTCCACTACCAGGATCCAGCCCTCCCCCTGGGCCTGTGCCCTTGACTGAAATCCAGCCCAGGACCCTTCAGTCCATATTCAGTGGTTCTCAACCTTTTTTCATGCTGTGACCTTTTAATACAGTTCCTCATGTGGTGGTGATCCCCAATCTTAAAATTATTTTCGTGGCTACTTCATCACTGTCATGTTGCTACTGTTCATGAATCATAATGTAAATATCTGTTTTCCGATGGTCTTAGGCGACCTTGCTAGCAGTTTTCCACCTGTAGGTCGCGACCCACAAGCTGAGAACCACTGCTCTATCCACGGAGCCACACCGGTTTCGGCTGATTGCCCTGTTTTTAGTTGGGTGATTTTTTTTAAAATATATTTTATTGATTTTCCACAGAGAGGAAGGGAGAGGAATACAGAGCTAGAAACATCGATGAGAGAGACACATCAACTAGCTGGTGCCCGCCACCAAGGTACATGCCCTCGATTGGAATCGAACCTGAGACCCTTTGGTCCTCAGGCTGATGCTCTATCCACTGAGCCAAACCGGTTTTGGCTACTTGGGTAATTTTAACGATTGATCAGCGGCGTCCTCCATGTCTGTTGACGTAAAAAGACATTCAGACCGCTGAAAGGATGTTTGTGAGTTGATCTGAGCCAAACTGTCCACAGACGCCGGGAAGCAGAACCTCAGCAAGTGGGGCTAATGTCCGGTGAAGGGCGGTTTTTCACCGCGTTTTAGACTTGACCATCCAGAGAGGAGATGAAGTGGGTGACGTGAACTCCGCTGGTGATAGACTGGGGGGTTGGGGATCGGGGGGGCGGGCGGGAGTCAGCAGAGCGGGGAGACCTCTGGGATTGGATAAAAAGTAAGCGACAGGCACACGCTTCTTTTTCTGAAGTGGGTGCAGGATGGTTCCCAGCCGGCAATTAGCTCAGTAACAATGAGGGGATATGCGGCCTCACCAAGTGGTGCCTGTGCTTTGACGGTCCGGAAGAAGGG
Source organism: Lasiurus cinereus (assembly GCA_011751065.1). Taxonomy (NCBI): domain Eukaryota; kingdom Metazoa; phylum Chordata; class Mammalia; order Chiroptera; family Vespertilionidae; genus Lasiurus; species Lasiurus cinereus. Next base: position 2,216,264 of record JAAGEH010000328.1, on the reverse strand, counting down.
AAATTACTGGAACATTCCAACGATGTGTTGTCCTGGACGCAAAAGGACCACAGGCTCCGTGAAGGGACAGGTGGGCCTTGTCTGGGAAGATGCCAGCCTAGGACGTGGCCACCCACCATCCCGCTGTGAGTGCAGGTTTCCACCTCAGACCGTCCTCGCTGTGACTTGAGGACTTAGAGCTTGCAAGGCCGCCAGGCGGGCCTCCCCTGAGCTGGCGAGGGAGCCTGTGGCCCCTTCCGTCCACCCACCCTTCATTCCAGTGAAATTTACAACGGACTTCGGTGCGTGGACCATTATGCAGAGCCTGGAGGCCCGGTGTGCGAATTCATGCCTGGGTGGTCCCGAAGGGGAGAGGCGGGACCTGACTGGCCCTCCTGGTGGGCGGTGGGATCCGGATCCATCCCACTGACAGTGGTGCTGGTTGTCGGGAGCCACCTGGCGGCCACTTTTATAGCCTTTCTTCCCTGCGGAGCATCTAGGCCGCGGTCCTTTAAGACAGCTCCTCATGTGGTGGTGACCCCCAACCATAAAATTATTTCCGTGGCTACTTCATCACTGTCATCTTGCTACTGTTATGAACTGTAATGTAAATATCTGATAGGCAGGATGTATTTTCATTGTTACAAATGGAACATAATTAAAGCATAGGGATTAATCACAAAAACAATATGTAATTATATATTGTGACCCACAGGTTGAGAACCGCTGATGTAGGGAGGGAAAGCAGCCGTGGTGTCCAAGGCCCACCTCCAGGAGGCCGGAAGCTGTCAGGATCATGCCGACAGCTTCGGTCGGGCGGTGCCTGGCCCGTCCTCTGGAGATTGGACCTGCAGAACTATTGAGGGAGGAAGTGGCTGCTGCAGGGCTGGGGGGCTCCAGGACGGGGCGGCCCTTCCCCTGGGGGAGCACACCAACCAGCAGTGGGCAGCTCCTGCATTGAGTGTCTGCCCCCTGGTAGTTAGTGCGTGTTATAGCGACCGGTCGTTCAGTCTCGTCGGATCCTCATGGACACTTAGGCTTTTATATAGAGAGATGTTGAGAGCTGATGGCTCCGGATGGATCAGCAACCACCACTCAAGCCCCATTCCCGCTTATTCCTCCCACCTCCCGCCTCCCACAGGTGCAGGTCAGGGTGCAAGCGCTTTGGGGTGAGGAGACAGCAGGCTTTCAGTAGGCGTCCCCACCCCTTAGGGCAGGCTGTCCGGTGGTGGCCAGTGCCGTGTCCGAAACGTCTGCGGGTGGCGTTCTATTTCTAGCACGTCAACCACAAGAGCTCCCCAGACACGGCGCTCCCCGGGGCCGAGCTCTCTCAGGAGGCCTGGCTGGCTGGCGGCCGCTGCCAGCTGTGCGTGGGGCAGACACGTGAATGGACTGTGTGACCATTTAATGACCCCCAGAGTCCAGCAGTGATGCCTCGGATAAATGAATGGTGGAACCACCCGCCAGCAATGTACTCGGCAACCACTAACAGGCGGGTGGAGAGAGAGCTCTTTCAGGACCCGAGGAAATGGGCCGGAGAGAGAGCCACGGGAGAGCAAGCACAGGACCAGCACTGGGTGTCGGAAAGAAAGCATTCGGAATATATTCCGAAGCCAGACAGCTCCCAGCGGTCCCTGCGTTTCACAGAAACGGGGCATCATGGTCTTTGTTCGGGTTCTTCCTGAAACCTCATGGTCCCGAGGAGGAATTCCTTTGGCTCGTAACTGTTTCGTAGCCTCAGGCCAGTGGTTCTCCATCTTCCTAAGACCGAGACCCTTTAAGACAGCACCCCCAACCATAACATGATTTCCGTGGCTACTTCATCACTGAAATGTTGCTACTGTGATGAACTGTAATGTAAATACCTGATAGGCAGGATGTATTTTCGCTGTTACAAATTGAACATCATTAAAGCATAGAGATTCATCACAAGAACAATACGTAATTATATACTGTGAAATATTTATTTCTAATGACAAACAAATGAAATGTTTGTCTTGAATCGTGGTGTAGCATGGGCAACAGTCTTCCTAGGACAACAGTAAACTACATGGCTACACTTTGCGACACCGAGGAGCGGTGTGTTGGTTCCTCAGACCATGGGAAATAGGTGTTTTCCGCTGGTCTTAGGCGACCCCTATGAAAAGGTGGTTCGACCCCCAAAGGGGTCGCGACCCACAGGTTGAGAACCGCTGCCTCGGGCAGACTGGACAGGGGTGTGTACTGTTCCGAGCCGGGCTCTGCCTTTGGGAAGGCAGAGTGCTCCCCACAGAGGAGGCCCCGCCCCGTGGTCCATACGGGCAGGACATCTCGCACCAAGATAGACATTGACACGGGCCGTCCACGGGGCGGCTCCGATCACGGAGAGATATGGTCTAACACAGGGTGGCTGGACATGTGTCATGCACGGAGTGCACATTGCGACGTGAACATGGCAGTGGTCACCGCGGCTGGGAGGCCGGGAGGCTGGGAGGCACAGTGCTCAGCGCCCCGCCAGGGCTGGGGAGTTTGCAGGAAAAAGCCACGGGAACTAATGACATTCCTCCTGGATGTCTCCGGAAACCACCGGCTGCTGCCGCTGCCGCCGGCGGGGGAGGAGGACAGCCAGCCCTTCCATGGGTTTAGCTACCCTTGGGAACCCCCTCCCTCCCTCCCTCACAGGGCCCCAAATAAATCTTTCACCATTGTCCGGCTGCAGCTCCCCTGGGGTGCCGCGCAAGCAGGCCGGTGGCCCCGTGCCAGGAAGGGGGAGCCAGGCCAGCCAGCTCCGGGGGGCAGACACCGATGGGAGGGGGGAGGGTGTGAGACTAGCCTTGGCCCCTTCCCCGGCTGGTCATGGATGGGGGGGGTGGGGGTGTGTAAGTAGCAGGGCAAAGCCAGCTCCCAAAGCAGGGCTCAGAACCCCCAGCCTCCTCCCTGACCCCCACCCCCGCCCCCCTATGCCCCCGCCCCCGCATCCTGTAATGAAAAACCACAGGAACTCGGAACTACAAGGACAAAGCCGCAACTCGGATGGAGAACTGAGAACTCCAAGGTGCGAGCCAGCCCAGCGGCCTCCCCGCCCCTCCCCGGAGGGCAGCCACTCCAGCAAACACAAGCGGATACATGGGGGTGGGCGGGCCGGGGAGAGATGGAGGAGGGCCTGGGGGTGGATTCTGGTTCATCTCATTGCGCATTTTAAAAAATATATATATATTTTATTGATTTTTTTACGGAGAGGAAGGGAGAGAGAGAGAAAGTCAGAAACATCAATGAGAGAGTGACATAGATCAGCCGCCTCCTGCACGTCCCACACTGGAGATGTGACCACAAGCAAGGTACATGCCCTTGACCAGAATCGAACCTGGGACCCTTCAGTCCGCAGGCCGACGCTCTATCCACTGAGCCACACTGGTCTCGGCCATTGTGCATTTTAAAAGACATTTGCCGCGTTTGTGTGTGTGTGTGTGTGTGTGTGTGTGTGTGTGTGTGTACCAGGGTCCAGGCACACCACAGGTGTTGGCGACAGAAATCAGGCCCATTTCCTCCTCCTAAGAGGTTCTGGTTAAGAAGAGGAGACGAGGCCCGGCCAGCCTGGCCCGCTGGGTGGCCACTCACTCATCTTCCAACAGGCTGCGCCTGTGCCGACTTGTTCGGTAACTGGGATCTCACGTCTCGTCTCGAATTCCCGCTCAGAAATGGGAGCGCTGCCCGGGTTCCGTGGGAGGTCCAGGTGTCACCTTGCTTCCCTCCCCCTGGCTGTGCGGACTGAGAACTAGCTGGGAGCCAAGGCTGGCCCCCTGGGGCCTGCTTCTGCCTGCTGGGGGCTCGTTGGGTGACAGGGGATACTACTCTGGAGGTGCTGTCCCCAATGGGGCGTGTTCAAGGCACCCACGCACAGGCCTTAGAATCGCTGGGCGGGTGGGGCTGCGCTGCCTGAAGGACATAAACATGAAAACAAGATCTGTCTATAGAGTAAGATCATGGATGGTAAAGATAGGGGACGGAGGGACAGGACAGAGTTCCCCCAGACAGATGGACGCCCCCCTAAAGGGAATAGGGAGCAAAGCGATCTGTGTTCTCTTGGCCACGGGACTCGGTGCCCACGGGAAGCAGCCGTGCCCGTACGTGGCGGGACAGAGATGCAGAAGGAAGCCTTCAGCTCTCTGAAGCTCAGCCCCGTTCCTCAGCCAGCCGGAGGGGCAATGAAAGGAGGACGGGGGGACACGTTCTCCTCTCCCCGTGTTGGGAAAGGAGAGTATTTTAGGGCTGTGCCAGCCGCTCCACATGTGACCCTGCATCCTCTCTAAATAAGCAACCTCGTGCCAGGGGAGCGTGGGGCCAGGGGTGGGGGGTGGGGAGCGGGGCTGGATTCTCGGTCCCTGGCTCTGATCACGTCCTGGGGAGGAAGATGGCACCGAAGCCAGGCATCGCCCCTTGCGGCCAGCGTCCCGCGTCACCTCGATGCAGGAGCTTCATCGGGTCCCGCCTCCCCTCCGACGCCCCAGCCTCCTGGCCTCTCGCCCTCGGCTCGGTGGGAGAGAGCCTCTTGGCAAGGGGTTGGCGTGTTGACGAGAAGGCGGCCCTGGCTGCGGGCCTAACGCCCATTAGCGAGGTCCCGGGAGAGCGCGGGCCCCCAGGGGAGAGAGGGAGTGGTGTTGAGGCGTCCGGGCATCGTGGCGGGAGGGCAGCTGCCGAGCCCCCACAGGGGCTGGGGCTTCCGGGATGGAGCTGGAGCTGGAGCTGGCGCTAGCCCGGGTGCCGGGCCCCTCGCTGGGCACTGCGGGCGGGACGGTCCAGCAGCGGGAGAAGCTCCTGCCTGCACAGTGCACGCTGCCGAGGTGGGAGCTGGCAGCCAGAGCAGCGGCCCGGGGCCTGCTCCCCCCGAAGAGCCGTGTGGAGGGGGGCTGATGGGGCGGCCGCAGGCGGCGGGCTGCCTGGAGGCGGTGGAGTGTGATGGGAAAGCCCGGGGGGAGGGGACCCCTGCTTCTGGCGGTGCTGCTGTGCCATCACCCAGTCTCCCGGGGTCCCAGGGCGCCCACATAAAGTGCCTTCTGCAACGCGGGGCTGCGGAGAAGCCTGCCTTGGGGCGCCGGAGGGGCAGATCCTGGTCTTTGCTTCACAGCGAGAAAAGCAGGCTCAGCGAGGCAGGAGGCTGGCCTGTAGTCACACAGGCAGGGTGCGGCGGGACTGGGCCGCCACCCTCTCCCCATTCCGCGCTGCCTCCAGGACAGCAACCCTGTGTGTGTGGGCCGTGGAGGCTGCCAAAGCCCCAGCCTGGAGCTTCTTTGCACACAGTAGGTGCTCAATAGTTGAGTGCTCACCTGGACTCCTTGGCCAGGCATTTGGCACCAAAACGGTTAGGAACACCTATCGTCACAGACTTTCAAACCACTTGCTCTTCCTTCCTTCCTTTTCCTTCCTTCCTTCCTTCCTTCCTTCCTTCCTTCCTTCCTTCCTTCCT
>JAAGEH010000328.1:2172689-2204577 GCA_011751065.1 Lasiurus cinereus | reverse complement strand
CGTCTCTGGGGGCACTGATGGGGGAGGTGGGGTCCCGTCTCTGGGGGTAGGTACTGAGGCAGAGGCAGGACAGCAACTTGGTAGGGAAAGGGAAGGCCCTCAAAGGCTAGTGGGTGGTGGTCTCGATGGCTCCGTGCCCGCTGGCCCTGGAGTGCCCTCCCTCCTGCGCTTAGTCCCGGAAGAGGTCGGTGCCGGGTGTTTGCGGCCCCCGCCCCCCAGCGTCCCGCCAGCCTGCGTGCGTGGAGGGAGCATTCCCCCTCCGGAGCCACCCTCTGCTTACCACCCGTCATAAACACACGCTGTCAGCTCCGCTTGTTTACGCCCCGAGTTTACGCGGCCGCACGACATGTAATAACAGCAGGGACGGGCCCACAGGCAGCGGCCACCATATTTAGTCATCTCTGTGTCCAGCTGTAGGTCACTCCGCGATCAACACGCATGTGCTGGGGCAGGGGAGGGAAGGGTGTGGGCAGTGGCCCCCAGGCCCCCACGCCCCCCAACCAGCTCAGCCCTGAGCCTCGCGGCCTCTTCCCTGGCTCAGGGTCGCCCTCCTCTTACGGGTGGCTGGGGGGGGGCAGGGCCCCCAGGTCCCAGCGTCCTCCTCATGCTGGCTCCTGTCCCCTCCAGCTGCTGTCCTCCTTCCCAACAGGCCAAGGACAAATCCATGAGGTATCGGGAGCTCACGGCACGAGTCAGATGCGTCACACAGGGACCCGCTGCCTCCGGTCTTCTCGGTACCTTAGGCCTGAAAGTCCCTTTTTGCAGGGGGGGCCCAGGCACCCAGGAGGAGATGGGTTTTCCCAGGACCATGCTGGTGCCCGGCCAGCCTGGCTCTGGGCAGTGGGCTCTTCTGCCCTCTGATCCTGCCAAACCTGCGCCCAGTCTTCGCTAATGGCACCACCTCTACCTGATGCTCAGGCTTCAAAGTCATCCCACCCTCCTCTTCACCCCCTCCCCACCCTGCACCTCGGAAGATGGGCTTGGCCTGTGTGCGTTGTCACTCCAACTACGGCGGCTTCATCAAGGAGACATGGATTCGGGTCTGTGGGAGCACGGGTCCTTCTCCGCCAGGCGCTGCACCCCCATGGATGCCGGGCAGTGGGTGAAGACGACACGAGAAGTTGTACGTGCATGAGAGCGGCTTCACTGCAGACGGTTTGGCCATGGCTGACCAGGACCCATCAGCCAAAGCAGCTCTCCCCTGCAGCCTCACAAAGCAGCCCGAACAAGGGAGCGGCTACCTGCGGTTAGCAGCGCGTCTCCGTACCAGCTGGGACAAGAGAGGCTTCTCGCCAAGGAGCGACATCAGTGTTTGGGCCACAGAAAGGCCCGCGGTAAGATGGCTGTGTCCTGGCTCTGCATCTGTGTCTGGCGGCGTGGCCTTGAGCATCCGGCGTACTCTGATTAGGGTTCTCTCACACACAAATTGGCCTTGAGCATCCGGCGTGTTCTGGACAAAGCCCCACAGGATCATGTCACACGAGATCTGGAGCTAAGAGATCTGGGGCTGGCGCACCTGCTCGAGCAGTGGTTCTCAACCTTCCTAAGGCCGCGACCCTTTAAGACAGTTCCTCCTGTGGTGGTGACCCCCACCCATAAAGTGATTTCCATTGCTCCTTCATCACTGCCATTTTGCTACTGTTATGAACTGTCATGTAAATATCTGATAGGCAGGATGTATTTTCGTTGTTACAAATGGAACATAATTAAAGCATAGGGATTAATCACAAAAACTATGTGTAATTATATATTTATTTATAATGACATATTTATAATGACATATTTATTTCTAATGACAAATAAATGAAATGTTGTCTTGAATCATGGTGTAGCATGGGTAACAGTCTTCCTAGGACAACAGTAAACTACATGGCTACACTTTGCTACACTGAGGAGCGGTGTGTTGGTTCCTAAGACCCTGGGAAATAGGTGTTTTCCTCTGGTCTTAGGCGACCCCTGTGAAAGGGTCGTTTGACCCCCAAAGGGGTCGTGACCACAGGTTGAGAACCACTGCTGTAACCGTTTGCCAATCACCCATCCATTGGCATCGGTCGGCTGGCTCAGGGTCCCTCTCCGATAGCACGTCACACCGTCCCGCGGGGGGTCTCGCTGGGTGTCTTCGATGGCTCTGTCCACCCGACACCCATGCCTCTGCTCCCAGGAACGGCCGGATTCCTCCTCCCCCGCACAGCTCCGGGTGGAGCCCGGGGCGCTGACGGGGACTTTGGTGTCCGTGGCTACAGGACACAGATGTGGAGAATGGACTTGCTCCGGCTCCAGGTGACTTCGTGCTGTCCTCGGGGCCTGTGCTTTGTCAGCCTCTGTCCCTGTCCCTTCCTGACTGTGCCGGCCCCGTGCCAGCCCCGTGCCAGCCCCATGCCAGCTGCAGAAGCTCTGCCTCAGCACGCCTGTCCCTCCCACGCGGGCAGCCGGCTCCACCACCCACCCCGTCACTGTGGTCTGTTCCACTCGCCGCCTGGCTGTGTCCCCTCCAGGCATCTCGAGGTCGGACCTGTCGGGTGAGTGGCACGGCTTTTACTACACACGCGTACATTTTTATTGGTTGACTTGAGAGAGCGAGGAGAGAGAGAGAGAGAGAGAGATTTGTTGTTCTGCTTGTGTGTGCATTTGTTGGTTGACTAGGATCAAACCAAAACCTTGGCCTAGCGGGACGATGCTGTAACCCAGTGGTTCTCAACCTTTCTAAGGCCCCGACCCTTTAAGACAGCTCCTCATGTGGTGGTGACCCCCAACCATAAAATTGTTTTTATTGCTACTTCATCACTGTAATTTTACAACTGTGATGAATCGTATCTGTGTTTTCCAATGGTCTTAGGCGACCCCTGTGAAAGTGTTGTTTGATCCCCAAAGGAATGGCGACCCACAGGTTGAGAACCGCTGCTCTAACCAACTGAGCCACCCGGCCAGGTGACTTCTCGAATCCCTCCTGTGTGCGGTCACGTCCTAAAGGCAGCTGGGAAGGCGGCTGTGCACTGGGGCCGGATTCGCTGACATAGAGAGGACTGAGTGTTGGTTGGATGTGGGGTGTGCCTGGGTAGAGTGTGTACCTGTGTATCCATGCATATTCGTGTGCCTGTGTGCAACATGTGTGTGCATGGGTGTGCATGTGAATGCATGTGTGGCGTGCCTATGTGTGTTTGGAGTGTGTGTGCTGTGTGGTGTCTGTGTGCACACCCCGTCCACTCACAGAAGGTCTGGCGCAGGACCTCCTGACTCACCCCCGAGAGGCGACCACCGCAGAGGCCCGGACTGTAACCCCAAACAACGCGTGTGGCCGCAGAGCTCCTGGGCCACGCCCTCTGAGGTCGCATGGGGGGCGACGCCCGGACTCCGGCCTGTGGTCAGGCAGAGCCTTCCGGGCACAGGCAGGGACGTCCCACCGCCACGCTGGCTGTGGCTAAGGCATGAGGTTCTGGAAGAGCCCTGGGCTGGCCTCGGCCTGGTCTCCAATCAGACCTTTGTCTGCAGACCCTGGCGCACTCGCAGCCACAGCAGCCTTCCGGTGTCTCCCCGAGCCCCGCCTCTGCACTCACCCCGCTCCAACCGGCACCGCGGCAGGGAGCGTCGGACACCGAGGCTGGTGTAGACCTCAGGCCCGTGCCTCTGCTCCAGGTGCCACAGCAAGCGGCCACCCGCCGTGGGGCACAGAGGCCTGATCTGCTCTGCGCCCCCCTGGCCAGCACACAGAGTCCACTCACGACATGATTCCGGAAGTCACGGAGACCCGGAGGCCTGGTCAGCCCAACGGCACCACCCGGTCAAGGTCTCCTCTGGGCCACCCTCACTCTCCCGGGATCCGCTGGACCGTGGGTGGGCTCAGAGGCCACTGAGCGAGCAAGGAGACCACCTGGGAGACATGAGAGGGGGCTCGGAGAACTGTCCAGAACCGGAATCCTCAATGCGAGAAAGCGGTGGTCAGCCCGCCAAGAGCCTCGGCACCGTGCTCGTTCTGATGGTGTGCTTTTCTGGAAGTAAATACTTCAAGAAAAATCAATCCCCTAATTTTTTTAAAGAAATGCCTGTTGTTTTCTCATTGCCGAAAATATTGAACATACGGAGAAAAGATGGAACATATTTAGTCCAAGAAATTAGATGTAACACAGATATAACCCAATGACTCTCTTTATTGATTTTTTTACAGAGAGGAAGGGAGAGGGATGGAGAGTCAGAAACATCGATGAGAGAAACATCGATCAGCTGCCTCTTGCACACACCCCCTCCTGGGGATGTGCCCGCAACCAAGGTACATGCCCTTGACCGGAATCGAACCTGGGACCTTTCAGTCCGCAGGCTGATGCTCTATCCACGGAGCCAAACCGGTTTTGGCAACCCAATGACTCTTTAGTGCACTTTCTTCCAGTCCGTTCTGTGCAGACATGTGTGTATGTGTGTGTGTGTGTGTGTGTGTGTGTGTGTGTGAATAAGTAATGAAAGCAGGATCAAGTGGCACTCTGCCTTATGACCTGCCATTTTCAGTTCACATTTTATTGTGAACACGTGTGTGTGTGTGGAGACATGTGTGTGTGTGTGTGTGGTGTGTGAATAAGTAATGAGAGCAGGATCAAGTGGCACTCTGCCTTATAACCTGCTGCGTTCAGTTCACGTGTGTGTGTATGTGTGTGTGTGTGTGTGTGTGTGTGTGGACATCTGAGCTCGGGTTCCAGCAACGCCCTTCCAGCCAGGTGGCCTGGGCCCTCACATCACCTCCTTGGGCCCGGTCTCCGAGGCCCTGCACTAGCGGCAGTCTTAGCGGGACAGGAGCCCCGGGGCGCCTCTTTACAGACACAGCGTCAAACTCCATTTCCCAGCCTCCTTTGCAGCTAGCTGCGGCCACCTCACCACATTCTGGCTCACGGGGTGTGGGAGGAAGTGAGGAACCCCCTCACTTGCCTGGCCCCTAAGATCTTGCCCATACTGTCTTCCATCTCGTCTTTCTTCTTCCCGCCAGGCCAGGCCCCAGGCGGGAGGCCCCAGCCCCCAGCCCCAGGCCCCAGCCCCAGGTCCCAGCCCCAGGCCCCAACCCCAGCCCCAGGCCCAGGTCCAGGCCCAGCCCCAGCCCCAGCCCCAGCCCCAGGCCCCAGCCCCAGGCCCCAACCCCAGGCCCAGGCCGCAGACTGAGGAGTGGATGCAGGTGACCAGGAACCAACAAGCTGGCCGAGCCGCAGGACGGAAAACCCCGAGTCCAGGTCAGAGAAGGGCTCGCAGTCCTGGGAGACGGACGAGACTTCAGCCTGCACTGCTACAGTAGCAACAAAAATAATTTTATGGTTGGGGGTCACCACCACACGAGGAATTCTATTAAAGGGTCGCGACCCACAGGTTGAGAACCACTGCTCTAAACTCTAACCGTCCTGAGGCCGGACACAGGCCCAGCTGGCTCGCTGCAGTGTCCCAGCACCCAGCCCTTGGCAAGTGCTTCCAGCCGAGGGGTGGGGCCCGCGTCAGTTTACCGTCGTGAGTGTGCCAAACACGGGGTTTATCCTGGGGGGTTATTAGGCATTCATTATATCGCCTTCTCTGCCCCACGGACAGCTGCGCACCGGCGCTGGCCACGCCCGGTGTGGCTTAAATGAGTGGGCAGGGCGTGAAGAGGTGGTTGAGCAAACCGAGCTCCGTGGCACCCGGCTAATTCCTACCAGCCACACCCCGTGACTCGCTCCGTCACCCCATTTGCCTGAGAAGAGGCATCTGGTCTGAGGTTGGGCATGCCTATTGAGCCGACTCATGGCGGGGGCGTCCCAGGTCTCTCAGGAGCTCCCCCAAGCCAAGAGGAGGGGGTGCAGCCCTGGGTCCTGCCGGCCCTGGGCAGCTGGCCGCTGCCGGGCGTGGCATCCGGGTCTGGAATTGGTCAGAGGTATTTTTCCGTTTTGCTGGAAAGAGCCAGTCGCTGGCCCTTCTCTGTGGGAGGCTGGGGGGTACCAGGGGAAGGTCAGGGCAGGCCCTGGGGGTGGGTCACAGCCTCGCCAGGACTCGGGGAGCCTGGACCTCTAGCACCTTCTGGCCCGGGGAGCCTGCTCTGCCCTCCCGGAGGGAGACCTGCGGCTCAGGGGCGGGTGCCCTGCGCCCGGCCTCCCCCTGAGCCTGCTGCTCCCGCCCGCTTGGCAGGTGAGCAAACTGAGGCCTTGACTCCCGGTTCCCCGCCCGCCCGTCACGGGGGGAGGGAGCCGAAGCTGCGACCTCCACCCCAGCCCGCGAGGCAAGGACTCCAGGGCCGCCCCTCCGTGCAGAGGAGAAACCGAGGCACATGCAGTGTCGTACACGTCCGGCCGCCGGTGCCCTTGACCTTGACGCTGCTCACAGGCTGCTTGCGGTTAATGGCGTGATGGGTGATGCGGGGGCTGTCCCCTGACCCGGGAGAGGATACGGGGGTCCAGAGAGGAAGGAGAAGTCTGGGTGAGGGAGGGTTTTATTTAGAGGAACGGAACCCAGACAGTATACCAACAGAGAGAAGTAGAGGTACTTTAAGGAATGGGCTCAGCCGAAACCGGTTTGGCTCAGTGGATAGAGCGTCGGCTTGCAAACTGAAAGGTCCCAGGTTCGATTCCTGTTGAGGGCATGTACCTTGCTTGCGGGCACATCTCCACAGTGGGGTGTGCAGGAGGTGGTTGATCGATGTCTCTCTCTCATCGATGTTTCTGACTTTTTCTCTCCCTTCCTCTCTGTAAAAAATCAATAAAATATATTCAAAAAAAAAAAAAAGGAATGGGCTCATACATTGTCCCCCCGAGCCCGCTGCCTGGGCTGGGTCTCCAGCTGCCGCCTTCTGCCCCCACCCCTCCCGACCCTGCACACTGTCAGCCCCTAACATCCCTTGAAGCAGTTCCTTAATGCCAGTCTTTTTCTCTGTATATGCACATCCTATTAACTCTGTTTCTCTGGAGAGCCCTGACTCTCTCTCTCTTCCTCTTCCTCTCTCTTGCTCTCGCACTTTTTCACTCTCTTTCTTTCTCTCTCACACACACCATACACCCCGAACCCTCGGGGGCGCTTCCCCGGGCTGCCAGGCCAAGTCCACATCCCTCTCTGGCTTACAGGCCTCTCCCACTTCTCCCGGTTTTCTACCACAGGCTCAGGTCTCTCACCTGCCCCTCCCCTGGCCCCGCCCCCCACACCAGGCTCCAGTCGAGCTTAGCTTCTCTTGGTTCCTCGCCAAAGCCTCTTCCTTCCGTCCTACCCGGGAGCCGCACGCTCCAGGTCCCAGGGCCTTTGCACCTGCCGTTCCCACCTCCCCCCCCCCCCCGGGAAATCCATGCTGCCTGCCCTCCTGGCTATCCCTCCCTCCTTCCGGCAGCAGCTGAAAGGTCCTTCCCCCTTCCGTAGGGACTGGTCCCCTGGTCACTCACCCCAGAAGTGGCCTAACCACCGCTTGGAAACGTGCATGTTTAATCTCTGTCTGTCTCGAAGTCTAGGCCCCCTCCCTGGCAAGGCCCCAAAGAGCCCACTTTGTTCTCACCCGAGTCCCCAAGGCCTGCACCCGCACATCGAAGCCAGGCCCGAGTTTAAAGGGCCAAAGGCATGAATAGTGATAGGATCCAAATATGTATCTCCCAGGGGTGCAATCATGATCGCGCCCTCTCATTCCTGCTCACGCATTGTCTGCCGATGACAAAGGCTCACGCGCAGAAATGTCCCCGTCGTTGCACAACCCACCGTCGGATCCTTGATTTATGGGAGCAGCCGCGCCCGAGGCCTTTCACCCACAGCGCTGACTGCTTCCCCACCGCCTCCCCCCGATCCCTCTCCCACCCACGTCACCCGGCGGACACCCAGCCCTCACTGCGAAAACCCCCAGTCCCATCTCAAGCTCCCTTCCTCCTCTCTGCCGGGACAGCCGCATGGCAAGTTCAGGGGCGAGACCACTCGCCTGCCAATGCCTGGTGTAACCTGGGGCCGGGTCCTCGAGCTCTCTGGCCGGCCAGGTCCCTCCGCAAGAGGATTGACCTGGGGTCCCGCCTGGAGTCTGCCACCCACAGCCCCTATCTCCTCGGCACCTCCGTCACCTGCCGCTGCCCTCTGCCAGGCTTCCTGCCCCTGCCGCTCCTCCCCTGTCCACCTCAAGTAGCGTTGAAGCCAGCAGACTGTGCCAGGCCGGCCTGAAGGTGAGATGGGGACCGCAGAGAGAAAACAGGATTTCCCGCCTTCTTTACTTATCTACACACATAAGAGAGTAGCATGCTAATTGACTGTACCTTTGCAACGCCCACCAGCCAATCAGGAACGAGCATGCAAATCAACCCAACAAAGATGGCAAATTCATTTGCATATGCAGGTGCCGAGTGGCCCTGGCGACAATGCAGGCGTTGGGCACCGCCCTAGCTGCTCGGGGCCCCTGGGGAGCATGGGGAGGTGGAAAGGCAGCTCAGGGCCGAAGCGGAAAGGAAGGTGGCTCGGGCCACAGCGAAGGCGGAGCCGGCAGCCAGGGAAAGGAAGGCCCATTCTGGCACGAACCTTTGTGCATCGGGCCTCTAGTTTGTAATTCATTATAAAAGCTGAGAGAGCAGCTCTCTTCATGTCTTACATACACACAACTCTCACACCCTTGCACACTTACTCTCACACCCTCACTCAAATATACAGTACAGTGGTACCTCGAGATACGAGTGCCCTAACATACGAGATTTTTGAGATACAAGCCGTCGAGCGAGCGATTTTTGCTTTGAAATACGAGCAACAGTTGAGACACGAGTCATCGCGAGGATCGGCCAGCTGCACACGACCCACCAGTTTACCGAGACTCGAGAGTCTCATAGTTTCCCACGCCTCAAGGTTACGGAACGAATTCAACTCGTATCTCGAGGTACCACTGTACACACCTCCACAGACGCACTCACAGGCACTCACATCCCATGTCCTTTGGTTCCGATAGGCTTTTTGGTTATAAGGAGAGAAGCCAGTTCTGGAGTGTGTAACGAGGAGGAGGAGGGCAGGGGGTGGGGGGGGAGGGAGGGGTGAGGACCAGGCAGAGAACTGGAAAGTCCCCCAGAACTGCAGTGCTGGGCAGCAGGTGAGACCGCTTGAGCCAGGAGCTGGCAGGGGTCCCACAGCACCCTTATTGTTGTTACCAAAGAATAGTCCTCAGGTAAACGCTTACATCCATTCACGCTCTGTGCAAACCCAACCATCATGCCGCACACCAAGCACATGCCCAGGAATGCATGTCCATGACGTCTCAGTATTGTGTCAAGAATATAATCATGTCCCCAGGAGCCAGGTGAAGACGCAGAGCATGGCATCATTTTAGAGGCCCCCATGTGCCCTTCGAGACGCAGCACCCTGACCACGGTCCAGCCTCTGCCAGCCCCTCTCAGCTGCAGGCCCACCACTCGGTCTAACGCCTCCACGAAGCCGCTCGCTGTCCTGGCTCAGGCAGGCCACCGATGAGTTCCTCAGGGGCACGTTGATTATCTTGAATGAAAGGGCCGTGGGGAGCAGCCTGCGCAGGGAGAACAGACTCTTCCCTCGGGGCGAATGATTGCCCAAGAAGCTCCTGAGCCTTCGTGCCAAGAGGCCACTGGTGCATGTGGCTCCCCGTTCCACCAAGAAGGAGGGGACGGGATGCAATGACAAGGCCTATTGGGGTGACTGGTGTTGCTCACTGTCCACCCGGGTCTGTTCTCCTTAGATCTCGGTGACACACGTGTAGCCGGGAGACTGCATGCCACACGGCACCCCCAGGCTCTCGTGGACAGGATGTGTGCTCTTTGAAGGCCCAGGATGCAGGCCACGGAATGCAGGCTCCCACCACTGTCTCTCTCCTTTTACCATATGATGGAACCCGGCCCTGCCGGCGTGGCTCAGGAGTTGAGCATCGACTTATGAACTTGGAGGTCACAGTTCAATTCCCAGTGGGGGCATCTGCTGGGTTGTAGGGTGTGCAGGAGGCAGCCAATCAACGATTCTCTCTCATCATTGATGTTTCTATCTCTCCCCCTCCCTGAAATTTATACATATTATAAACACACTAGAGGCCCGATGCATGAAGATTCATGCAAGAATGGGCCTTCCTTCCCCTGTCTGTTGGCACTGCCTTCGCTCTGGCAGAAGCCGCCTTTCTGCCTTCCCATGCTGCCTAGAGGCCCAGAGCTGCTGGGGTGGTGCAGAACGCCTACATGGCGACAACATAAGCATCCTGCCCCACCCCACCCCTGGCCACTTGGCACCTTGTATGCAAATTAGTCTGCCATCTTTGTTGGGTCAATTTGCATACTCACTCCTGATTGGCTGGTGGACATTGCAAAGGTATGGTCAATTAGCACATTACTCTTTTGTTAGTGTAGATAAAAATTTTTATACAGTGGTACCTCGAGATATGAGTTTAATTCGTTCCGTCACCTTGAGGCTTGGGAAACTATGAGATGCCCGGAGTCGTGGTAAACTGGTGGGTCGTGTGCAGCCGGCCGATCCGCAGATGACTCCTATCTCAACTGTTGCTCGTATTTCAAAGCAAAAATCGCTCGCTCAAAGGCTTGTATCTCAAAAATCTCGTATGTTAGGGCACTCGTATCTCAAGGTACCACTGTCTATTATATTTTATATAAATTGATATATATTAAAAGATGAAACCCAGGCATGCAGTGACATAGCTCCAACGATGTAAATAAGAAACCTTACCCAGGGAATGATGGGAGGACACATGCAGGACCCCGGGGCCCTGGGTGACTACACAAGGGACCAGGCAACTGACGGTCAGAGGCACTTGCTGACAGGAGAGCACGCCAAGATCAGCCGCTATGCGTTCAGCCGCTCATGGGACGGGAGAGGGCTCTTTGCTGCAGAAGCTGAGTCCTGTCTAAGGCACCGACCAAGCCGAAGGGCCTCTGTCCCAGTGCCTGGAAGATAAACACCCCTGGGAGCGATGCAGGACCAGGGAGAGCTGGCTGGTCAACCCGTCTCCACTCAACCCACTCGTCAGGCGCTGTGGGACCTGGGGCTCTAGGCACAAACAGGGTTGCCCCAGAAGACTGTGTGTGCCTGAGCCCCGGAAGGAGTTACACTTCTCTCTGACTTCCTTCGCCATCATGAGGGCCCCTGACCCAACCGAAGAGAAGTGGGGGAGGTGGGTAAAGACGGACCTCCAGGCTAAATGGGGGGCCCAGAAGGGTCAGCTTTGGGACTGCCGCAGGCAATGCCTGAGAATGACGTCTTTTTTTTTTTAATATTTTATTGATTTTTTACAGAGAGGAAGGGAGAGGAATAGACAGTTAGAAACATCAATGACCGAGAGAGACCTCGATCAGCTGCCTCCTGCACACCCCCCACTGGGGATGTGCCCGCAACCAAAGTTTATGCCCTTGACCGGAATGGAACCCAGGACCCTTCAGTCCACAGGCCAACGCTCCATCCACTGAACCAAACCGGTTTCGGCACATGACGTCTTTTTTAAATGCATATGTTTTTATTGACTTCAGAGAGGAAGGGAGAGAGAGAGGAGATCAGTGATGAGAAAGAAACATCCAGAGGCTGCTTCCCTATGTCCCACCCTAGGAACGCAATGACCAGGCCTTTTGGGGGCCTGTGCCCAGGCCGGGAACCGCACCGTGACCCCCTGTTCGTAGGCTGCCCTCCCTTCTTTAGAGGATTCCCTTGTAACACCTGTTAGGGACCAATGGGAAGCACCAGGAAAGGAGACAGTGAGAAATACAGGCATCCCACCGGATGTGTGCTCAGCCGGAAAGGGAGCACTCAGACGGAGAGCCGAGTGAGAAGGAGAAAAGGGGTGCCTTCCCCGTGGGAGGCCTCCCCTCACCATCTGCCCGCTGGTCCACGTTCCATCACCAGCCAGACGAGAACCAGATGGCCATCCACACGCTCCCCTCAGTGCTGGGGTTTTTCCAGGGACCTCACCCCAGGGGAATGTCATAGCTGAGTCACACGCGGGATGTCGGCGGCCTGTGCATCTGGCACCATCCTCCCTGCACGTCTGTTTGCTCTTCTCAGCCTGACCACCTGGCCTGGGAGACCGGGTCACGCGGCTCGGAGCAGGGACGCACGCCGTGCCTTCGGAGGACGAGGCCAGGAGAAGGTGGGCTTCGGGTCCTAGGGGCAGGTCCACTTCCTGTCCCCCACACCCCTGTGGTGGCGGCTGTGGTCCCCCTGCCTCTGTGTGAAGGCCGACAAGCTCCCTCCAGGACTTGGGGTAACCCAGTGGGTCTTGGGGCTCCTCGCCTCGGCAAGCCCCAGCCAGCTCAGGGTGCCTGCCCCACCTCAGAGGGGACATGGCCCGTGCCCCCTCCCTGTGCACGTTTTTTGAGCCCGTCACTCAGCTGGTTTCTTTTTTTATATATATATATATTTTATTGATTTTTCACAGAGAGGAAGGGAGAGGGATAGAGACTCAGAAACATCGATGAGAGAGAGACATTGATCAGCAGCCTCCTACACGCCCTCCACTGGGGATGTGCCCGCAACCAAGGTACATGCCCCTGACCGAAATCGAACCTGGGACCTTTCAGTCCGCAGGCCGACGCTCTATCCACTGAGAAAAACCAGTTTTGGCTCAGCTGGTTTCTTACAGCACCATCTGTGCAGAGCTGAAGTCAGAGACGGGGTTGAGGGGGGCATTTCTAGCCTCAGGGTGGGTGGGGGGAGCCATCAGGAGATAGGGTGGCACCGAGATGCTGGACCTGCTTCCAGGGCTGAAGCAAGCCCCTGCTCCTCTCCGAGCCTCAGTTTCCCCACCTGTCAAATGGGACTGATGTGGCTTGCGTATTAAAGGAACGATGACAGAAAGCCTGAAGCCGGCTCTGTCTAAAGGGCATGTTGAATAACAGCTAATAATTATCTATGATTATTGGCGGGCGTGGAGGGCACACACACTTTCCAGCTGGATCGATGGTTTATCTGGGCGCGTCCCCAGAGTGTACCTCCAAGTGGGTCTCGGGCCAGGCGAGTCCCCAGGGCAGGGGGCAGAGCCCCAGCGCTGGGCACGGACTCCGTGACCTCCCTGCAGAGAAGGGAAGGCCCGGCGCTGTCCCTCCGCCGACCTCGCTAATAAACGAGACTCTGATTCAATCAGCATCAGAGCGAGGACACGCGGCGGGCCTGCGGCTGACCCCGGCGGCGGGGGGACAGAGAGGGAGCAGCATCCTCTGCCGGGACTGGCCCAGCCTCTGCACCGGCTCGAAGCTGCCTCCCCGCCCCCCACCCCCACCCCCTGGGACGATGGGGCTCAGCGAGCTGCATCCTCCGCTTGTGCAGGGGGAGGGCTGGCTTCCAGCAGCTTCCTGCTGCTGCCCGCTGTCACGGGCTTGTTTAACCTGGGACCCAGGACAGTGGCTCCTGAGAGGAGCCCGCTGATTCCGGACTCTGGAGCCGAGAGAGAAGGGTTTCTGGGTGGTCGTTGGTCCGGCAGGCCTCGGACACCGGGAAACCCTAACCGCAGTGCCACGCCCACCTTCCAGGACACGGCAGCCACAGCCCACGCTGCACCCCCCGCGGCCTGGATGACACGCGCACCTGCTTATTATGTAACCGTACGGAGGAGATTTGGGTGGGGGTGTGGGGGAGAGATAGATGTATAGGGTGTAACCCCACATGTATACACACTTTGGGTGATTACAAAGGCAGTGTTCATTAACATGCAGGCCATTTTCAAAACGTACAAGAATCCACAGAAATGAATGAACGGTTTTTGCTCAACGCCTGTTTTCTTTTTCTTTCTTTCTTTCTTTTATACCTTATTTATTTACACATTTATTTATTTATTTATTTTTGGCAAAGTTCAACCTTAACATAGGTGACAATTTTAAAGGTCGGTTTAAGAAAATAGAACCTGAGGGAATTGACACCCAAGAGTCGATGACAAGCAAGAGATTTGAAGGAATATTTTTAGTTTGTTAAATAAAAAATGTTTTTTAAGAGTGGTACCTTTCACATTACAAAAATAAACCAAAATGAAAAGGTCACTGTACAATGATGAGAAAGAATCTGTAGACTTGCTCTTAGTAGTTCAAGTAGCCAACAATGCATGTCAACAAAAAAAATGAACGCAAAATCACAAGTCTTGTATTTACTTTGAATTTGGAGAAGAGAGAGTGAAATAAGTGGCCACATGCTGTTTTCTTTTCATTGCTATTCATATGGTTGATCTGATTGGCTCTTCGATGAAATCAGCGCCTGTTTTCAAACCGATGGCCGTGCTGGTCCAGGCGCTGCTGATCAGGCAAAGCAATGGAATCACTGGCATCAAGAGTCTTTGTTTTGTCCGGTATCTGTGCGCCCCCGGTGTGTCCCCTGTTGCGGGTTTTGTATCGTCACCTTCACCTTTTCTGGGCCCCCCTACGAAAGGGTTCTTTGTTTGAAGCTTACTCTGGCTTCATCTATTATTTCAAATCACTTAAACCTAGAAAAGGAGTGAAAATTAAGTGAGTTACAACTGTTGAAGCGTGCATACATTTTTGGGGGGGGAGGGGGACACCCTGTGTCTCAAAAAAAAGGGTAAGCATCCTTTGAACGACTCTGAAGGCAGCGTTTGTGCTTCAAACTACCTTTTCAAACTCCCAGCAGCGTTTTGGGGGTGCGCTGCCTCTGTCCGGAGCTCCGGCTGGCTGAAGAGACAGACGCATCATGCGAGCTAACCGCTGGTAACGTGTGTCCATGTTTGGAGGATACCCCATCTATGGTGACGCACAAGACGGGGGACACACAGGGTGGACTGTCCTTCCACAGACAGGAACAGCATAAGCACAGGTCCAGGGCGTCACCACATGAGCTGTGGCCTGGCCCACCAGCGGGGTCCCCAGGGCAGTCCTGAGCCTGCCTGCTCCCGGGGTCCCCTGGTGTCTGAACACCGTTGCTGAGTTGGGGGGACAAGGGCAAAGGGCGCAGGCCCAGGAAGTGGCCGGGATTCTCCACGGGCAGCCTCGGGGCGTCCAGCGCCAGGCCCGGCTGCACCAGCAGGGGCAGCGACAGGGTTTGTGCCCCGTGGGGCAGCAGCCTTTCCAGGTGGCTTCTGGGGACCCAGCTGCGGGGCCTCCAGACTGACCCCCAAGCAACCCCACCCCCACCCCCCGGGGACGGAGCCGCTGACCCCTCGGGGCTGGGGCACAGACCCCAGGGTTTCTCTGTGAGTCTCGGTGGGTGCCGGCCGGCCCGGCTGCCTTGGCTTATTATTCCATCAGCAACTGTCGGGCCCCCCTCTCCCTGGGCCGGGCTCCATGTGGCTGTTAATCACGTGACTCCATTGGCTTTGGCTGCCGAGGTGGCTAAAAATACCCTCCCACCGCCCTGGAACCGCCACGTGAACCCCGGGGGAGGAGAAGGTCGCCCTCACTTCTGAATCACTGGCTCTGGGAAGAGCGCAGAGCTGGTGGCAGGAAGGCGGGGGCCGCCTCCCACGCAGTCTCACCAGGCGGACGTGGGCCTATGGGTGGAGACAGGGACCCCTGGGTCGACTCGCACCTTGACACCCGCGCGGGGTTCGTGACCGATGCCTATTTACGGAGCAAAACAGCAGGACGCGCGGACCCCTGGTCACCCCGGCCCACGGTCACCCCCGGGTGGGGCCGGCTCCTCCCTGAGCCCCCCAGCGCCCCTCCCCCACGTCTCTAGGATGCTTCTGTGGCTCCAGGAGAAATACAGGGACCCCAGTTTCCTCGCGCGGGGCCCAGGGGGAGCCTCCCTCTCAGACTTGTCCCTCCCTCACCCTAGACCCCTCCCAGGCCCTACTGTGCCCACCCCGTGCCCATCTCCTGCCTCTCCCATGGGCCTTTCTCAGAGGTGCTGTGTGGCTCTGCGGACGGGGTGCCCTGGGCCGTCCACAGCTCCCACTCACCCGGGCGGGCAGGTCCCCTCCCTTCTGTGGCTCACCCATTCTGGGGGTTCGCCCTCACAAGGGGCTGGGAGGAGGAGCGGCGGGAGGACAGGCTGGGGGCACTCCCTCCCACCTCTGAAGTTGGGCTGAGGACTGTTCATCAGGCTGGGCAAAGGCAGGGACCAGCCTTGCCCGGCTCTGCCTCCCGCCACCCCTCCCGCCCGGGGGCTAGCACCCAGAGCAGAGCTGGCCTGGGGGAGGGGCACTGGGTGGGTAGATGGAGGACGGACAGATGGACAGAGAAGCGAGGATTCGGGGGAGGCCACAGGGTACGGCGGGAGGGAAAGGTGCAGACTGGTCCCTGGGTGGGTGGTTCAGTGGGCGGCGCATCACCCGTGCACCCCAAAGGCCCCACGTTGGGTCCCTGGTCAGAGCGCAGACCGAGGCTGCCCATTCAATACCCAGCAGGGCACATAGAGAAGGCACTGATGGGGATTTCTCCCCCCCTTCCCCACACCAAAGCCCATAAGCCTGTCCTCGAGGAAGGATGAAGAAGAGAAATGAGCCGAAACCAGTTTGGCTCAGTGGATAGAGCATCGGCCTGGGGACTAAAGGGTCCCAGGTTCGATTCCGGTCAAGGGCAGGTACCTTGGTTTCGAGCACATCCCCAGTGGGGGGCATGCAGGAGGTGGCTGATCGATGTCTCTCTCTCATCGATGTTTCTAACTCTCTATCCCTCTCCCTTCCTCTCTGTGAAAAATCAATAAAATATATTAAAAAAAAAAAAAACCAGCTGAGTGACGGGCCCAAAAAAAGGTGAAGACTGAAGCAGAGGGTTGCTAGGCCCCCTGCCCTCCTCCGCCTGTTACAGGTGCCCACTGAGCACCTCCTGTGCCCGCCGCTGGGGGTGCCCGCCTGCGGCTCATGGGGGACACGGAGGCGTACAACTGGGCCATCACACCTAGCATTGCTCCAAGTGACCCCGAATCACAGGCCCGGCCCAGCGGCTCCCTGAGGAGGACCCCCTGAGGCCGAGGAGGTGGCCTGGGGGCGGAGGGAAGCCTTTCCCAGGGGAGAAGCCGGAGGTGCCCATCTCCCGGGGCAGAACGCACTGGCGGGGGGGGGGGGGGGCGCGGGGGGGGGGGGGCGAGGAGGCGCGAGCACAGAGAGCCGCCAGGGGTGGGTGTGGAGCTGTTCTGGGGCCTGGCGTGTCGCACGCACGCCTTGGTACCTGTCGGCACCCACGGAGCCAGACACCACGCAGAGCCAACTTTCCCACGGACACATTGAAAACCTGCGTGGTTTGGGGTGTGTGTGTGTAATTTTTTTGGTTAAACCTCACTCAGGGATATTTTCCACTGATTTATTTTTTACTTTTTTTTTTTTAGAGAGTAGAAGAGAGAGGGACAGAGAGAAACAACAGTGTGAGAGAGACACACCGATTGGCTGGCTCTGGCACGCACCCCCACCAGGGACGTGCCCTGGTCCGGAACAGAACCCAGGACCCTTCTGTCTGCAGGCCAACGCTCTCTCCACTGAACCACACTGGCCAGGGCTGAATACGTTCTTTCCTGAACAGAGACCCTCAGACAGCTGTGAGGGGAAGGGAGAGGGGGCAGGCGGGGAAGGGGGGGCCGGCTGGGGCCACTGCTGTGCCTGCGGGAAAAGTGGAGGGGTGTGTGAGCTCAGGTCGTGACCTCTGGGAGCGCCTCCCTCCTCCCCGGGGACCTGGTGCGGTGATCCCGCTGGGAGCTGGCCGCTGGGTGGGAGGTGACCCGTGAGCTGCCCGGCGGGGGGCAGGGGTAGGGGCAGGCCAGGTGCTGGGCCCTTGGGAGCCTGAGAGGCTGTGCTTTCCCATGAGGGGCCGGGGCTCGGGGCCGGGGTGACTCTCCGCCAGGGAGCTGCTGGGGTGCCTGGGAACACAGAGGGAAGGTGACCTGAGGGGGAATTAGTCAAGGGTGAAGGGCACCTGCCTGGCGGCCCCCCGGCCTGTGGACGAGTGACCTCATGGGGCGGAGGAATGCGGTGTGCTTGGAGCACTCTACCTGCCCCGGGAGGCCCCGGCGTTTGATGGGGGTAAATCGGGATTTAACCGGCTCTCCCTCTGGGCTGGGCGGGGAGGGGGGAGGTCAGAGCGAGCAGGGAATGCGGGGCTCTGGTGGGCAGCCACCGGGAGGGAGGGAGGTGGGCACTTCGGCTGACCCCTCCCCCCCCCAGGCCAGCCAGAGCGCAGGGCAGGAGGCCCGGGCACAGCCACTCCCGCTGGGGTGACCTTGGGGACCTTGCGCAGGTCCCCAGCGCTCTGCCTCTCGATAAGAGTCAAATGAGGCCGAAACCGGTGTGGCTCCGTGAATAGAGCATCGGCCCGCGGACTGAAAGGTCCCAGGCTCCATTCTGGTCAAGGGCATGTATCCTGGTGGAGGGCACATCCCCTGTAGGAGGCGGCTAATCCATGTCTCTCTTTCTCATTGATGTTTCTAACTCTCTATCCCTCTCCTTTCCTCTCTGTAAAAAATCAATAAAATATATATACAGTGGTACCTCGAGATACGAGTGCCCTAACATACGAGATTTTTGAGATATGAGCGATTTTTGCTTTGAAATACGAGCAACAGTTGAGATAGGAGTCATCGCACGGATCGGCCGGCTGCACACGACCCACCAGTTTACCGCGACTCGAGCGTCTCATAGTTTCCCACGCCTCAAGGTTACGGAACGAATTAAACTCGTATCTCAAGGTACCCCTGTATTTTTAAAAAGGTTCCAATGAGGAGCCCCCCTGTGAGTGGAGAAAAGGGAGAAGGGTGGACACGCTGCCGCTGGTCCCTGTCCTCCCCTCCCCGTCCCCGCCCTGCAGCTGGCCGCCTGCCGGGGCCCAGAAGTGGGGAACTCGCGAGGGGAACCCGGCTGGTGCAGCTGCTGCTGCTTCCTCAGAAAGTCAAACGTCCCGTGTCCCCAGAGCCAGCACGTCCCTCCGGGGGAGGGGTCCTCCCCGTGCTCTTCGCGGCAGCAGCTTTGCTCACAGGAGTCCGCCGGGAGCGCCAGCCCGACGCCCGTCCACGTGTGTGTGGACCAGCTGCGTGGGACCCGGCTCAGCCGTACACCGGCACGAAGGATGCACACGTGCTGTGTGTGACACGCGGGCACCTCACCCGCCTCACACCGCGTGTCAGGTGCCAGCCCCGAAAGGTCACATGATTCCATGAGGATGACAGCCGCAGAACCAGCACATCCCTAGACATCGGGCAGATGTGTGTGTGTGTGGGGGGGGGTAGCCAGGGGCCACAGCTACGGGGAGAGGCAGCTTCTGGGGTGCGGGCCTCCTTTGAGGGTGCTGATGGTGTCTGGGAACCAGAGAGAGAGGGGAGGGTGTGCTGACATCGGACCTGAAGAGCATTCATCTCAGGTGGACACTGCGGGGTGACCTGGAAGCTCCCCTGAATCCATCCCACCTCACAGAGGTTCTTCCCCTGCGCCCGAGGACCAGAAACCCTGTGGACTCAGGGGCGCCGGGAGTGGAGACTGCAGACAACCTTCGGAGCTGATGAGCGCTGCTCCATTTGGCTTCTGTCCAGTCTGCTTTCGCAAGGCAGGCCCACATCCCGCCGTCCGGCAGGGCCTGCTGGGGAGATGAGGAGCATGAGGAACAGTGGCGGCCCCCCGAACCCACGCCGGGGCTGGTGGCGGAATTTAGAAGATTGTGGGGTCCAGGCCCTTGAAAGGACTGCCTGCACCTGGGATGGCGCGGTGGTGGGTGTGTGGACGCCCCCTGCGCGCGGTGCCCTCGCGGCCGTCGCGGGCTGGACAGCCCGATAAGTCCTGGCTGGCTCATTACCCACTGAGCGCCTCCGTGGTCATTGGCCCTGCTGGTGGAAGTCGCCCCCCAACAGTATGAAGTGACCCGAACTGTGCCTCTCTGCGCCTCCCTTTCCGTCTGTGTCCCTCGAGTGCCCATGACTTCCTTTCTCGGAGCTACGGGGCCTCCTGGGCCCTGCCCCTGGCCGCTGCGGTGGCTCCGGGCACGTGGTTCTCTGCTCTGCTCACCGGCTTCCTGACAGAACACGGGCCGGGAGGCGCTGGCCTTGACCGTGAGCCCAGAGCTGCCGGCCAGTGCGCTGGCTCAGGCCGAGCCCCGGCTCCTGGTGTGGCAGGAGGATGGGACCGCCCGCCCAGGGCTGCCGCGGGTGCGGGACATCGGTCCTCTCTGGACCCGTCCTCTCTTCTCGGCAGCACGGACCATCCGGACCCTCCCTGCACCCCACTTTTTAACAAGCAGAGGTGAAACTCACGTGCCATATCTTGACGTGTGAAGCCCACGGTTCGTGTCATTCAGTACATCCTCAATGCTGCACCCCGTCACCTCTCTCTGGTCCCCAGACACCGGCAGCACCCCCAAAGGAGACCCCGCACCTCAGAAGCGGTCTCTCCCCGTGGCTGCAGCCCCTGGCCACCCGCCTCCCCTGATCTGCCTCGTATCTAGGGATTTATGGTTCTGGGGATGTCATCCTCGTGGAATCACGTGACCTTTCGGGGCTGGCACCTGACACACGGTGTGCGTGAGACCGAGTCCCACCCACGGAGCTCACGTCCGCAGGGCTCGGAGGAAACCAGGCTGCCGAGCGCAGAAGGACCCGGACCGGCACCCCCACACCAGACAAGGGCCCTGGGCAGCTTCCTAGGAGAAGGACAAGAGCCACCAAGTGAAGCAAAGAAAGGACACTCCGGGCAGAGAGGGCAGCACCTGCGAGGGCCGGAGCCACGGGCCGTCCTGCTGCATTCAGCAGCGGGTGGTGGTTCCGTGGGGCTAAGGTTTCTGGGCTGGGCGGGGAGTTGGAGAGGCCGGAGGACAGGAGGGCGGGTTCTCCGCTCAGAGGGAGGCTGCCTGGGTTCTGCAGCAGTAGCCTGGCCCCTCCTCTTCCTCTGCCTGAACATGAGAGGGATAATGAGTCAGTGGCTGCCAAGATTTTGTAGGAAGGGTTCAGCCAATTTTTCTTATGCACAAAAGACATGCTGATCCAGATATTAGTGACTGTAAGGTGTTACTGCACCCATAAGCATCCTCTCTGAAACGGTTCCCACCCAGGATCCACCCCAAACAGGGCACTGGCCCAGGGGGGCCCCCTCCCAGGCACAGGTGGTTTGACTTGTTCACTTCTCCCCAACAGCAAACAGCCGGCTGTGTAGACATCTGAGAAAAGAGCAGGTGTGTAGCTGGATGGATGGGTGGATAGAGAGATGCATGAATGCAGGGATGGATAAATGGATGGGTGGATGGATGGGTGGATGGAGGGAGGGATGGATGGATGGATGCAGGGATGGATGGATGCATGGATGGATGCAGGGATGGATGGATGGATGGATGCAGGGATGGATGGATAAATGGATTGATGGGTAGTGGGTGACTGAGTAGATACTAGTGTGGGTGGTAACTGTTTTATATGATATAGAGGTTCTTTAGCTGGCAGGAGGCCACACAATGGCACTTGGAAGGAAGAAAGCAGGGCTTTCTGTTAGTGTGGCTCCAAATGAGAGAAGCTTCTGGGCAGAACCACATAAGGGATTGCGCCCAGGAACAGGGTCACGGCAAGCTGCAGGGAGCAGCTCCCACCCGGAATCAGCCAGGCTTTTGGGCTCCCTGGGGGCTGGCCAATCGAAATAATTTTGCGCGGCCCGAGGTACCGGGCGATCCAGGTCAGTTAGGGGCAATGGGGGGTGCTCCAATGCACAAGGCAAGATCCTAAGCCTCCAGGGCCCCTTTCTGGGGCTCAGTCTCCCGTCCATGCCAAGACGGAGTCGGATTTCAGGACTGGGATGGGAGAAGCTCCCTGAGCAGCCGGGCCTGCCCCTCCCATCGCTCCCAGCTCCTCCACACCCATTTAGTCCTTCTCTTCCGAAGGCTGTAAGAGCTTCTTTCCTTTGATAATATTTTGGCTGATTTCAGAGAGAGGAAGGGAGAGGGAGAGAGCGACAGAAACGTGAATGAGGAGAGAGAATCATGGACCGGCTGCCACCTGCACTCCCCACGCTGGGGATGGAGCCTGCAACCCAGGCCTGGGCCCTGACTGTGACCTCCTGGTTCATGGGTCGATGCTCAACCCTGAGACACCCTGAAGAGCTGCTTCCAAAAAAGAAAAAAAAAGTTAGACATTTCCTTCGCTTCGCTTTGCAGTTTCTCTGCTTCTCCGAGTGCTCAGTGCTGGGAATTGTCAGCAAGTCCCCGGAGAAAAGCGGAGCCAGCCGTCAGCGGAGCGGGGCAGCGGGCGGGGGACCTCTGCTGGGGGAGTGGCGGTGGGGGGAGGTGGGCAGAAAACAGAGCTGGACAGGGGTTCGGTCTCAGAACATGCTCCCGAGCTGGTGCTGCCCTCGCCCTGAGGCAGGCAGATGTGGCATCAACACCCTGGCACGGCCTTGCCCACCTGGCCACTTCTGTTTACACCTCCAGCCCGTGGGGACCTGCTGCGATAAGCCATCAGTGTTGTGCTCACTCGCGGAGCGGAGTGTGCCAGGGGCGAGCAGAGCGTGCCAGGGGCCGGAGCACACCTCCTCCACGGGCTCTGGCCCAAGCCGCCGCCATCCACCCCTTCCATCTCCCTTCCTTCAAAAGGGGCCTCGGCAGAGAGGGTAACCACAGGCTCCGGGGAGGGAAGGGGCCTGACACAGACACCTTTCCACCTCCCTCAAATGCAGCTCTGGGGCTCCCGGGGCAGCCCCGTCTCCCCAAGAGAATGTTCCTCGGGGCGGGCCGACCTGCAGAGCTTTCGAGGGGGCTCACGAGCTCTCAGTGCTCAGAGGCAGCGGCCCCGTCACCCCTCGGCCCCCGGGGACCCTGGGTTCAGACGCTGCAGCCAGCCCGGCTCAGAGGCTCAGAGGCTCAGAGGCGGGCCTGGCTGGGCTGGGCTGGGCTGGCTGGAGGGGGAGGAAGTGCCCAGGAGGGCGCTGACGTCACAGCCCAGCCCTTGAAAGATGAGCTGTTTCTGCCAGCACCCCAGCTCCCCTGCAGCTCCTCCGAGAGGAGGGGACGTCGGGCAGCCCTGCCCGACGCCACGAGGGAGCGACCGCCAGAGGTGCACGCCGCCGGACAAGGTGGGTGCCCGCCGGACGCCGGTCCCCCCGCCGCCGCCGCGCCTTCGCGGGGAGGACAGGCAGCCCCAGCCCCGAGGGAAGGGAAGGGAAGGGAAGGGGCGGGTGGGCGTCGCAGGGGCTGAGTTTGGGGCAAGCTCCCTCCCTGCCCCGTCCGGTCCGGTCCTGACCCAGGACCAGAAGGGCTTCTAGCCAGAGGAGTCGTTGGCTTGGGGCTTGCCTGCTTCCTGAATCGGGGCGACGGGCAGCACGTGTGTGCCTGTGTGTGTGTGCGTGTGAGCGTGTGTGCGTGTGTGAGCAGCCTGGACTGACTTTACGCTCCGGGCGCCTTGGACAGAGAAGTGCAGCGGGGCGAGGGGGCTCTTCGCTCCGGACTCTGGCCTGGGGGACCCTTGGGGAACCTCGGTGTCCCGGGGTGCAGAGCCCTCTGCTGGCGTGCTGCCCAGGCAGCGGCGGGGTGTGATCCGTGAGGAGGAAGGGAGTTGGTAAATGTTGGCTGAGGGGGGCATTGAGGTGGTGATTGCAACGTTCTCGCCTCTGCCCACCCCCGACCCCCTCCTGGTGCAAGACCGGGGGGCGGGGAGCCTGGGCTTTGCACCCACCCGCTGGGCGTCCCAGCTCCGTCCCCATCCCCTGCCTGGCACTTCTGACCACACTGCGCCCCTGTCTGGAGGAGCCGTAGTAAGATGGCCTGGCAGGGTGACAATGAATGCAGAAAGGGGCTCCTGCCTGCGACGCGAAGCGCCACAGGCATAGGCGGGCGGCACTCAGCACGCGGTAGCGATGCAGAACGGCTTCGGGCAGGGAGTGTCACAGGCCTGGGCCGGTGGACCAGGGGCGGGCGTTGTTCTTGGGGCAGGTTAGAATGTGCCTCCCTGAGTCACAGGCTGCCTGGCTCCTGCCACCGCAGGAAGGGGCCTGAGGCCAGCCCCGCCTCTGACCTCCCTCTCTGAGGACTCCAGGGGACAGGCAGCGGCCGCTTTTCTGGGGAAGCACCCTCCTGTCCATCTGGGTCCTGGCAGCGGTGGGGGGGGAGCATCCTGTGAGCGGAGCCCCACGAGCTGGAAGAAGGAGTCAGAAGGGTGGGGGACGGCCAGGAGAAAGGGTTTGGAAAACAGAGAAAAACTAGAAGGCCCCCCATGCTGACTCCACAGGCAGGACCCCAAGTCCTCCCCACTCAGCTCTGCCCTGAACCCACAAAACCCCGCAGTCTCCGGCTCTGGTGGGCGAGATGAGGCAGATAAGTCAGGCGAGGGCAGAACCTAGTGTCTGGGGAAACGCCTCGAGCCCTCTGGGACTCAGACTCGGTCGCTTACACACCAGGGAAGGTGCAGGTGATGGAATATGGGTGGTGGGATGAAGGGCTGGGGATTCTGGGGGTGCTGGCTGATGAGGCCGAGCAGGGGGCACAGCTCTGCCACGTGGTCTCTGCTCACACACTGTGTCCGAGTAGAAGTTCAGAGGGTCTGAGGGTGGTGCGAAGGGCTGCTGCTGTCACCTGGACTGCCTCGTGGTGGGGAGGAGGCCACCCGGGCGGGGCAGAGTGCGCACAGATCCAACGGGGGACTCTGGCCTCCAGAATGAAAGCAGAGACCTTGTCTGTCCGTTCACAGCTATGTCCTCAGCACTGAGAACTGTGCCTACGCCAGAGCTGGCTCTGTCAGTGTTGCTGAATGACTGGATGGATTGGTGGGTGGGTGGGTGGATGGATGGATGGATGGATGGATGCAGGGATGGTTAAATGGCTGGCTGGCTGGCTGGCTGGATGAGTGGATGCAGGGATGGATGGATGGATGGATGCAGGGATGGATGGATGGACAGATGAGTGGATGGATAGATGAATGGATGAGTGGATGCAGGGATGGCTGGATGGCTGGATGGATGGATGCAGGGATGGATGGATACACCTGGGTGGGATGGATGGATGCAGGGATGGATGGGTGGATGGATGGATGGATGGATGCAGGGATGGATGGATGGATGCAGGGATGGTTACATGGCTGGCTGGCTGGCTGGCTGGTTGGATGGATGGATGGATGGATGGATGGATGGATGAATGGATGGGTGAGTGGATGCAGGGATGGCTGGCTGGATGAATGGATGGATGAGTGGATGCAGGGATGGATGGATGGATAGATGAATGGATAGATGAATGGATGGATGGATGGATGGATGGATGGATGGATGGATGGATGGATGAATGGATGCAGGGATGGATGGGTGGATGGATGGATGGATGGATGGATGCAGGGATGTATGGATGGATGCAGGGATGGTTACATGGCTGGCTGGCTGGATGGATGGATGGGTGAGTGGATGCAGGGATGGCTGGCTGGATGAATGGATGGATGAGTGGATGCAGGGATGGATGAATGGATAGATGAATGGATGGATGGATGGATGGATGGATGGATGGATGGATGGATGGATGAATGAATGGATGAATGGATGCAGGGATGGATGGGTGGACAGATAGATAAATGAACGTTGGTCACAGAGAAACCATGGAAAGCACATGAAGTGTGTCACTACCTGAAAGAAGCCAGACGAAAAGGCTCCATGCTGTGGGATTTGTGACGCTCTGGGAAAGGCAAAGCCATAGACACATACAAGCATCAGCGGCGGCAGAGCGGGCAGGGGAGGGAGGGAGAGGTGGGCCCAGAGGCTGTAGGGGCAGAGAAATGACTGAGTGAGCTGCCACTCTGGGCACATGTCATTACACATTTGTCCAACCCATCGGCGGTCCAGCCCCAGGGGCGAACCCCAGAGCCAACGGTGGACTTTGGGAGATGATGGCTTGTCAGGGGAGGTTCCTTGATCCTAATAAATGTGCCACTTGTGCGGCGGGGCTGGAGGTGTATTGGAAATCTCTGTCGAGGCATTTCCTCGAACACTGAGCAGGGCTCAGTTTTCCTGTGAACCTAAAACTGCTGTAAAAAATAAATTCCATTCAAGAAAAAAAAGAGAAACACAGACAGAGCAGGCCTGCGTGCCGCTTTGAGGAGTCAGAGGCGCTTGGAGTGTCTCAGGGCTATGAGTCAACTTACCAAGACTTGATCCCCAAGTGCATCGCTTCCAATGCCACCCAGTCCAGGCCTGCCCTGACCCCTGGGGAGCCATCTCAGCGGGCACGCTCCCACGGATGGAGAGCTCACTGCTTTACCAGGCAGCTCACTGTGTCCTGGGACAGTTGTCCTGTTAAAAAGTTCTTTAGTTCTAGCCGGTTTGGCTCAGTGGATAGACCACCAGCCTGTGGACTAAAAGGTCCCAGGTTCAATTCCAGCTAAGGGCATATGGCCAGGTTGTGGGCTCCATCCCCTTCCCCCAGTAGGGGGCGTGGAGGAGGCAGCCAATCAATGATTCTCTCTCATCATTGATGTTTCTCTTTCTCTATTTCTCTCTCTTCCTCCCTGAAATCAATGGAAAAAAATATGTGTATACACACACACACATTCTAGAGGTCCAGTGCACCAATTCGTGCACCAGTGGGGTCCCTCAGCCTGGCCTGTGAGATTGGGCCAAAACCTGGTCTCCGACATCCCCCGAGGGGTCCCAGATTGTGAGAGGGCGCTGGCCAGGCCCAGTAACCCTATGATTGGGCCAGGGAGGGTCTTGAGAGGTTGGCCAGCGGGGAGGGAATGTGGAAGGGCTCCAGAGTGTGTCTGGCCCATCTTGCTCAATCCCGATTGGCCAGACCCCAGCAGCAAGCTAACCAACTGTTCAGAGTGTCTGCTCCCTGGTGGTCAGTGCACTTCAGAGCCAACAGTTGAATGGCCTTAGCATAGCATTAGCATATTATACTTTGATTGGCTGAATGGATGACCAGACGACCAGGCACTTAGAATATTAGGCTTTTATTATAGAGGGTATATAATAAAAAAGTGCTTTAGTCGGAAGCCAAACTCCTCTCCCAGGGAACAATGGTTCACTTTCTGTTTCTTAGAGTTGGACTGATAATTCTAGTCTTTATGGGTCCTCTCTGAGCTCAATATCTAAAGCTCTTTCATCAAAACACACATTCCAGAACAAACGCAAGGAGTCAGGGCTTTCCTTGGCTCTGACATCAAAGTGGGATCTTCATGGTGCTGGAGGCCAGAAAATTGTGAGCCCTCCCCCGGAAAACATCACCGCACCAGGCAGGCTGGAAGAGCACAGGCTCAGGCTCAAATTCTGACCGTTTATTGGCTAGAGACGCTCTCTGAGCCTCAGCTGTCCCAATGCACAGGGGGCTCGCCCTTCCTGTCTCTGAGGCCAGCTGGAGGTAGCCCAGAGGGGTAGGTGCAGAGGAAGCAGTGATCAGGCTCACTGCAGCCGTGCACCTAGCAGACAGGTGGCCTATGGGGTCAGAAAAAGAGCCTGGGACTATCAGAGGTGTTGTCTTTGCCCCGCAGGGGGGTCACGGTGGTTTGGGGGTTCCCGGGGCCCTGCGCCCATGAGCAGTGCCAGCAGGAGCCCAGACACATGTCTCTGCAGGCTCAAACTTCCCTCCTTCCACACCCAGTGCCTCGGGCCTCTCTGACCTCTCTGGCCAGTGGGGTGCTGTGAGATGGGACGCAGAGAACTGGCTTCCAGACCCCAACCCACACCCACATGCTACGTGAGCGACCTCTGGCATGTCACTTTGCTTCTCTGAGCCACAGGGGCCACCTCTGACATCAGCGGAGTCTGCGAGGACATCCCGGGGGAGGTAGTACACTAGAGTGTGTGGGGCCTGGGCTTCTGTGTGTGTGATGGTGCTGCTTTGTACCCATGACGCCACATCCCCTCCTCTTTCCTGTGGGGTCCCCAAGTGAGCATGCTCCAGGGCGGTGTGGCCTGATGGGGAAAGACCAGTCATTTCCAAACTGTGTCCTGCCCTGGAGTCACCTGGAGGTCAGTCCCCCATGCAGGCGCCAGGCCCTCCCCTGAGACCCTAACTTGGAGGTCCAGGTGCCCAAAGACTTGCTAACATGTTCAGGGATTTCGAAGCAGGGGGCCTCCATCCACAATTTGAGGCTAGCCACCTTAGCAAAGGGCTTTCTGAGGAGAGCAAACTTGAGAGCAACTCAGACCCTGCCTCTGCCCTGGATCGAATGCCACCCTCCCTGACCCCTCCTTTTAGTCCCCACTGCCAAGAGATGTGGGGTCCCCAAGCCCTGGCACGGCCATTCCATCACTGCCCCTCCCAGCTCATCTCAGGACTGACAGACACCCTCTCCCTGAGAACACCCTCTCCCTGAGAATGCTACAAATCAAATTCATTTGGAGGCAGCCAAAGCTGTACTCATAGGACAACTCATAGCATTCATTTATCATCATCATCATCATCATCATCATCTCCATTGGAGATGTGCTTGGGTCTCAGGGTTCTGAGAAGCATCCCATTGTGTCCAGCTTCCCCCATCCAACTGGAAGTCCCTCCGGGGAAAAGACTGAACCCAGCCCAGAGTATGGCTGCCCACTGAGCACCTCAAACATGCCCGGTGCACTCTGAGTTTCCCTGGGTTTTCTCAGAAGTATCTGAGATTGCACTTTCCAGCCAAACTCAAACTTACACTCATCAAATAATTCGAGAGAAAGACATGTTACAGAAAAAATTAGTGTGATCAACAAAACCAGTTGAATTCTAAGGTATGGCTAACAAATTGGTTGTAATGTGATTATGAAGGTTAATAACTGTTTAGAAAGGACAGTTAAAATAGAAGAGACATAATAAATTAGGTAATAACCTGGAACTAAAATTCCTCAGTATTGTAATTAAATTTGAAAGTGGGAAGGAGGAGGCTGGGGAAGGAAAAGTGTGCTAAAGATTTATCTTCCCAGAAAAATAGCTATTTTTCTACTGTGGATGCTAATAGGTAGATAAAAGTTTTAACACATTTGTTAAAATTGAAAGATAAACCTTAGAAGAGAAGGTTTACATTTACGATAAACTAGAGGCCCGGTGCATGAAAATTCATGCATTGGAAGAGGGGTCTCTGAGCCAGCCTGGCCCCTCTCACAGTCCGGGAGCCCTCAGGGGCGGGAGGTGACCTGGCGATTAGGGGAAGGCAACATCCCCATCACACCTCTGCTGCTGCCACTACTGACAGTGCAAACCTTGGCCAGCCCTGGTACCTGAGCCTTGGGTGGCCCTGGGCAGCTGGGCAGCCACCATTCGAGACTTGCCTGTGCCTCAGGCCTGCTCTGGGCAGCTGGGGAGCTGAGGGCAGGTCTGGCCACACCATGTGCCTGGCACCTGGCAGGGCTGAAGGGATTGGGCACCACCATCTTGTGGCTATGGGTGCCACCATCTTTGTGATGGCATGATGCTCAATTTGTATATTCCATCTTTATTAGATAGGATTCTTACTTTGTATTTCACAAGGAATATACATGCTAAGGAATATATAAAACTTCAATAAGTTCCAAAGGTAAAATTCTTAAAGGCTGCATTATCTGACATTTCTATATAGAAAATATGAAACAGAAACTAAACATCACAAACCACTTGAAAATTTTAGAAAACACTATTCCTCACAACTCTTCCATCAGAGATCATCAAAACTGAAATTACAGATATTTGACTATGAGAATGCTACAAATCAAATTCAGGGGAGGCAGCCAAAGCCGTACTCATGGGACAACTCATAGCATTTATTATTATTATTATTATTATTATTATTATTATTATTTATCATTATCATTATTATCATCATCATTTTCATAAAACAATAAAGATGGCCAATAAATAAATAAAATGTTCAATTTAAAAAGCTAAATAATAGACAAAAACAGTAGATAAAAGAATAGAAGAAAAAAAGAGGTAGAAGAAAGAAAAGTGATGACAAAATAAAATGATTAATTAGAAAAAAGCATTAGTATCAGTAGTCTATCTAAGGAAAAACCAAGAGCTGGCTCTCTGATGCCAGGGGAGGAGAAGGGGGGACCAGAAAGTGGTGCATGTTGTGCAGAGAGCTACCATCATAGGCTGGCAGAGAGCTCTGGGTGGCCAGTGTACTGGACGGTCCAGTGTCCGGGCAGCCACCGTTGAGCCCAGCATCCCCGCCTTTTCATGGGCATGCTGTGGGGGAGGCTGTGCCTGGCTGGGGGTTTTCATCGCCCCCAGACAGGTCTCCTTTCCTCCTGGCCCCCATGTCCCGTGTCCCTGAGCAGAAGGCGCCTCAGCTACGTGAAGGCCGGAAGCACAGAGCTAACATTCCTTCCCAGGCCACGTCCCAGGGCCGGGGCTCCGCCCTCTCTGCCGCCTCCTGCACAAGCAGGCCTCAGTCGGTCGGGGTCCCGCACGCTCATGGGTGTGCTACGTAGTTAGCCAGCTGTGTTTTTAAAAGAGTTGATGTGTAAACGTGGAAACATTTCCCGTAGGAATTCAGATTCCCAGCTCCTCTAAAAATGCAGGCAGGCCTGGCCAGGCTGAACTCAAACCTCCCACCGGGTCCCTGTAGGTGAGGCCTTGGTCCTCCAGGAGCCCAGAGCGCCTGACCCTCACCACCCCAGATCCGCGCTCGCCGACAGCCTGCGCCACCTGGACCAGGCCTGTGGGCAGTTGCATTTGAGACCCTGCTTTGCACCTGCAGACCTTGAGAGGCGTGTGCCCGCCGAGGAAGGACCAGGCTGGTCACAACTAGCAGAAAGGACTTCCTGGGAGCAGATGTACAGCGCTTTCCTCACACACACCCACTCCTCCTGTGCTCACCCGAGAAAAAACGGGAAAGGCAGCCCCCTCCTCACAGCCCGCTCTAGGGGTCCGACTACAAAATGGGCCGCAGACTACAGTGGTACCTCAAGATACGAGTTTAATTCGTTCCGTAACCTTGAGGCGTGGGAAACGATGAGACGCTCGAGTCTCGGTAAACGGGTGGGTCGTGTGCAGCCGGCCGATCCGCGCAATGACTCCTATCTCAACTGTTGCTCGTATTTCAAAGCAAAAATCGCTCGCTCGAAGGCTCGTATCTCAAAAATCTCGTATGTTAGGGCACTCGTATCTCGAGGTACCACTGTACCTTAAAGATGGAACAGCTCCCAGCCTCAGCAGGGACATCCGGCCGTGGCCCTGAAACCAGGAAGGGGAGCCAGACTCTCCAGAAAAAAAGAACGGAAAAGCCACAGCATGAGACGGGGCAAACTGAATGGCCAAGGGTGCTGAGCACACACAGGCTCTCTGCCGCCTCTGGGCCGCCGTGCCTGCTGTTCCAGGCCTCCAGTGCTTTTCCTCCCTCTCCTCCAGCTCCTTCACCTGCCTTAGGCAGACTCACCCTTCCAGCTGAAGGGGGCTCCCTTTGTAGGAAGCCTTTTACGCCCTTCCCGGGGGAGTTAGGGCCCTCCTTGGTGCCCCCGCACTGCCTGTGGCCCCTCAGGGAGAGCGCTAGCTGTGCCGTGCTGTGGTCATGGGTGCATCTGTCTCTCCTGCCAGCCTGGGAGCCCCCTCGGAGGTGAAGGCCTCATTTTACGCCCCTGTCCATTCCCAGCCCCCTGCACAGGGTCCGTATGGACACATCCCACTGATCCTGTTTCTCTGGAGGGTCCTGACTCACACACACAATGTACACACACCATACACACATGCACACACTCCCATACACGCATGCACTCACACACACAATGTACACACACCATACACACATGCACTCACACACACAATGTACACACACCATACACACATGCACACACTCCCATATACACATGCACATAAACACACACCCATAGATACACACATACACATATGTACATCAATGCACACACATACACCTACCCCATATACACATGCAGACACAGCACATATCTCTCTATATAAAAGCCTAATATGCAAATTGTCCCCTTGGGAGTCTGACCAGGAGATCGGGAGTTGGATTGCTCCCTAGGATGTGCGCTGACCACCGGGGGTGCAGCACAGAATGAAGGGAGGCCCCTGCCGGCAGCTGGAAGGCCCAGATGGGCCCTGATCGCCAGCCAGGCTGAGGGACCTTCCCATGCACAGATTCTGTGCACCGTGCCTCTGTTGATATATATAAACACACACACACACACACACACACACACACACACACACACACACAC
>JAAGEH010000328.1:2154257-2169085 GCA_011751065.1 Lasiurus cinereus | reverse complement strand
CTGTGTTTTTGCTCCTGTGTGTGTGTGACTGTGTGTGTATCTGGTGTCTATGTGTCTGGGTCTGGGACTGTGTGTGTCTCTGTGTCTCTGTGTGTCTGGTGTCTGTGTCTGTGTCTCTGTGTGTGTGTCTGTGTGTGTGTCTGTGTCTGTATCTATGTGTCTGTGTGTTTGTGCTTGGGATGATCACACGGGTCCCCATTTAGGAGGCTGTGACCGTGGATGAATCGCTTTCTGACCCCCGGTCTGTAAAACAGACATAACAGGCTCAGGAAGGACAGTCGCCTCTCCCTCCCTCCCTCCCCGGCCCCTCCCTCCGGCATCCCCCCTCCTTCACAGAGAAGGTTCACTCCATTCTGCCCGGCGGCCAAGGCGCCTGTCCCAGCACCAGCCAGGGCCTGCCTCGGGGGGATCCCGGTCCAGGAGTGATGTGGCCCCCGTGCTGGGACTCAGGGCCACCCTGCAGCCTTTGCTCCTCCGGTCCTGGCGAGTCCGGCACGTCCCGAGGCAGCAGGTCAGCTCTGAGAAACGCCCCCCAGGCCCTCCCTCTCCCCGCCCCCCCTCGACCCCTCTTCCTGGAAAAGGTGGAGCGTGGGCAGTGCCCAGGCTCTGGAATCTGGAGGATGACTCCCTGGATCCCAGCCAGCCCCACCTTCCCCGGCAGAGCTGGGCGGAGGGCGTGGCCACGGGGCTGCTTTGACTTGACTGAGGCTTTGACTGGGGCAGGCCTGACCGGGTGGGGGCGGGACCAGGGCTCCGTGGAGCTTTCAGGGAGCTACTCCCAGTGAGGGGGAACGGGCCAAGAGCCACCCGGCCCATCTGAAGAGTCTTTGGGTGCCGGGGAGAGAGGGCGTGAACCCGGGAAACACCAGGCGCCCACCCGGTGCCTCCGCTGGCACGTTCTCAGGACCAGAGCTCTTGGCTCACCCGGGCAGGTCGTTCCTCTCCAGGGACCTGCTTGTGCCAGCGTCTCCAGAACCAGCGACGACAGCTGCTCATCCTCCCAGGGGAGGCCCAGAGGTGTCGAGGCATTTCCCCGGGTGCCACCTGGAACTGGGTGGTGGAGGCAGGCCTGGCACCCGGGCCTCTAAAGCTCAGACAATATGCCTTCCTCCTCTTTGCTAGAGAGTCTTGGACAAAGGAGGGACCTCTGCGGGCAGAGAGGTCAGGGAGGGCTTCCCGGAGGAGGTGACAGTAGAGACGGCCCTTAAAGATGGCACTAGGATGTGGCTGTGTCCTGCCCCCACGTCTGTGCTCCTTCCTGCTCTGCCTCACAGGGAGCACGGCAGAAGGAAATCTACATTAATTGGTGGGTGGGTGGGTGAGTGGATGGATGGATGGATGGATGGATGGGTAGATGGATTGATGGGTAGATGGATGGATGGATGGATGGATGGATGGATGGATGGATGAGTGGGTGGGTGGGTGGATGGGTGGATGGGTGGATGGGTGGATGGATGGGTGGGTGGGTGGATGGGTGGATGGATGGGTGGATGGGTGGATGGATGAATGGATGGATGGATGGATGGATGGGTGGGTGGATGGATGGATGGGTGGGTGGATGGATGGGTGGATGGGTGGATGGATGGGCAGGAAGTCCACCCCCCCCCGGGGCGAGCAGGCAGCGGAGGAGGTCCGTTCAGAGCCGAGGGCATCTGGTGAGGAGCCTTCGGTGCCAAATATTCCTGGCCCGCGGCTTGTTTTGCTCGGCCGCTGGCTCGGAGTCTCCGTTTATTGTGTCTTCCCCTGTTTTGTAAACCGGGCTGGGTGACAAGAGGTCACAGCACACACTTGTGTGTGGCTGAGAAGCCGGGCCAGCTGCCAGCTTGGCCGAGGCCGCTGGCCGGCTGCCCTCGGCTCCCACCCCAGCAGGGCCCGTGCCTCCCCCGGCCCTGGCCCTCCAGGGAGCTGGGGTGTCTGCGGCCGTGGCGCACGTTCTTCAGCACGCCCCAGCCTGGGGCCCCAGCGACCTCTGTCTGGCAAGCACTCCCGCTGGACCGTGGCTTTGGCTTCCGATCCCTTGCAAGGACATTTTTTGTTGTTGGTGGTGGTTTTTTGTTGGTTTTTGATATTTTTTAAAAATATGTTTTATTGATTTTTCACAGAGAGGAAGGGAGAGAGATAGTTAGGAACATGGATCAGCCGCCTCTTGCACACCCCCTACTGGGGATGTGCCCGCAACCAAGATACATGCCCTTGACCGGAATCGAACCTGGGACCCTTCAGTCCACAGGCTGACGTTCTATCCACTGAGCCACACCGGTCTCAGCTGTTGTCTTTTTTAAGGCGAAGGAGTGGTGTCAGGGTGTCAGATAAAACTACAGAACCCGCCAAAACCGGTGTCGCTCAGTGGATAGAGCGTCGGCCTGCGGACTGAAAGGTCCCAGGTTCGATTCCGGTCAAGGGCATGTATCTTGGTTGCGGGCACATCCCCAGTAGGGGGCGTGTGCAGGAGGCGGCTGATCGATGTCTCTCTCTCATCGATGTTTCTAACGATCTCTCTCCCTTCCTCTCTGTAAACAAATCAATAAAATATATTTAAAAAACAAAAAACAAACAACCAAAAAACTACAGAACCCAAGGCCAGGACCAGACACCAAACACCCTGCACAGAGCAGCCCCTCCCCCCCCATGAACAGGAACGAGGTGCAGAGGACGATGAGGGGCAGGGGTGTTGAGAGGAGCAGGTGGGGAGGCTGCTCTGACTTCTACTGGGGAAAGCAGGCAGTGAGGGGCTCTGCCCGGAGGCCGCCCGCCCCCCCCGGCAGATGTTTGCAACCCCCCCCCCCCCGGCTCCCGGTGTCCCATGCCGGAGGGAGGGCCCGTGCGTGGTTGAGGTGGACTGAGTCCAGGCTCTCCGATCCGGAACCCGAGCTCACGTCCCAGGACACGCCGCCCCTCCCCCGGTGCACAGAGGCCACACTCCCCCTGCTGAGGCTGATCTGGGGCCTGGGCCCCCCCTCCCTGCCCCACCCGTCCTTCCTGGGGCCCCAGGGTCACCCTGGAGGCCACCCACAGAGAGCATCCTGACTCGGTCGGCATAGAGGTCAGTGGCAGAGAGCCCAGTGGTTGGTCCCTCCTCCCACCCCCCGCAGGGTCCGAGGGGTGCAGCCTGGCCGGGCAGCGCTCAGCAGCTCCCCACGGAGGTCCAGCCCCCCCCCGTGCACCCACACATACAGGAAAGCATCCATTCTGGGGAGGCACTGGGAAAGAGTCCGGAGCCGTGACTCAGCAGACCTCGGTGCTGTCTAGCTCCGGCCTTGACCCCGACGTGCTGGGTGGTCTGAGAGATTTCACTTCTTTACGGAGCAACTGTTCTGTGGTGTGGTGTGTGTGTGTGTGTGTGTGTGTGTTTAAGAGATTGGGGTGCAGCCTGGTTGGTGTGGCTCAGTGGTTGCGCATAGAACCATGAACCAGGAGGTCACAGCTCAATTCCCAGTGTGGGCACCGGCCCAGGTTGCAGGCTTAATTCCCAGGAGGGGGCGTGCAGGAGGCAGCCAGTTCAAAGAATCTCTCTCATCATAGCTGTTTCTCTCTCTCTCTCTCCCTCTCCCTTCCCCTCGGACATCAGTAAAAAATATGTATTTAGCCGAGACCGGTGTGGCTCAGTGGATAGAGCGTCGGCTTGCAGACTGAAGGGTCCCAGGGTCTATTCCGGTCGGGGGCATGTACCTTGCTTGTGGGCACATCTCCACTGTGGAGCGTGCAGGAGGCGGCTGATCGATGTCTCTCTCTCATCGATGTTTCTCACTTTCTATCTCTCTCCCTTCCTCTCTGTAAAAAATCAATAAAATAAAATAAAAAGGTGTATTTAAAAGTAAGTACATTAAGAAATGCAACAGCCTATGATGTTTATCGTTGACTCCAGACAGCGCGATGAAGTCTGGCGAGTTTGGGGGACTCGCCCAGCCGGGGGCCTGCTCTCGTGGTGGCTGGGAAGTCACGGACTCCCGCCAACTCCCAGGACATTCTGCTCAGCGGCCTCGATGGAGGAGGGACTGTGTGGTGGGGGCTATTGACCATCCGGCCCCGCTCCCCACTCTGGGAGGCACCCCGGGCTCTGGCAGGCCAGGCGGGGCTGGACGAGGGGCTGCAGGGCCGGGCTCCGGACGCAGCCGACGGGGCCCCGGAGCGGGAGCTGCTGCTTCTGTGGCGGCCCCGGCCCCAGCCCGCGGACGTGGCTCCCGGGGAAAGCAGGTTCAGCCGTCTCTCTGCTGCGGGGCCTTCGCTCCGGGCAGCGCTGCTCCGCCTGCAGCCCGTGTGTGTGTGTGTGTGTGTGTGTGTGTGTGTGTGTGCACATGCCTGCGGAGGAGTGTTTTTTTGTTTGTTTTTTTTAATATATTTTATTGATTTTTTACAGAGAGGAAGGGAGAGGGACAGAGTCAGAAACATCGATGAGAGAGAGACATCGATCAGCTGCCTCCTGCATGCTCCCTACTGGGGATGTGCCTGCAACCAGGATACATGCCCTTGACCGGAATGGAACCTGGGAGCTTTCAATCCCCAGGCCGTCACTCTATCCACTGAGCCAAACCGGTTTCGGCAGAGGCAGGGGTTTCTGAGCGAGTTTCTTGGACAGAATCCCGCGGGAGGTGGGGGACAGCGAGTCCGAGGCCGGGCGTTCCTCCCAGAGCATCTGCTTGAAAAGGGAGAGGGAGCACCAGCTGGGGTCCCCGCCTCCCCCCGCCCACCCCGGCCAGGGCTCCGGCCAGGGGCCCCGTGGATGCGGGAAGCCAGGGGAGGGGGGTGAAGGGGCTACACTCAGGGTCACACACACAGGCCCCCCTCCTGACCACCGTCACCCCACTGTGCCCATGAGCCTGCCCTGCCACGCCCTCCCCCGTCCCCCCGCCAAATTCCTTTCAATGCTTCTCCGACAGCTGAGGATGGGTAATCGGAGGGTGCAGGAGTCAGGGGGTCCCCGGAGGAAGAGAGGCGCGCGGGGTCAGGCAGAGGACGGTCACAGAGGGCCTGCTGACAGGGGAGGCGGCCTGTGGGTACCCCGGGGCCCGAGCCAAGGCCCCACTCCGCCCGCACCCCCGCCCCCCCCGCCTGAGGCCTGACCTCGCCAGAGGCGGCCTCCCCGGGCCGGACAGGCACCCTGACAGCCAGCCCTGGAGGCCCAGGGAGGGGCTGAGCGGCAGCGGCCCCTCCTCGCTCTCCCCCGTCCCTCAGCCTCCTGCTGGGGCCCCGCTGGCCCCACCCCAGGGGAAGCCCAGTGGCCCCACAGGGTCTGCAGGGAGCCTGGGCGCAGCAGCTCCCTCAGAGGTCCCGCCCCGGGGCACCCACGCAGGCAGGCGGGCATGCACACACGCACACACACACATGCACACACACACATGCACACACGTGCATATACACACACGCACACACGTGCATACACACACTCATGCTTGCGCACGCGCGCACACACACACACACACACACACACATGCTTGCCTGCGAGCACGCACACCTCCAAACAGACACAGAGAAGCCCTAGCACGGCCTCCGCCTCCCACCTCCCCGGTCCTCCCACCTCCCCGGGTCCTCCAACCTCCCCGGTCCTCCCACCTCGGCCTCGGGGGGCTGGGGACTCAGGCCTCACCTCTGCTTTGAAAACAAGAGCCATGTTCGCAGCCTTTAGCAAGGAGGGGCCAGCTCGGCTGATTCCCCAAATCTGGAGTCCCCCCCCGCCCAGCCAGGTGCACCCCGTGGGGAGCCCTGGGCTCCCGGGTTCCTGTGTGGACCGTGTCACCGTCCGTGAGGAGGAGACGGGAGGCCCGGGGGCCAGCGGGGGGCCCAGGGGGGCGGGGAGGCGTGGCTTCCCTCTGCCCCTGGACCTCAGCCCCCCAAGCCCGGTCACTGTCACCGAGGGATGGACGACCGCGACCCCTGGCCCCTGCATGTCCTCTCCTGGGCACCTCGCCCGCCGAAAGGTGCCCGCCTGCGGCCTCTCCCCTCCCCCCGGGGCCGCCCCTCGGGGACCAGGACGGGGCTCTCAGGCGGCTGTCCGCTCCCAGGCGTGGCCTCGTCCCCTGTGACGGCGTTCCCCCGCCTCCTGCCCACCGGCCGCCCCTGCTCAGAGCACCCCCACCCCGAGAGCCAGGTCTGGGCACCTGAGCCTGTGTCTCCGCGTGAGCCACCGTCTCCCCTTCCCTGGAGAGGGCAGCTCCTCGGGGGGTGGGGCGGAGGGCTGGGCATCTCCCCCCTCTCCTGCCCGGCCCCTCCGTTTCCCGCCCGGCGCCCGGCACTCAGTTCTGTCTCTGAGCATCGGAAGCCTCCTCCCAGGCGCCGCCACCGGGCCTGGAGGAAGGACTGTGTCCTCTCCCGCCCAGGTCTCCCCATGTCCACGCTGCTCCCCTCCCGCCCACGGCCATCCCGCCTCCCAGCTTCCTCCTCCCTCCAGGGCCCCCGCTGCCGCTCCTCCCGCTCAGACATCCCCTCCCACCCAGGGCCGCCGCCGTCCCCCGTCTGCTCCGCCACCCTCGGGTCCCGGGTCACCGCCCGACCGTTCCCTGCGGACCGCTCTGGGCCCGTGTGGCGTGCTGTGCGGGGGGATGAGGGGGCCTTGAGGTCGTGGGGCGTGTTTAATGACGACTGAGTCACACCTGCTTCTCCACCAAACCACAGGCTCCTGGCGGGAGGCGCTGGCTTCCTGGTCCCCACCCCCAGCGCAGTGCGTGGCAGGCCTGCTGCGGGGAGGACCCCCGTTCTCGCCGCGGGGAGCACGCGTGTGTGTGTTCTGGCCCCCACCTGCCACTTACCCCTCTTTCTCTTCCGGTCGGTGCAGGCGAGGCCTCCCGCGCTTCCCGATGTTCTCTCCCTGGAAGAGGCCCATTTTCCTGTCTGTCCATGAAGACCTGGTGCCCACCACGGCCGCCTCCTTCAGGTGAGTCAGAGACCCCTCGATTCCCCTTTCCCCGGTGGGCGGGGTGCCCCCCGGGGGACGCTCAGGGCAGGACAGAGCAGCCCTCCTCTCTTGGACCTGCCGAAAAGCAACAGGTGAGGCTGAAGCCAAAGGAACCCCTTCTGGAGCTGGGAGGCTGGGGCTCGCACCGCCCTGGGCCTGCGGGAGGGCGGG
The DNA here is from genome assembly GCA_011751065.1 of Lasiurus cinereus. NCBI lineage: Eukaryota > Metazoa > Chordata > Mammalia > Chiroptera > Vespertilionidae > Lasiurus > Lasiurus cinereus. The sequence goes on along the minus strand of JAAGEH010000328.1, from coordinate 2,162,025 downwards.
GAGGGGGAGAGGGGGCAGTGGGAGGCTCAGTGGGGGGAGGGGAGGAGTGTGCAGGAAGAGGACACTTCTCTGGTGGTCACACGTGAGCTCTCCTGGATGAACTTGGACATGAAGACGGTAAAACTGCCGTCAACCCCCGGGAGTCCCCAGGAGAGAGGCGCCAGGTCGCCGTGGAGACGGGATGTGGCCAGCCCCTGGCTGACATCTGGCTAAAGGCCAGGACCCCCCGAGAGAGAGGAGGTGGGGGAATCTGTCCTGAGTAGCAGCAGCAAAAAGGAGGGTCTGTCTGGAAGGGGAGAGGGGCCCAGCCTGGCATCTGCGTCCTGCGGGGGACGAGGGGGGGGGGGGTCGGGGTGGCCCTCGAAGGCGAGGACAGAAGGCCATCTGGGCTGGGGCCTGGAGCTGACTCCCAGGCTGCTCCCAGGCTGCCTCCTGACCAGCCCGCAGCTGCAGCCTCCCCAAGCCCGCCCGGCCAGGGGCCCCCTGCTGGCTGAGGAGGGTCCGTGGCGCGCTCACAAGTAGCCTCTGGAGGCCCCGTCTCTGAGCTGGGCCTGCAGAGCCCACTCCCTGGGGTGGGGGGCTGCTGAGGAGGCAGGTTCCGGCGCTGCAGGAAGGGCCCCGTCTCCCCGGGGAGCCTGCCTGTGTGCCCCGGGCAGGAAGGTAAGGCCCGGCGACCCTGGTCCCTGCTCCCTGACGTTGGGGGCCTCAGCTAGAAGGCTCAGTGGCCGGGGTTCCCGGGGTGAGCCACTGCACCCAGTGGCAAGGAAGCAGAAGGTCATCCACAGACATCGGCTCTGCACGCGCCACCCCCCAGCCCCCACCCCCCTACACCCCCCTCCACAAGCAGCGGCTTCTATCGGATGAAAGGTCAGAGATTCCAGGGGGAAGGAGGCAAAGGAGGTGCCAAGCGGGCAGTTTACAGGGAACGGGGGTTTGCCAAGGCCTGTGGTCTGCAAGGGCTGGGTCAGTGGTTCTCCGCCTTCCTCAGGCCGCGAGCCTGGCATCCAGTTCCTCATGGGGTGGTGACCCCCAACCATGACATGTTGCTACTGTGATGCATCGTGATGTCAATATCTGTGTTTTCCGAGGGTCTTAGGCGACCCCTGTGAAAGGGCCGTTCGACCCCCAAAGGGGTCGCGACCCACAGGCTGAGAACCGCTGGGCTGGGGGGTCTTCCCAGGGCAGAGGCTCTGGTCTCCGGTTTCCATGGACATAGGCAGCGCCCAGTCTTAGGCTAGAACGGGCCTTCTCGAGTCAGAGCCAACCATCGCGGCTCACAGAGCACGGCCGACGTTTCTTCCCATCGCAGCTGCCCTTGGGGCGAGGATGGGTCTCGGGTGCCTGGGGAGCCAGTCTAAGGCCTGTGTCCTCATGGCGAGAGAAACTGGAGCCCGCCACCCTCCCCTGCCCCACTTGCTTGAAGGAGGCGTACCCACACACGGTCGGACTACGAACACCGCAGGGAGAGTCCCACTCCCTCCCTTCCTTGGCGCCTGCTGGACCCCCCTCTCTCGCCTCTTCCTCCCTCTAACAACTGTTTTGCCTTCCAGCCCAGCGGTTCTCAACCTGTGGGTCGCGACCCCTTTGAGGGTCAAACGACCCTTTCACAGGGGTTGCCTAAGACTGTCGGGAAATGCAGATATTCACATCACAATGCATCACAGTAGCAACATTTCATGGTTGGGGGGTCACCACCCCATGAGGAACTGTATGCCAGGGTCGCGGCCTGAGGAAGGTTGAGAACCACTGCTCCAGAACCTGCCAGCAGCTCTCCGCTCTGTCCTGGGCCTGGCCTGGCCTCCCTCCTTCCTCACCACCCCCCCACCCCGCCCGACACCCAGCTTTAGAGTCACCGCCAGCCTGCTCCCCTGCCCCAGGGCTGTGTCCCCCGCCCTGCATCCCGCCCCTGGGCACTCCTTCCACCCCCTCTGGACTCCTACAGCCGGGCAGAGCTGGCTCAGAGCAGACCCTGCAGGCTCGTGGAGAGGGGGCGGGGGGGTACGTGATGAGTGTCCATCACGGTCTCTGGCCTGGGAAACCAAGGGACTTTTCGTGGGAATCCCAGCGCCAGCCAGCAAGCTCTTTCCCAGGAACTGTTGCTCAATGCCTCTCCCCACCCCACCCCCCAGCCTGTCCCGCAATCGCCGCCCAGGAATAGCCCCTCTCCCTCCCCGCCCCTCCCCGCCCCTGGGCAGGAGGCACAGCCTCTGAGTCTGCCCTCGGGGCGGTGTGTTCAGCTCTCGGGCAGGTCCTCCTGCCCACTCTGGCATTCGAATCTTGCCACAGCCGTGCCAGGCAGAGCACGCACCCTGGAAGTGGCAGGCACGCCCAGCCACGGGCCCAGGCCTCGCAGCCAGGGCCGGAGCCCGCGTCTTTGTCAGCCAGCCCCGTGGGCCGTGGGCCGAAGGCCGAGATGCACCGGCCGGCACAGCAGCAACTCCCAGAGAGGGAACGAGGCCTGGGTCTCCCCCGCCGGGTGCAGAGGGAGCCCTGGGTGCCTCCTGCAGTCTGTCATCGGCGCCGGGGCGGGGACCTGCCTCGGGGTGCCCGAGGGTGGCAGGGGTCGTTCTAACCGGTTTGCCCGGGAAGACAATGGTCGGCTAAACCGCGTGCGGTGCGTGTGGGGCTCTTAGCCCCTCACCACCACCGCCCTGCGGGCGGACTGTCTCGTTCCTCTTTTACCAGGGAAGTTGTGGAGGTTCAGAGAGGTTCGTCCCCTGACCCCAGGTCACACAGCTAGTGAATGAGCCAGGATGGGGAGCCGGGAGGACCGCAGGGCCCCCAGCCCCTGCCCTCCCTCTCTGCGATGTCAGCTCCGGTCCCTGTCGGCTCTGACAAAGGGATGACACGCGAGGTCCTGTCCACCAGGAGAAAGGGCTGGGCAGCGGGGAGAGGGGCGCGGGGGGTGGGGGGGGCGTGGGCTGAGCCAGGCTGGGCTCTCCCTGTCCGGCACCAGATCATGTTTCTGTTCTGATGAATGGGTTTACCTGTGGCCACACCCCGAAAAGGAGGCTGCGCCGTGCCCGGCCTCTGGGGAGGGCCCCCGCGATGTGGAAGGAACGTGCTCCGGATCCTCCCATCGCAGGAGCTCCAGGGAGGCCCGGGTCCGGGCCTCAGGGTGGTTGGTGCTGGGGATGGAACTGGCCCGGGAAACAGCCCCTCAGAGCCCAGAGACCAGGCGAGACCAGGCACAGGGGTTGTCCGTCCAGGCCAACGGTTCTCAACCTGTGGGTCGCGACCCCTTTGGGGGTCGAACGACCCTTTCACAGGGGTCGCCTAAGACCAGCGGAAAACACCTATTTCCCATGGTCTTAGGAACCAACACACCGCTCCTCGTTGTCCCAAAGCGTAGCCATGTCGTTTACTGTTGTCCTATGAAGACTGTTGCCCATGCTACACCGCGATTCAAGACAACATTTCATTTATTTGTCATTAGAAATAAATATTTCACAATATATAATTACGTATTGTTTTTGTGATGAATCCCTATGCTTTAATGATGTTCCATTTGTAACAATGAAAATACATCCTGCCTATCAGATATTTACATGACCATTCATCACAGTAGCAAAATGACAGTGATGAAGTAGCCACGGAAATCATGTTATGGGTGGGGGTCACCACCCCATGAGGAGCTGTCTTAAAGGGTCGCGGCCTTAGGAAGGTTGAGAACTACTGGTCTAGGCGGAAGCAGAGGCCCGGGAGTCAGGGTTCCTGAACGGCCTGAGCCTGGCCGGCTGCAGCGAGAGCCCCCTTCCCCCCGCCTGCCTGCGCCTTCCGCCTTCCGGAAGCTGTCCGAGGACCGTCCCTCCTCCCGCTGCCTCCCCCGACCCTCCTCCCTCCCGTGACCCAGAGGTGTAACCTCCTCCTCTTCCTTTCAGCGCCGCCGACATGCTCAACCTCACCTCGCAAGCGCTGCTGCCGGTCACGGGGACCCCGGCCCAGGGCGGCGGCGCTGGCTGCGTGCACGAGGAGCTGTGGGGCTTGCTCAACACCGTGCAGGCGCCCTTCCTCTGGGTGCTGTTCGTGCTGGCGCTGCTCGAGAACCTCTTCGTGCTCGGCGTCTTCGGCCTGCACCCGAGCCGGTGCACCGTGGCCGAGATCTACCTGAGCAACCTGGCCGCGGCCGACCTGCTCCTGGCCTGCGGGCTGCCCTTCTGGGCCGTGACCATCGCCAACAACTTCGACTGGCTGTTTGGGGAGGCGATGTGCCGCCTGGTGAACACGCTGGCCTACATGAACCTGTACAGCAGCATCTGCTTCCTCATGCTGGTGAGCATCGACCGCTACCTGGCCCTGGTGAAGACCATGTCGGCCGGCCGGCTGCGCGGCGTGCGCTGGGCCAAGCTCTACAGCCTGGTGATCTGGGGCTGCGCGCTGCTCCTGAGCTCCCCGATGCTGGCCTTCCGCACCATGAAGGACTACCGGGACGAGGGCTACAACGTCACGGCCTGCATCATCACCTACCCGTCGCGTGCCTGGGAGGTCTTCACCAACCTGCTCCTCAACCTGGTGGGCTTCCTGCTGCCGCTGGGCGTCATCTGCTTCTGCACGGCGCGGATCATGCGGGCGCTGCGCCACAACGAGATGCAGCAGTTCAAGGAGATGCAGACGGAGCGGCGGGCCACCGTGCTGGTGCTGGCCGTGCTGCTGCTCTTCGTGCTCTGCTGGCTGCCCTTCCAGGTCAGCACCCTCCTGGACACGCTGCTGCGCCTGGGCGTGCTGTCCGGCTGCTGGGACGAGCACGTGGTGGACGTCTTCACGCAGATCGCCAGCTACGTGGCCTACAGCAACAGCTGCCTCAACCCGCTGGTGTACGCCCTCGTGGGCAAGCGCTTCCGCAAGAAGTCCCGCGAGGTGTACCGGCGCCTGTGCCGGGGGCGCGGCGGCTGCGCGGCCCAGCCCAGCCCCACCGAGAGCTCCATGGGCACGCTGCGCACCTCCATCTCCGTGGAGCGGCAGATCCACAAGCTGCCCCGGTGGGTGGGGAGCAGCCAGTGAGCGGAGGCCGCCGCCGCCGGGGTGGCCGGGAGCGGCGGGCGAGGGCCTGGGACCGCTGCTCTGGGACGAGCCTCGACAGGGTGGCGGCCCCCTCTCCGGGAGCTGGCATCCTGGCGGCCCTGCCCGAGTGCAGCTGTCAGGAGGGGCGACCCCTCTCCCCCCCTCCGCCCCCCGCAGGCCTCCGGGCACACGACGATGGCATTACCGTTCTTCCTTGCGGCACCCGGCACCCGTGGGCCTGTCTGCTCCTTCCCAGGAGCAGAGGGGCCTGGGGCCGGGACAGGGGTGACGGCTCGGAGCTCCTGGAGAAGCCTTGCCCAGCTGGATTCTTGTTGGGGGTCTCTAGCACTTCGCAGGAGGATTTCTCAGGTTGGGGACGGTGGACCTGGTAAGGCCCCGGGAGTCAGGATGGGGTCAGTCCCCCGGCCCCGGGGACGAGGAGGCTGGTGCCCAAGAAGAACCCACTAAGCGCTAACCCAGCGCCTGCCGTGGGGGCGGACAGAGAAGGCGTGGCCTCGGTCTCGGAGGAGCTTGCAGGTTCGCGGGGGGACCCCTGAGCACTCGGCCACCGCAGGAGGCTCGGCGACAGGGCCAGGCAGAGCCCGTGTGCAGAGCACAGCAGACCGGGAGGAGCCTGGGGGCCCAGCGCCCTGACCACCCACCGGTCCCACAGCCCCTGGTCCCTGCCTCGGTGTCCCCCTCTGTGGCCCGGCGTGGTGAGGGCTCACGGAGGAGACCAGCCCAGAAGGACTGGGGAAAACCATGGTGCTACGTTACATGGGAGGTGTCCTTGCGCCCAGAGAGCGGGGTTCCGGGGGAGGCCGGGTCCCGGAGGGCCAGGAGGATCTGAGCCCGTCAAGCCCGCTCCCACCGGCTGCAGGCTTCACAGCAAGAAGGGCCAGAAAGATCCCCTCCCCCTCCTGGCCTTGCCCGCCCCCCCTGCTCCCCCCGCCGGCCGCCGCCCTCTGCCCGGGAAACATTCGCGCTTGTGGCTAGAAACGGGCAATGGAGTGAGAAGGAGCGACCAGGTTAGCGATCCGTGTTGGCGCGAAGCCAAGCCACGCGCGTGCTGCGAGCGGACGGAAAGGAGACAGTGCGTGGCCCCCACGCATCGTGGGTGGGTGTGTGGTGGTCGGAGGGGCTCCTGTGAGCAGAGCCGGGTCCCAGCCCGGGGCCCCATGGACAGTGGGACCACGTGGGGTCCGAGCGGCGGTCACCCTCCGGGAGGGCGCCGCCCTGAGGGTCGTGTGGCGCCCTCGCTGTCCTGGGAAAGCCCCCGAGAGCGGTCCCTTTGTGCAGGGGCAGGACAGAGGGGTGGACGGGACCGACGTGTCTGTCTGTGCGAGTAATAAACGGAGGCGTGTTGGAGTTCTCTCTGTTGTTCCGGCTCCCGAACCCCTGAGCTTCCTGGGGGGACACAGGCGTCGGGAGGAAGCCGTGAGGTGTCCATCTGTTTCCGCCCAACCGACGTGAGGGCGTTCGTCCTGTAGACCAGCTTTCGGGGTGGCCTACCCTGAGAAGTAAACGCATTTTAGTTGCTTACACCCAACACGTACACTTAGGAACACATATTACAATGCACATCCTGAAATACAGTGGTACCTCGAGATACGAGTTTAATTCGTTCCGTCACCTTGAGGCGTGGGAAACTACGAGATGCTCGAGTCGTGGTAAACTGGTGGGTCGTGTGCAGCCGGCTGATCCACGCGATGACTCCTATCTCAACTGTTGCTCGTATTTCAAAACAAAAATCACTCGCTCGACGGCTCGTATCTCAAAAATCTCATATGTTAGGGCACTCGTATCTCGAGGTACCATTGTATTCATCTATTTGCTCATTCGTTAGGTGAAACCTGCATTCTGTGACCATCTACACATCCATCCCTCCACCCATGCCGGAAACCTGGGCTCACCTGAGCAGGCCCCTCTCCTGCATCCCTTTCTTCTAGCACCGTGGTCGGCAAACTCATTAATCAACAGAGAGGCAGACCACGGCTCGCGAGCCGCCTGTGGCTCAAGAGCCGCAGTTTTCCCACCACGCCCTAGTAGATCTCAGATTCCACCTGTGGCCTGAAGCATCTTCTCTTTCTGTATCTAGCCGTCATCTCTATGTGTCTCCACCCCTCCACTGTTAACCACTCCCATCGCCCCAGTCTCAGTCTCTACTCTGCAGCCGAAGACATCCCTGAAGAATGCAAACACTGCGGTAGAGCGGCTTCCATCGTAAAACGGCCCGGTGTAGGAGCTAAGGCTCTGAGACCGGGCAGACCTGGATTCCAGTTCTGGTTCTGGCCCGGGCTCTGATTTGCTGTGTGGCCTGGAGTCTCTCACTCAACCTTTCTGAATCTACATTTACATCTGTAAAATGGGCATGGTAACAATGGCAACGACCTCACAGGATTAGTGTATGAAAGTGTTTGGCACCGTGCCTGGTGCAGAGTTGGCACTCAACATGTGTGAACTGTCATGATGGTGATGAGATGGTGATGGGGATGGGGATGATGATGGTGGTGATGGTGATGGTGATGATGGTGATATTGATGTAATGGTGATAGTGATGATGGTAATGTGATAGTGATGGTAATGGTGGTAGTGGTGATGGTGATGACAATGATGGTGATAGTGGCAATGATGGTGATGGTGATGATGATGATAGTGGTGATGATGGCGATAGGGGATAATAGTGATGGTGGTGATGGTAATAATGATGATGATAATGATGGTAATGGTGATGTTGATGTTGATGATGATAATGGTGATGTGATAG
>JAAGEH010000328.1:2129252-2150339 GCA_011751065.1 Lasiurus cinereus | reverse complement strand
CCTTCCTTCCTTCCTTCCTTCCTTCCTTCCTTCCTTCCTTCCTTCCTTCCTTCCTTTCTTTCTTTCTTTTAAAGTAGAGGGTCCCAGTTCAACTGGATCTTTTTTTTAAAATATATTTTATCAATGTTTTTTTTTACAGAGAGGAAGGGAGAGAGATAGAAACATCGATGAGAGAGAGACATCCATCAGCTGCCTCCTCCTGCACGCCTCACAGTGGAGATGTGCCCGCAAGCAAGGTACATTGCCCCCAACCGGAATCGAACCCAGGACCTTTCAGCCCGCAAGCCAACGCTCTATCCACGGAGCCACACCGGTCTCGGCGAGCTGTTGTTTTTAAGGAGAACAAACCTTAGTCTTTCCCTCCATGCTGGCTGCCCGCACGGGCCGGCGAGGCCTCTCAAAAAATTAATAAGAGGCTGTCCACGGGGCCGCGTGCCCCAGACCGCACCGAGGACGGCCATCAGCCCGGGAAAGCTGCTACCTCAGCGCACACATGCCCTTACCATCCCGGGAACCTCCACATCCGCATCCGCATCCGCACACGTCTCCACAGCCCCTCACGGCAGGCAGGGCAGGGGCCCGGGCGAGGGAGCCGAGGACACATGGGGGTCAGAGTGCTCCCGGGACAGCCTGGCCCCAGCTCTCTCCGAGGGCCAGATGTCCGTGACAGGCCCCGTGCACGGAATTGGTGCGAGAAGAGGCCTTCACCCCCTGGCTGCCTCGGCCCTCGCAGCTGCAGTGTGCAGCCCCCGCCCCACCCCCACCCCCGCTTTGTCCGGAAGGTTGTCTGGACGGTCGTCCGGACGGTTGTTCGGCTGTTCAGTCTATTTGCATATGATGCTTTGATTATTATGCTAGAGGCCCTGTGCATGAAACTCGTGCCCGGGTAGGGTCTCCCTCGAGCTGGCCGGCAATCAGGGCTGAACAGGGCCTTCCTTCATTTTGCGCCGCCCCCCTGGTGGTCAGCGCACGTCATAGCGAGCAAGCGAACTCCTGGTCTTCTGGTGGAACTCCCCAAGGGACACTTCGCCTATTAGGCTTTTTTTTTTTTAATATATTTTTATTGATTTTTTTACAGAGAGGAAGGGAGAGAGATAGAAAGTCGGAAACATCGATGAGAGAGGGACATTGATCAGCCGCCTCCTGCACGCCCCACTGTGGAGATGTGCCCGCAACCAAGGTACATGCCCCCGACCGGAATCCAACCCGGGACCTTTCAGTCCGCAAGCCGACGCTCTATCCACTGAGCCAAGCTGGTCTCGGCGCCTATTAGGCTTTTATTAGAGAGGAGAGATATTGTTGATTTCAGAGAGGAAGGGTGGGGGGGAGAGGGAGAGAAACATGAGTGATGAGAGAGAAGCCTGGATCGGCTGCCTGCTGCACGTCCCCCGTGGGGGATTGAGTCCACCCCCCGGGTCTGTGCTCTGGCCAGGAATTGAACTGTGACCTCCGGGTTCCAAGGGAGACACTCAGCCCCGGAGCCACGCTGTGGGGCTCTTGGGGCGTCTCACCGACAGGCCGGCTCCCTCTCTCCACACCTGCCGCTCCAGAAGGCCTGGCTGGCTTCCTGCTGGAACGGAGCCACCTGCCCCGGCCCCAGCTCTGCCGCCGGCTCCTCGCTTTCCTGAGAGGCCCCTGCCCGGCTGAGAAAGCCTTCAGCTCCCCACGCCTGGCCTTGGGGGGCAGAGGGGACAGAGATTCCTTGGAAGCCCCGCCCCAGCCGAGAAGGGTGCCCAGAGCCCGTCTGGCAGTGAACACCCCGATGTCGCCACTGGCCGCGCCCGCAGCTGCCTGCACGCCCAGCTCACACGGGTCGCCACTTTCCCCTGCGGACAGACGGCGGGTGCTGGGGCTCGGTGAACCGTCCTTTAGGATTTCATTGGTGTCCCCTCCTGTCTTGGCGCCTCCCTGCCCCCCCCCCTCCCGTGGTACACTCACACCGTGGCCTTGCACGCTGGGCTGTGAATGCTTGCTGGCTCTCCTGCTGGGCACCAGAGCGTGTGCAGCCCCGGGCGGGCTCCGAGCCTTCCTCCTGCCCTCAGGCGCCTGCCCAGGCCTCGCCTGGCCCACACCAGTGCTCCCTCCACGTTCACAGAATAGAGGGGTGCCAGAGATCTGGGCTCCGAGGACAGAGGGACACCCCCCAGGAGGGATGGGCGTGGTGGGTGGGCATTCAGCGGGGAGAGGAGGGGCAGGTGGTTCTAGCCAGCACTCTCAGGAGGGTGGAGGCAGACGCCTCGGGAGCCACCCTCTGGGCCAGAACAGAGGACCCAGGGGAAGGGGGTATCTGGGGGATCCCAGCAAGGCCCTGGAGGAGTCTGGGAATTTGCCATTGTCCTGTGAAGTGGCAAAATCCAGGGGCTTCTGGAATATTAGTCCCAGCACAAGGACAGACTGAGGGGAGTCGCCAAGCCAGGAGATCTGGTGGTTCAGCGGATGGAGCGTCAGCCTACGGCTCCAGGGTCCTGGGTTCGATTCCAGTCAAGGGCATGTACCTTGGTTGCAGGCTCCTCCCTCACCCCGGCCCTGGTCAGGGCTCAGGCCATACATCGATGTTCCTCTCTGTCTCTCTGTCCACTTTCCCTGAAAATCAGTGGGGAGTGCCCTCAGGTGAGAATGAACAGACAAAGCCAGTGGGGGGGGGGGGCGGGCAGGGGGGAAGGGGGGCGCGGGGCCAGAGCCTGTGCAGACCCAGTGGTCCGTGCGCGGCCAGAACCAGAGAGAGGAAGGCCGGCCAGGCGGAAGGGTGCAAGCTGGGCCACAGGAGGAGGCAGCCTTACTCCTGCAGAGAAACGCCAGCTCAGCTCCCCTCGAACATGCACCGGGCACCGTCCGGGGCGGGGCACCTGGGAGGCCCACGTAGTCGCATGAACAATCCCAGGCAGCGGCCTGTCCCACCCAACTGGCCGGGCGCCCTCCTTTCTGGACAGCACCCCTGAGTCCCCCCCACCACCTCCCCCAGACCCTTTTCTTGCCTCCTACCCATTTCTGAGCGGATGTGTTCTCCTCACACGCTTCCCCAAGCCCCCAGCGCCCAGGGGGGACTCAGTCACCGCTGTCCCCAGGGACAGGAGGCTGTTGTCCTCAGTCCCCAGAAGGCAGGCCCCAGCGCCCCCTCCTGGCCCTGACCAAGGTCTGCTTCCCATTTCCCATCCCGTGAGCCACGGGGGAGCGTCGGTGTCCTTACTCATCCTCGTCCCTTCCCTCCCTCCTGCGGGCGGCCCGCTGTCATTTCCCCACACCCGCTGACTCAGCCTCACCCGGCCAGGGGCACGCGGCCCAGCGGTCCCGCAGCCAAGGCCTGCCTGCCCGCCCGCAAAGCCCAGCCCGCCCTGCACCCCGCCCTCCTGGCAGGCACCCTGTCCAGCAGCAGCCGGTCTCCTGGTCTCCCCGGGGAGTGTGTGCCTGGGAGGTGGGTCCCCATTTTCCTTGGGGGAGTGTGTGCCTGGAGGTGGGTCCCCATTTTCCTGGGGGCGTGCGTGCCTGGGAGGTGGCCATTTCTCAGCAGCACCTCCCGGAGGCCGTCCAGTGGAAACTCACGTGGAAGGCGGAAACGCCAGCCGCCTTCTGCAGGACCCCAGCCTCCCAGCCTGCAGTGCTCACTCGAAATCCTGGGGTTCAGAAACTTTCTCCACCAAGAACCAGCCCCAGCAGGACATCTGCGACCACAGAAGTCCCAGGTCGCTCCTGGCCTGAGGGATCTTCTGCAGAGGTAAGTCCCCGTCTGCTTCCTCAATCCCATCCGCAGCAGATCCTTGAAGTGAGGGGGCCCACTCCCCCAATTTCCACAGGAGAAAACGGCTGGAAAATCCAAATGTAGAATCTGGGGTGCTGGAGGCGGGACCCACCACGAGACAGGTTCTGGGACCAAGGGGACACTTTCTGCTCCAGGCACGTTGGGGTCACAGTGACCCCGACAGTGTCAATCGAGGGCCCAGGAGTCAGGGCCAGCTGTCGGGGTAGGGGGCAGGGACCTGAGACTTGGGGACCTCACCTCTCCAGAAGCCCCGGTGTGGATGCCTCTGCCTTAGGGAGGAAGCATAAATGTCTTACTCTTACTTTTCAAAGTGAGCTTATTTTTATATATATATATATTTTTTATTGACGTCAGAGAGGAAGGGAGAGCGAGAATCATGGACCGGCTGCCTCCTGCACGCGCCCCCCACTGGGGATCGAGCCTGCCACCCGGGCAGGTGTCCTGGCCAGGAATGGAACCGTGACCTCCTGGTTCATGGGGCGAGGCTCAGCCACCGAGCCACCCCGGCCAGATGGAACGCCTTGCTCTGTAGGAGCCGGAAGCGAAGGGGTTCCGTGAAAGGCTCTCACGGCGCGGCCCCCAGAAACAGCCAGAGATGCCTGACCGCCCGGGACAGGAGGAGGCCTTGGTTAGCTCAACTTGAAGGATGGCTGTGACCTCGCCGCCAGCGGCCGGCCGAGAGCGGCTGCCAGGAGGTGGGGGCAGCGCCTCTGAACTTGCTCAACCAGCGGCGTGAGTCAGCCGGTCCCAGGCCCGCTGTCTGTGTGGCGGGGTCCGCAAGGAGGGATGGGTTGCTGGCCCCCGAGCCCGCCCGACCCTGGTGCACATGGGGACTTCCTGGCAGATGTCCCCCGAAGCCGCTGCAGAACCCTGGAGGCTGGCGGGCCTCCCTCGGAGACGCCGGGGTGCGGGGGGTGTGGGGGTGCGGTGTTCTGGGGAGTGCGACGCCCTGGCCTTTGTCAAGTGTTTCTAACCTGCGTCTCAGTGGCCACTGGCACCCCGTCTTCCTGAGGACCACACAGCCTGAGAGCGAGCGCCCCCGAGCGTGGTGGCACCGGGCCCGTCACAGGATCGCTGACTCTGTCCCCTGCGCCAGCTGAAGGCACGCCACCAGCCAGTGTGCCTGCCCTCAGTGGGCAGGGTGGCGGCCGTCCCCGGGCGGGAGGGTGGGGGGGAGAGGGAGGGAGGAAGCGGGGTGGGCAGGAGGAGGTGAGGAGAGAGAGGGAAGCTGAGTCACTTCTCGCCAGCTCCGCAGCGCCCAGCCATTCTTCTTTCCAAACAAACCACAGCTGGCTCCCCCCGTCCGTCCGTCTGAAACACTCACTTTCTCGGCCACCCCGGCGCTGACGTCAGCCGAGCGCGGAGGTGCTTTTAAAGGCGAGGCCGCCCCCGTTCCCAGCGCTCCCCCGGCCCGACGACGGACGGACAGCACCTCCGGAGGCAGGCGGCCGTCGGAAAAGCCAGCCGGAGGCGCGGGCCCGCTCTCTTCCTGAGTAAGTAACGCCCAACCTTTCTTCCCCTGGAACCCAGGTCCCTTGGAGGAAAAAATAACTGTCCTTTTACAGCCCAAAACTGGCAACATCTTCGGCTTTCTGTAAGTGTGTATGTATTAAAAAAAAAAAGAAAGAAAGAAAAGAAACCACAGGATTCTAAAGCGCCGTAAGAGACTTGTATTCCAGGCCTATTTTGGGTTCTAGTTGCTCTGCCAGAAAAGGGGGGAGGGAGGAGGGAGAGCGTTGGGAGGTGCTGGCGGCTCTCTCTGCCCCGGTTGTAGATGAGGGGCCTGCCCACGGCCCCTCAGAGGCCCACGTGCATGCTGGCCCGTTCCCGCCTGCACATCCGAGTCTGTTACCTCCCATCGGTCCCGGCGGGATCATTTAGGGCAGCGGTTCTCCACCTGTGGGTCGTGACCTGTTTTTCTGATGGTCTCAGGCTCTACAGCAGTGACCCCCAGGTGGAGGACCGCTAGCAGGGTCGCCTAAGACCATCCAAAAACACAGATATTCACATGACGATTCACCACCACGCGAGGAACTGTATTAAAGGGCCGCGGCGTTAGGAAGGTTGAGAACCGCTGATTTAGGAGATTCCTTCGGGCCCCGCCGGCTGGGTGCTTGGTGGCCGAAAACAGCAGGTGGTGACGGGACGGGTGGGCATTCTCTGGTCCACCCCGCACCGGTCAGCGCCTCCCGGCTACCCGCGGTCCACGCGGACGGCGCTCGTTTGCTGGACAAGGTCCCCAGGCGCCACGCGCCACCGTTAGAAGCACACGGGACCCGGGAGGTGCTGGCGGGAAAGTACACGCGGAGTCCCAGGCAGACGCACCTTTGAGGGTTTCCCAGGGGACCCGACGTGACGCGGGGAGCGGCTGCTGCTTACCGAAGGCCTCCCCTGTGCCGGCGAATATCGGAGCCGGAGCTCAGAGCCGGAAGGGACTCTCTCCTCCCGGCCAACTTGCTGTCAAGGCGGCCGCCGCGGCGTAAGACCAACCCTTTCCAGATCAGCCCGGCCGAGCGGGTCTAGCCAAGCGCTTCACCGACCATCTGCCAAGTCCCTTTCGCCCTGGAAGGCAACAGCGCACCTGCAGGTGCCAGGGCCTGGGTGTGGGCATCTTGGGGGGCCGGTATTCTGCCGCCCCTGCAGACCTCCCCTCCCCGCTCATCCTTGGGTTCCCTGGTGCCTGGGCAGCTGCTGCCTGTCCCTGACCTGGGGGTCTCCTAGGAGGACACGGGGGCCAGGCCCCTCTGCTGTCCACCCAGAGCCGCCCTTTCCCGCCCAGGCACCCCGCCGGCAGAGGGGGGGACGGAGATCCCTCCCCACCTGGCAAACGACCCCGGGAGAAGGAAGGGGAGAGGAGCGAAGAGGCCCAGCCGACCTGGACCCTCTCTCGGCCCCCTTTCTGCGGGTCCTGACCCTCCTGGCGGGGACGCTTCCCAGCTGCAGAGAAGGGGGAGTCCCGAGCCCCAGACCTCAGTCTGCCAGGGCACCGGGTCCCAGGGCATCCCGGCCTGCTCCTCAGTCAGGAGGGGCCGCAGAGGGGTCTCCTGGCACCACCGCCCAGCCTCCGGCGGCAGCCCCGCCCGCCTGCCTCAGAGGGACCCCGTGCGGCCGCCACCGTTTCTCCCGCTGTGACAGCTGCATCTCTGCAGTGGCGCTGGCCCTCCTCACGCACGAGCTCGGTCAGGCCTCACGGCCGGTGGCTCGGTCACACGCACCCTCCTTCCCACTTGACAGGTGAGGAAACTGAGGCTGGGACCGTTCTTCCCTGCGCAGATTCACAGAGGCCGGTGCCTGGGGTCCCCAGCCCCCGGCCCGGTCGCTTTATAGCAGCGGTTCTCAACCTGTGGGTCGCGACCCCTTTGGGGTCCATCGACCCCATCACAGGGGTCGCCTAAGACCACCAGAAAACACAGATATTTACATGATGATTCACAACAGTAGCAAAATTACAGTGATGAAGTAGAAAAGAAAATAATTTTATGGTTGGGGGTCACCACCACATGGGGAATTGTATTAAGGGTCCCGGCCTTAGGAAGGTGGCCTCAGCTGGAGGTGTGACAGGGCCTGGAGCTTGCAGGGGCCGGGACCAGCTGTGTGCGGGGCCTGGCTCATTCTGCCATGCACACCGGCAGGTCCTCCTTTCCCTCACCTGGCCTCAGTGTGCCCACCTGTACAAGGGGCACAAGGACACTCAGCCTTCCTCCCAGGCACGCCGTCAGGTTCCGTTTCCCAGAGCCCAGCACCGCCCCAAGCCTCAGCACCCCCACCCAGGGGGTGTGTCAGGGGGCAGGTCTGGACCCCGGGGCTCAGCTGGAGGGGGAGGGACATGTGGAGAGAGAGGGGTTCCCCGGCCCAGGCAGAGGAGGGCCCAGCGGGAGTGCCCGAGCCCCATGGCAGACTCCGGGAGCACTGGCACCTGGGTGCAGCACGGGGCGGGGGAGGGGAGGGCTGCGGGTGCCCCGGTATCGGAGGGGGTAGGGTGCTGGGTGTACGTGTCTCCTGTGGCTGCCGTCACCAATGACCGCAAACTGGGTGTCTCAACACAAGCGGCTGTGTCCTGCTGACGGAGTTGTAAAGTAGCTCAAGTCAAAAACTGTTTCCAGCCGAAACCGGTTTGGCTCAGTGGATGGAGCATCGGCCTGCAGACTGAAGGGTCCCGGGTTCAATTCCGGTCAAGGGCAGGTACCTTGGTTGTGGGCACATACCCAGTTAGAGGTGTGCAGGAGGCGGCTGATCGATGTTTCTAACTATCCCTCTCCCTTCCTCTCTAAAAAGTCAATAATATATATATATATATTTAAAAAAAACTATTTTCAAAAATATCATCTATTTAACTGTATATATACATATATACACACACCCCAATAAATTGGTTATATTATAGTGATAGATTTCTAAAGTAGTTTTAGTCTACAATTTTTTTTCAAAAATAGTATGCCTCTAAAAGTATACGCATCCACATAGGTTCAAGCAAAATTAACCCTTTTCTTTATGTTAATTAACTGAACAATGGAAAGTGGCATACGCAAAATAATTGTCCTTGGTCCATAACCACAGAAGTAGCCGTGTCTGAGGCGTGTGCTGACGCTGTGTGTCCCTGGCATCTTCCTGAGGGTACCATTTTCTTTCCTTGTGATTTGTACTTCAGTTGTTCCATGTGATTGCTAAGGTCTTCTGCAAGCTGACGGTTAACACATTTAAATCAAGGCCTTCCACGGATCTGTCCTGGGACCAGAATATATGTAGAAAGTGTTCCCTCTGCAGGTGCCGAGGGGCCTGGTAAGCTCTGAGCAAATTCTGAGTGGAGATGCTCAGGCCCAGGAATTATGTAAATACTAGAGGCCCGGTGCATGAAATTCACGCACTCTGGGGCAGGGGGAAGGGTCCCCTCAGCCTGGCCTGTGTCCTCTCACATCCGGGACCCCTGGGGGAATGTCCCACTGGCAGCACCGTGTGGAGTGGGCCTAAGCAGTCAGTCGGACATCCTCGGCCCTGCTGAGACTCCCGCCACCGCCGCTGACCTGCCAGCCGGAGCCCAGCTCAGGGCTCCTGGCTGAGCAGCACGCCCCCTGTGGAAGTGCACTGACCACCAGGGGCCAGTTTCTGCATTGGGTGTCTGACACTGGTGGTCAGTGTGCATCATAGCAACCAGTTGTTCCACCATTCAGGTGATTTGCTTATTGCCCTTTAACATAGAGGACTAGAGGCCCAGTGCACAAAATTCGTGCAAGAGTAGACCTTCCTTCCCCCAGCCGCCAGCACCGGCTCCCCTCTGGCCACTGGCAGGCACGCGGGACCCAGGCTTCCCTCCCAGCCCCAACTCCATCTGGAAGATCGTCCGGAAGGACGTCCGGTCTAATGAGCACATTATGCTTTTATTATTATAGACTAGAGGCCCAGTGCACGGATTCGTGCCCTGGTGGGGGGCCTAGCCTGTGGGGATGGCCCATTGTGGGAGTGCTGATCATCCTGATCAGCAGAGCAGCTGCAGACCCCTCCTCTGAGTGGCTGGTCCCGCTGTGGGAGTGCCCTGACCACCCAGGGGCAGCTCCTGTGCTGATTGTCTGCTCCCCTGGTGGTCAATGCATGTCATAGCGACTGGTCGACTGGTCGTTCTGGTTGTTCCGCCCTTCGGTCGCTGGGCTTTTATAGAGAGAGAGATTTCAGTCTGGATGTGGTCACTGGGAGCTGCCTTTATGCCTCAGTTCAGAGTTTCTTTCTTCAACACATGGATTTACCAGAGGAAACGCTTCAAATTTGTGGCAGCTATGTATCATTTTTTAATAATTTGCCGAATCGGGATGCCACCAATCAGAGACTTTCTCAGCTTCGTCTCTTTTCTGCGTCGCATATGAATGGATCCCAATGAAAAAATCCCGCCCTACCAATGAAGATGCTCCAAAGTTCATTACGGGATTTTAAAATTAAATAAATCCCGTGTGCTGTGTGGGGGCTCTCCTCACGGAATCGGATCATTCTCTCCCTTACCCTTTCCGCAAAACAAAATTTTAATTGTTTTTCTACCCGAAAGCGCTGTTTCCAAGAGCGGCCATCTGCGAGGAGCCCTCAGAGCGGGTGCGTTGGCCCTGCGTGGGTTGAAGACCTCGCTTCGAGGTTTCCGGTGGATGTGGGAGGGAATGCAGCTCCTTAGAGGTCAGCGGCAGCAAGCCGTCTGGTCACATGGCCGGATCTCAGCCTCATGCCTCCTCCCTGGCGGAGGATGGGTGGTGGGAAAGGCAGCGCATGTGGGGTCTCTCTCCACATCCACCCCCGCCTGCACCACAGACAGGCTGCCGTCCGGGGCCAGGCTTCACCATGTTGTGAATGGTGGCCCTCCAACCCCCTCGCAGGGGTCCCTGTGGCTTTCAATACCACCTGTGAGATGACTGGCTTGGTAGGCCATGCTGATTAGCGTGCGTGTACCATGGCCTGGCCCGGCCCGTTACGTTTCATCGCTGTGTCAGCAAGAACGGCAGCGTGTGCGATGACACGGGGCCCCCAAAATGGCGTGTGTGAGAGCCTCCCCAGAGACAGCACCTGGGTTTCCCAGGGTAGACACTGCTAACGGGCCTGAGACCAGCAGTCCCACCATCTTCGCCAGAACGAACTCCCGAAATGCGGCTTTTTGATGCCAGGGACCGGATGAAAGCATTGGATCGAGGTTGCAGTGGACTCATTATTATTTAATATGTTTTTATTGATTTTAGAGAGAAAGGAAGGGAGAGCGGGGAGAGAAATATGGAGGAGAAAGAAACATTCACTGGCTGCCTCCTGCACGCCCTGCACTGGGGATTGAGACCACCAACTGGGCCTGTGCCTGTGCCTGTCCCGGGGAACGGAACCGTGACCCCCTGGCACACAGGTCAACGCTCAGCCACGGAGCCATGGGCCAGTCCCTACGTTGTTGTTAAGCCTGTGGCTTTAAATGCCACCTGTGATATTACAGCTCCCACCTGTGGCCTGTGACCGCAGGCGTGGTCTCGGAACACCTAACCTGTCTGTGTATCCATCGCCGGCCCCTGCACACCCTCACCAGATGTCCGACACACACCCAACCCTAACATGTTCCAGAAGGAAACTCCTGGTTGCTCCTCCTCCTCCTCCTCCTCCCCACCTCGCCCCAAAAGAAGCCTCTCCATCCTCACTCTGGCAGCTCCATTTCAGTTGATGAGCTCTGAACCTCGGGGTGCTGAGACCCCACGTCTCCTCCTCTCACCGCCCATTTCCAATCGGAAACCACGGTGGTACCACCTTTGAAATACATCTAGACTCTGACCCCATCTCCCAGCCCCCCCACTGACACGGTCACTCAGTAGGTAAACGTTCACACCGTCACTGACCCTCTCCCGGTCTGCGTCTAGACCGTGAGCACCTTGGGGCTGGGGCCGCTCTGTCCTGTTCCCTAAATCCGCAGCGCCCGGCAAAGTGCCGGCACAACGTAGAAGCTCCTTAAAGGTGTGTTTGGCCGAAACCGATGTGGCTCAGTGGATAGAGCGTTGGCCTGCAGACTGAAAGGTCCCAGGTTCGATTCTGATCAAGGGCATGTATCCTGGCTGTGGGCACAGCCCCAATAGGGGGTATGCAGGAGGCGGCTGATCGATGTCTCTCTCATCGATGTTTCTGACTATCTCTCTCCCTTCCTCTCTGTAAAAAAAAAATCAATAAAATATTTTTTAAAAATGCTTGTTTGTGAATATCAACCACATAGTTGCTCATAAGACGGATCGCCCCCTTCCTGCCAGGCTGAGCCAGGCGACAGGATACAATGAGCTCTGGTTCCCAAAAAAAAAAAGAAAAAGAAAAAAAGCCCGTGGGTCTCAGTGGCCCACACCCGGGCGCTGTGACAGGATCTGGACTCGGGTTTCCAAGCCCCGGTCCTTGCCTTTCTGCCAGGAGTCGGGCAGCTTTTCCTCTGAAGGGAATAGTTGCTCACTGTCCAGCGCCCCGGGCCTTGCACACAATCAGTCCGGGCCTGGGTGTGGCCGTGTGTGTCAGCGAACCGTTATTTTCCGAGGCCTCGGCCAGCCGGCTGCCGCTGGGAGCCGCATGGTGGAGGCTCAGGCGTCAGCTCCGTCCGTGCTGTCGTTGCAGGTCGCCGCCGATGGCCCTCCTGGCGCTCCCGCCCTCCAACCAGAGCCAGCTCCCGGCGCCCAACGCCACCTCCTGCGAGGACGAGGCCCAGGCGGCCTGGGACCTGCTGCACCACGTGCTGCCGCCCTTCGTGGTCGCCATCTGCTGCTGCGGGCTGCTGGGCAACCTCTCCGTGCTGGCCGTCTTCCTGCTGCCGCGGCGGCGTCTCACCGCGGCCGGCGTCTACCTGGCCAACCTGGCCGCCTCGGACCTCGTCTTCGTCCTGGGCCTGCCCTTCTGGGCCCGCAACATCTGGGACCGGTTCCACTGGCCGTTCGGGGCCGCCCTGTGCCGCGCCGTCAACGGCGTGATCAAGGCCAACCTGTTCATCAGCATCTTCCTGGTGGTGGCCATCAGCCGGGACCGCTACTGCCTGCTGGTGCACCCCATGGCCAGCCGGGGCCGCCGGCGGCGGCGGCAGGCCCAGCTCACCTGCCTGCTCATCTGGGCCGCGGGGAGCCTGCTGAGCGTCCCCACCTTCCTGCTGCGCTCCGTCCGGGCCGTCCCCGACCTCAACGTGTCGGCCTGCGTGCTGCTGCTGCCGCCCCACCGGGCCTGGCACTTGGCCCGGATGCTGGAGCTGAACGCCGTGGGCTTCCTCCTGCCGCTGGCCGCCATCCTCTTCTTCAACTACCACATCCTGGCGTCCCTGCGCGGGCGGCGGGCCTCGGTCGCCTCGGCGGCGGCGGGCGGGGGCGCGCGCCACGGGGGCCCCGGCGAGGGCAAGCCCACGGCGCTCACCCTCACGCTGGTGGCCGCCTTCCTGGTCTGCTGGGCGCCCTACCACTTCTTCGCCTTCCTGGAGTTCCTGGTCCAGGTGCGGGCCGTGGGCGGCTGCTTCTGGGAGAACCTCACCGACCTGGGCCTGCAGTGGGCCAACTTCTTCGCCTTCGTCAACAGCTGCCTGAACCCCGTCATCTACGTCTTCGTGGGCCAGCTCTTCAGGACCCGGGTCGGGGAGCTCTGTAAGAAGTGGGCCCCGGGGAGTCTCCCCGCCGCGTCCTCCTCCTCCCCGAGGAAAGAGACGCCCCCCCTCTTCTGGCGCCATTAGGCCGCCGAGAGCCGAGCGGCGTTCTGGCGGCGGACACCGCGGCTGTTGGGGTCCGGGGCCTGACACCGAGTGCTTTTCCGGGAACAGGGACTTTGCAGACGCAGCTCAACCACGGGTCCGGAGATGGGGCGATGGGCCGGGATCAGGGGGCTGGCCCCCGTGGACTCACCAAGGTCCTCTGAGAGGGAAGCAGAAGCGCCCCAGAGGGCCCTGTCACTCAAAAGCCGGAGGCTGGGGCGACGCAGGGAAGGGGCCACCAGCCAAGGACTGACGGCGCCCTCTAGAGGCAGGAGCGGGCAAGGGAACGGAGGCTCCCTGGAGCCTGGAGCAGGAAGCAGCCCCCTCCCTGCTGACCGCCCTTCGAGGGCCCGCCCCGGGGGACTGATGTGGGGTGTCTGGCCTCCAGACCCCCGAGACAATAAATGTGTGTTGTTTGAAGCCAAGAAGTCGGTGGTCCTTTGTTCCAGCAGCAACAGGAAACGAATACACACGTTTCCGAGAAGGATCTCGGACTGCGGTCCCACCGGTTCCCAGGGTGACCGCTAGGGACGCAGAGAGGCTGTCGGTAGGCAGCCTGCCCCCAGGCCTGTCCATCTTGGGACATACCCTGTTCCCCCGAAAACAAGACGGTGTTTTCTATTAATTGTTGCTCCCAAAGAGGCGCTAGGTCTTAATTTCAGGGGCTGTCTTACTTTTTCATGAAGAAGAAGACGGTACACATTGATTGTTGAACAACAACAAAAAAATTTATTACCTGTAGCCAGTACGGCAGTCGTTGTCATCACAAACCAGCTCACGGATGGGCCGTAGCGCAGCCGGAGCTGTTCGGGCCGGGCGAGGTCTCTTTATATCAGGAGTCAGACGCCTGACGGTAGCTTCGAGGGCCTTCTATTCCGGGGAGGCCTTATGTTTGGGGGAGGCCTTATTATCGGGGAGGTCTTATTTTTGGGGGGATGCCTTCTATTACAGCGAGAGGCAGAACTGGAAGTAGGTCTTATTTTCGGGGGATGTCTTACTTTGGGGGAAACAGGGTAGTCACAGTGTGATGAAGAGGAGCGCGGACAGGCGCACGCGTACCACCGCACCGAGCCCTCTGCGGGGCGGGGGAGGGTTCCTCGGGCGGGCGGTCAGAGGATGTTGTGATGGAGAGAGCGGTGAGCCGCGAGGCATGTGGGGCAGGTCTGGGCACGTGGAGGGGAGGAGGGCTGGCGGAAGCCTCACCGAGACACAGGGTCGGAACGTGTGGGCTGCGCCTGAGAGAGTGCCCGTGCAACGCTGTGGGCGGCGTTCTGGTTGCGAGACCCAGCGGTGAGCCTGAAAGTCTGCCTTCCAGGGGCTCCAGCAACAGGGACAGTAACTAGGAGAGTGTCCCCATGGGGGTAAGGGCGGGTGGCTGAGAACACAGAGAGGGG
This sequence comes from Lasiurus cinereus, assembly GCA_011751065.1. NCBI lineage: Eukaryota > Metazoa > Chordata > Mammalia > Chiroptera > Vespertilionidae > Lasiurus > Lasiurus cinereus. Next base: position 2,135,989 of record JAAGEH010000328.1, on the reverse strand, counting down.
TGCCCAGCCGGGTGCCTGGGAGGGACGTTAGAGATGTTTCCGAGGAGGAGGAGGAGGAGGAGGAGGAGGAGGAGGAGGAGGAGGGGGAGGAGGAAGAGGAGGAGGAGGAGGAGAGACATGCCCGCTGAAAGGAGTGGTCCAGGTAGAAGAAACAAGCCAGACCCAGAGGCAGGTGAGTTCACAGTCAGGAGGGGGAAGGGTGGAGGGAGGTTTGGTATGAGGCAGTGGAGGAGGGACTGGAGGACGGAGGAGAGTGGAGTTGTTGGGAGGTCCTACCATGGCCAAGGGCAGAAGCAGGGGTGTCCCGGGGACTTTGAGGGCCTGAGTGAAGCTAGAAGCCATGAATTTGGTGTATAAATTGCTCAGTTCACCCTGATGAATCTTGGGCTATATTAATAGGAGTAGAGCATCTAACATGAGGGAGGTGATACCCCATATAGCTTGGTGTTGTACAGGGTACATGAGGAGTATTGTGTCCATCCCTTGGCTGACTCAGAAGAGGTTTTGCCAGGTGGAAGGTCATATAGCTCAAGGCTGTTGGGGTATCGGTGAGCCTATGAGGAATGGCTGGATGTAAAGCCAGTGGTCTGGATCCGGCATCTAGAAGGGTTCAGGAACCTGGAGAAGGGGCTGTGCATAAATTAAATAAGAGTCCAGAGACGAAACATAGTTTTGAAAGGCATTTGGCGGGGGAGGGGGGCGCAGAGGAGTTTGGCTGAAGAAACCAAGTTCTCCTCGTCTCAGGACCCCTTGCTTTTTATTAACACAAGTTGTCCCAACGCAAGGTGGAGATATACACATCAAAGGGTAGGGTTTCATACAGAATCCATTGTCAGAATGGGGAATTACCTCCAGCTGTTCAGGTGTTTGGCCAGGAGGAGGCAATAACATGCAGATTAAAATGCCCTGAGCTGTCTGGTAGCAAGTAATCAGCCTTCTCAGTTTAGGGAAATGCCTTTAGCCATTCCCAACAGGCGATAACATATGTGTCTCAGCCCTTGTTGAGTCCCCAAGTTCCATCAGCCTTTCGATGAAACTCTTATGACCTGCTGGAATTGGCTTCCCGCATGGGTGAGGGAAGGAAATGGACATTAGCAGGTGAGGGGAGCCGAGTGACGCTAATATGGTGGAAAAACAGGCGTTGTGGGAGCACCTAGGTGACAGAGCAAGAAAAATAGAAGGGTGTGGCCACAGAGGAAGAAGGTCTGCACGGAACCCCTCAAGGTGGAGCCATCCCAGCAGGTGGCTGGACCAAGTATGGCCATGCCCTTGGGTGGGGTGGGGTGGAGGGAAGGAGAACACCATTGGAGACAAGACAGGTAAGGAATGGAGAGGTGGGGGATGGGTGTCCCCTGGCACCCTGCAGGCAGGCAGGGCTAGAAAGACCTGGCGGAGAGAGAGCTGAGGGCCAGGGGCCAACGTCAGTCTCCAGGGAGCTGGGGGGAGGGGGGAGGGCGGGGAGGAGGAGGGGAGGAGCAGCCTCTACTCCTGAGTGGGAAGGGCCGGTCCTCAGGGGAGAGCAAGCCAAGACCCAGATTCATTCGAGACCCCGGAAGGAGGCAGTGTTCCAGGGCCCATGGATGGGTGTGAGAGGGGGCCGGGGCGGCCGGGCCAGCAGGTGACAATCTTGGGGTCAGCGCTCCAGCCCCACGGGTTCCCTGGAGAGCACAGATGTCCAGGCGGCCTGGGCGCAGGCCCACAAGCAGGGTCCGGCCTGCGTACACGTTCAACGTGGACCTCACGGGTGGGAAGGAAGTGTTTCTGAGGTGGCCACCGAGATTCACACTTCGCGGAAGAATCCAGATTGCGGGCTTCCCTGGAACATCTGGGCGTTCTCCTAACAGCCTGCTGACCCCGCTGCTCAGGCCCTGGAAGCAGACCCCCCAGCTGGCTGGCTGCGGAGCACCGGTGCCTGAGCGAACCCCACCCAGCGGGACCCAGCCCGAGGGGCCGTTGCCGAGCTGGGGCTGAGGCGGTTCTGCATCCTCCGTTCGTCCCTGCAGCTGGTATTCACTGGGCACCGATTTGGTGCCGAACGCCTGGTCCTCTGGCGGGCGACCTCCAGGGCACCGGTTAGTGGGCGCCGAGTAGCTGTGCCCTGCCAGAGGGACAGGCACCCCTTCACTGGCCACAGCCTCCTCCCCCGGGCCCGTGGCGGGGTCCCTGGCTTGCTGGCCCCCACTGCCCGGGAAGCAATCCGGTGAACAGTGACCCTGTCGCCGAGTGGTCAGAAGAGGCGGGAGGATGGACAGGGAGAGAGGGCTGGAAAGGGACAGGCACGCCCCGGCTCTCCCCTGCCCTGGTGAGCGGACCCCGACTTGCCCTCTTTCCTCCTTCCTTGCCGCCGTAGTGCACTTGTGGCTGACAGGAACCCCTTCCGGGGTGGCCAACCCCGCCCCCCCCCATGCTAGCCGTTCACGCTGGCTGGGGGGCCAGAGCACTGCTCAGAGCTGAGGCTCGGCAGCAAACTGTCACCGCGCCCCTGATTTATGGGACGCAGTGACATCACCAAAGCGGCAGCCCCACAGCGGGGAGCAATTGGCACCCCCCTGACCCCCCGCAGCAAGGATTCCGTCCCCTTCTCTGGAAGGCAGCTATCCAGGGGCAGAGGGGAGCTCTGGCTTGGTGAAAAGGATCGGCGCGGTGGGCGAGGTTAGTATTTTGAGTCCCCTGGGCCTGGTGGATGTGCCCGCCTGGCGGGGGTCACACTGGGGACCAGGCCTCGGCCTGTCTCTGAGAGCTGGCCCCTGGCGGGGGTCACACCGGGGACCAGGCCCCCTCGGAGAGCTGGCCCCTGGCGAAGGTCACACCGGGGACCAGGCCCAGGCCCCCTCAGAGAGCTGGTCCCTGGCGGGGGTCACACCGGGGGCCAGGCCCAGGCCCGTCTGGGAGAGCTGGCCCCTGGCGGAGGTCACACCGGGGACCAGGCCCCCTTGGAGAGCTGGCCCCTGGCGGGAGTCACACCGGGGGCCAGGCCCCCTCGGAGAGCTGGCCCCTGGCGGGGGTCACACCTGGGGTCAGGCCCAGGCCCCCTCGGAGAGCTGGCTCCTGGCGGGGGTCACACCAGGGACCAGGCCCGTCTGGGAGAGCTGGCACCTGGCGGAGGTCACATCGGGGACCAGGCCCCCTCAGAGAGCTGAGCCCTGGTGGCGGTCACACCCAGGGTCAGGCCCCCTCGGAGAGCTGGCACCTGGCGGGGGTCACACCAGGGGCCAGGCCCCCTCGGAGAGCTGGCCCCTGGCGGGGGTCACACCGGGGGTCAGGCCCAGGCCCCCCTCGGAGCCGGGAGAAGCATCTCCCAGGCGCCCAGCTCCAGCGCCCACATGGGTTTCCCTTTCCTCTCTGAGCTGTGCAGCTCCTTCTCCCGCCCCTTCCCGGAGCCCGGCCCGTCCTGTGAGCCCACAGCTGCCCGCCGCTCCCCACACCCACCCCGCCCCCTGCATCCGTCGCGGCGCTCCAGTGGGGAGACTCCGGCATGTTGCAATGGATGAGGCGGCCTCGTGTCCCCGGGGATGAGTCACGGCGTGATGAGGAGCAGGTGGGAGGCCTCCTCTGAGCTGGCGGAGGCTCGGAATGCCAGCAGGCTGCGTGCGTGCCGCGCCGTGCCGCCTGGATAAAGCCTGGGGATTCCATCCGGGTCCGTTTCCTGGTTGTGAACGCGTTCCATACCGATGTCAGACGCTACCGTGGGGGGAAACTGAGTCAAGAGTGCACGGGATCCAATAAAGACAGTTTTAAAAAAAGGAAGTGGCCGAGACCGGCTCAGTGGATAGAGCGTCTGCCTGCGGACTGAAAGGTCCCGGGTTCGATTCCGGTCAGGGGCATGTACCTTGCTTGCGGGCACATCTCCAGTGTGGAGTGTGCAGGAGGCGGCTGATCGATGTCTCTCTCTCATCGATGTTTCTGACTTTCTATCCCTCTCCCTTCCTCTCTGTGAAAAATCAATAAAATGTATTTAAAAAAAAAAAAAAAGGAAGTGCCCGGTGTGGTTCCTGCATTCCACAGATGAGGAGAACGAGGCCCAGAGATGGGCAGAGTGTGACCTCGGTCGCCCAGGGGAGCGGGACTCCTGGGCAGGGCTCTGGCCAAATGCAGGGCTGCCCGCCAGGCTGTGAGGTCGGAGAAGGGGCCTGCGTGCCGGGGACCTCACCACCCGAGTCCCCTGGAAGGTGGCAGAGCTGCCCTGGGCTGGGGTTGGAGTTGAAGCAGCGAGCAGGAAGCCAGACCCCCTTTCCAAGAGCAGAAAAAGTATCTGAAGGATGGACAGGGCTCAGCAGCTATGAGGAGGAAGACGCTTCGGGGTTTTAGGTGACCGGGCGGTCCGTGTGCTCTGCCGGCTCGAGGGTTACATTCACAGGAGCACAGCATCTAAAGTGAGGGAGGGGGTGTCCCGTTCTGCTTGGCGCTGGACAGGGTCCCTGAGGAATACTGTGTCCCGCTCTTGGCTGATTCAGAAGAAAGGAGAGGAACTCAGCATCATATCCCCCTACCCCTGGGACACACCTGGGACCCGAGGGGGCTTACCGGGCGAAAATAAGACTGGTGGGGAAAGCTGAGACCGGTGTGGCTCAGTGGATAGAGCGTCGGTCTGCGGACTGAAAGATCCCAGGTTCGATTCCGGTCGGGGGCATGTACCTTGCTTGTGGGCACATCTCCACTGTGGGGCGTGCAGGAGGCGGCTGATCGATGTCTCTCTCTCATCGATGTTTCTGACTTTCTATCCCTCGCCCTTCCTCTGTGAAAAATCAATCAAATATATTAAAAAAAAAAAAAAGACTGGTGGGGAGAGAACAGGTGTCCTTTGTGTGGCCGCAGCAGAACCGACGAGAAAAAACAGCCCTGAGAGCCACGTCCCCGGCCAGTCTGACGGGGAGCTTTCTGAGACGCAGAGCCGGCCCCTGGAGAACCTCCGGAGAGTTGTCCCAGGGTGGAACTGGGGGGAGGGGGGTTCCCTGTCCCTGAGGTGACCCAGCCAAGCTGTGGGGGCTGCGCCCAGGATTCTAGACGCCTCTTAGGCCCCTTATCTCCCCTGGAACGCACTGCGAGCGGCGGCGGGGGAGATAAAAAGCGATGGCGTCTCAGGGAGAGCGGTGTGGTGTGATCAGAGGTGAGAGTCCACCAGGGAGGGGTTCAAGGAGAAAGGGGAGCAGAGGAGTGGCCCGCACGGGGCCCTGGCCGGACCCGAGTTCTCACGGGTGAAGTCGAAGGCTGGAAGGATCGTGTCAAGCAAGGCTCAGAGGTGGACGGTCCCCAAGGGCCGCGGGGGTCAGGCCAACCCAGTGGGGAGAAGTGTGTCCCCAGAACTTTCACTGGCGGGTGCTACCTCATCCTCACTCGAGGCACTCGAACTGCAAACAGCAAACGCAAAAGCCTGATGGGGAGCGGCCAGGCCGATCACAAAACCCTCAACCAGCCATGTCTGGGCGAGCTCGGCATGGCGGGTCCTCGGCGCCGTGGACCGGGGGGCCAGGCAGCTCTTTGCTGCGGGGCGGGTCCCGGGCATCGCAGGGCGTCCAGCGGTCTCGGGCTCCACCTCTGGACGCCAGGGGCAGCCGCTCTCCTCCTGGGCTCCGCCTTTTCCTCTCTTACTTCCTCCGCACACCCCATCACAAGGGGGGCCACAGGAGGAGGGGGGGTGCCCAGGGGAGAAGCCACAGGCATTGGTGGAAGGTATCACTATCACACACCAGGGAACGCGCCAGTCAATAGCTGCTCACACGGACGTTACCATCCGGTATATTAATATACAGTGGTACCTCGAGATACGAGTTTAATTCGTTCCGTTACCTTGAGGCGTGGGAAACGATGAGACGCTCGAGTCGCGGTAAACTGGTGGGTCGTGTGCAGCCGGCCGATCCAAGCGATGACTCCTATCTCAAATGTCGCTCGTATTTCAAAGCAAAAATCACTCGCTCGACGGCTCGTATCTCAAAAATCTCGTATGTTAGGGCACTCGTATCTCGAGGTACCACTGTATTTAAAATACTGTTTTGTCCAGCTGGCGTGGCTCAGTGGTTAAGCGTCAACCTGTGAACCAGGAGGTCAATGATGCAATTCCTGGTTGGGGCACAGGCCTGGGTTGGGGGCCTGATCCCCAGTGTGGGGCATGCAGGAGGCAGCGGATCCATGATGCTCTCTCATCATTGGTGTTTCTCTCTCTCCCTCTCCCTTCCTCTCTGAGATCAATAAAGGTATATTTTAAATGCTGATGTTTCATTCAGCTTGGGTGTTTTCACATCAACTTTACTTTTTAAAAAAACATTGCCCTGTCATTGTTTCTCTTGATGACTGGCGCGCCGGGTCCACCCTCCTTTGACGGGGCCCCGCCCTGAGGGGCAGGGTTAGGGCTGGGGCTGCTGCCTGCCAGCAGAGAGCTGCCTGAGGCAGAGCAGCCCACAGGGTTCTGTGTCCGACTCACTTCTAATCACCCCCACAGGGAAAGCACAACCGAAGATCTTTCTCTGGACACAAAGCACACTTCTGTCATCTTCTGTCCCAGCTCTTTCCTTACCAGCATGCTGTGAGGACCCCACTGGGTGATTGACCAGACCGGCCGATCACACTACCTACGATATCCATGGCGATTCATCAGACCAGCTGACCACACTATGTTACCCATGGCGATTCATCAGACTGGCCGATCACACTACCTATGTTATCTATAGTGATTAATCAGACCAGCCGATCACACTATGTTATCTATAGTGATTAATCAGACCGGCCGATCACACTACCTA
>JAAGEH010000328.1:2090107-2129242 GCA_011751065.1 Lasiurus cinereus | reverse complement strand
CCGGCCGATCACACTACCTATGTTATCTATAGTGATTAATCAGACCGACCGATCACACTACCTATGTTATCCATGGCCATTAATCAGACCGGCCGATCACACTACCTATGTTATCCATGGCGATTAATTAGACCGGCCGATCACACTACCTACGTTATCCATGGCGATTAATTAGACTGGCCGATCACACTACCTACGTTATCCATGGCGATTAATCAGACCAGCCGATCACACTACCTATGTTATCTATAGTGATCAATCAGACCGGCCGATCACAGTTATCCATGGCCATTAATCAGGCCGGCCGGTCACACTACCTATGTTATCCATGGCGATTCATCAGACTGAAAAACCGCTCGCTCAAACCGCAAAGTACAAACCTTCCACTTTTAAATATATTTCCTGTGGGGACGCTGATTCTTGGAGTGCAATGAGATGTTCAGGAGGAATGATCTGCACACTGTGAGCTGCAGGTGGCCATGAGAGCTTTCACTGGGTGTGTCACCACGCAGACCGGTAATCACAGAAGACATGAGTCGTGAAGTGGCATTTTTATTTCGAACCTAAGCAGAGCCCTGACTGAGAGGAAGCCGCCCCAGGCCAGTCTTATGAAAAGGCGGGGACAGTTAGGATTTTTCCAAAGGCTTCCCACGGTGCGTACGTGGTGCGTGGGGTCAGACTTTGCACAGGCTCAGTGTGCAGCCTAGGTCTGGGGACGGGGGGCGGGGGGTGAGGGTGGGGCAGGGGTTCGGACGCTAGGCCGAAGTTCGGCTCGGGAAGAGAGTGGCACCCCCTGCTGACACTAAAGGGGGACTGCCCATCCCCAGAAAAGATCCTGCACCCGTTTTCCAGCCCAGCCTGGGAACGGTGACCACGGGTCTGTCCCAGGGTGTAAGGGAACGCGGGACAAGGAACGGCCACTTGCCATGGGGTATGTCAGTACCATTTCTACAAGAAGAGACATGGCTGGAGCCCCCACGTTTTAAATGGGTGTCACGTGCCCTTGTTCAGTGTCTCCCCTGGGAGCCACCTACCCAACAAGCCATCACCGGAACCCGGAGGCGCAGCCACGGTCAGCAGCTGCGCAAGGTCAGGTCTGCCGAGTGGTTAGCTGGGTCCCTATGACCACACCTACAAGGTGTGCTGGCCACAGGGCTACATCGCAGGGATACGACGATAATGCAGGACAACCAACGCCGCATTCCTATGCAGAAGGCGGCCGGAGTGGCACATGTCAACGCCGCTCACCGACACGTCCTGGCGGCTGGGAGCAGGCAGAGACGGACGCGCCCGCTGTCAGCGGCCTGGGCTGCAGGAACCCCGTTTCCCAAAAGCAGGATCCGACCTAGGCCGGCCTCTCGCCCCCAAAAACACTGTGTACGTGGGGAGCGTCCTTGGTGGACAATGGTGATTACAGCAAACTCCGTTTTTTCCCAAAAGCATTGTTCATTTCACATATTTCACTCCATCCCACTGACCAGCTCCACGTCCACCAACACACCCGCCCAGCGTCAGCACTCACAGCCCAACGGCCTGATTCGGGAGATCAGGAACCAGGGCCACGACGGGCTGTGTCGTGAGAAACCCCTTCATCACGGAGGGGCACGGAGGTTGAAACGTCCTGGCCAAGGTCCCCGCTTGGTCAGTCACAGGCCTGGCATCCCCCCGAGTCCTGTCGACTCCCTTTCTCCTCTATCCCGCAACAGAAAGTCTGACGGGACGCTCTGAGGAAAGAGAAACGTTAAGGACACTGACAACGCGCAAGTGCTCAAAACAGACTCCGCAGCATCTGCGGCGCAGAGCATCCTGTGAAACGGCCCAGGGCCTGGGCTCTTCCTGCAACAGGCGGCTTCTGTGCCCCTGATCCTGCCACCAGCGGCACAGGGACAGGATGGGGCAAGCCGGGGTCACCCTGTGGAGGGGCCCAGTGGGCTGAGAAACCTGGCTTGTCCCCCAGACCACCTGCAGCTCAGTGTGGAGATTCCTCCTCCTGACCACCTCTCATTGCACTCCAAGAATCAGCATCCCTACGGGAAATATATTTAAAAGTGAAAGGTTTGTACTTCCGGTTTGAGCAAGCGGTTTTCAGCCTGATGGATCGCCATGGATAACGTAGGCAGGGTGATGGGCAGAAAGGGAAAACGGAGCACAGTGGGGCGACGAGCAGGGCTGCTGCCATGTGCCCCAGGAGCAGGCGGACCCCCCTGAAGGCAGCCCCCGCTGGTCTGTGCTTGCTCAGGACCGGATGGGAGGCGGGGTACGGACTGCACGGAGTGGGGAGGGGCAGCAGGTGGCTCGGTGATATCCGAGCAGGTGGGCAGAGCGGGTCCTTTACACCTCCCCAGCAGTGACAAGGAAACGAAATCACAATCCATGCTATTTAGACAACTTCCATACCTTCTCCATGTTCTGGTCTGCGGGTTACATTGCTTTCTTGTTTATAAAATGTCGAGACTCAAACTGAAAAGCGGTTCTGAAACCTCCAGTCCCCTCGAGGACGGGCCTTCAGGAAACGAGTTCTCCCACGCCTGCGGGAGGAGGGAAGCCGCCGCTCTTCCTGTGGCCGGTGCTCCCCGAGATCCTCCCTGCCATGGCAACCACAGGGACGCCGAGAAAGCTCCAGAGTCCGGGTTTAAGTCCCGGGACTGCATCCGCGAGTACCGGCATGCCTGGAGAGAGCCGACACGTGCACGGAAGCATGCAGTTTCACCTTTAAATAAAAATACTTTATTCGCTCCTGACAAGTTATCAAAATGTCACTGTTCACCAGGTAAAAACGGTACTTCCACGGCTGAGCAGGGCATACCGAGGGGACGTTTGGTTAATATGAAAAGCAGGAAAGCCACTTCCAACCTCCCTCCCCGCACGCTCCCAGCAAGCTTGCACGGTGCCTGCTAACACCGACACACGAACACTTCTGTGGGCCCAGCTCGTGACAGAACGCACATTTTCACTTACACTTCAAATAAAGGGAGGTTATTACACTAGAATTGCCTTCTTTTGCCAAGAACTTCCAGACTGACGCTTGGTGTGTTTTGTATGACTTTGTAAATTACATAAAGACAGCACATGACTGGTATTAATCTAACGCACACGTACACACACACGGGATAAAGTGCAACACAACAGGACACGTCTGGACCGCCCCGTGCTTGGCTCCCACGGGGGGCTTTCTGAGTTTGTGGGAACAGTGTGTTCTCGGGGTGCACACACAATCCACGGGCTGGGTGACTTACGCCTCATAAGCATATGGACAATGCTGTTTGCTTGCTTGGCCTGTGGTTGGTTCTCTCTCTCTCTGTCTCTCTCTCTCTGTCTCTCTCTCCCCTGCCCGTACCTCCCCAGGAGGGCTCGGAAGCTGGGGTTCTTTCCAAACCTCAGCGCGCCCTAAGCCGTGCTCTCTCGGTGCGCGAGTGCTCCGAGCCCTCTCCTGGGGGAGGCTCCCGAGGACAGCGCGCCGGACGGGGAGAAGCAGAGTCGGGGTAACAAGAGCAAGCGTTCCACTCACTTGGCAGCGACTGCTTCAGAGACCTTTGACCCCAGCCACCCGACACTTCTACAGGCAAGTCCCAACCTAGCCCCGAAGTGACCGAAGTGTTGGTTGCATGTTTTGTGACAGTAAATTATTTAACCACGCAATGCTTTTGTTCCTGAGATGAACACAGTCAAATGAAATGAGCTCCCTCTCCAGTGGCCCAGGGGACACTGCTCCTTAGTCCCGCCCTCGTCGTCGTCGTCGTCGTCGTCGTGGTGGCAGAACCGGGCCTGCGGCGTCAGTCTTCCCCGTGGCGCCACTTCTGGGACTCGTCTTGCCGAACGTCGGGTCTGATTTGGTTTCTCATGCCTCCGAGCACGTTCGAGGTGGCCTCCGTGGCCACGATCAGCGGCTTCACCACGGCCGGGGGGATCTGGCGCAGGACTTCGCCCACCGCCCCGGTGACCCCCCGGCTCTCGTGCTCTCGAGCCGCGGTCTCATAAATGGTGTGAGCCGTGTCCGTGATGCCCTGAGCGGAGAGACGGCGGGGAAGGGAGTCGATTAGGAAGCCGCCCTCCAATGCACACGCCCATACAATTACTCAGCGCATGTCTGCAAGTGGACAAAACTCCGCTTGTGAGATAACCCAGGATCCCGTGTCTACTGATGACGGCCCAGCCACAGCCTGCAGGGACAGACTGACTGGACATACCGCTCTTTATTCTCCGGACTGCCTTTCTTTTTTAGGGTGATTAGTGGTGCAGCCTTGATGTACCCACTCAACGTTTCTCGGGGGCCCTGCTGGTGGTCTTCCACTGTTTGGGACCACAGAGGCTGCCCGAGGCCCTTCTGAGCCCCGGTATTTGTGGGGTAAATATTTGTCATGAAGTCCTGGAGGAGAATCGTAAGTAAATGTCCTCAAACTTCGTGTCAGGTTGAAAAGAATGTCGGCAATGACTAACACAGGGGATGGCCCGGACAGCCAGTCAGGGCTCACTGTGAGTGGCAATGGTTAGCAAATGTCAAGGTTAAAATCGCCAACCCCACCTTCACCACCTGCACATGTGAACAAAGGACTTTTATCTGAACGCTCCTAGAGCGGTGTTTTAGGGAAGAATGCAAAGTGTCCACCAGTAGCGAAATAAGCACACAGCGAAACACTATTCAAGCTACAGGTACATACATCAACATGGATAGGACCTGAAAAGCATGCTACAGATCGGTGCACATGCCATTCACGTTAACTTTTAAAATACCAACAATAGCCTGTCGTTCTTATGCGTACATATCTGTTTAGCAGAACGATGGAGACATGCACAGAAAAGGCTGGACCCCCTTTCCGGACAGTGACGGCAGGGAAATGGGGCCGGGGAGCCAGCACCCGAAAACTGGCATTGCTGAAACAGACCGGAGGCAAAGGCAGCAAGTATAGCCACGCCTGGGACCCAGGCGGTGAGTCCGGTGTCTGTTTCACTCGCGTCTGCGGGGAGAGAGAGTCCCTCTCTCCACTGGACCCCCGCTCTTCCCGGAGTCCACCAGTCCCACCCGCCCTGTCCTGCCCCGGCGCACCCATGGGCACCCACGCCCGCTGCCCGGGCCTCGCTGGGATGAAGGCTCTGTGGGCGACCGCCAGGAAGCGCGGGCGCAGAGCTGGCTTGTCCCACCGAGGACCACCTACCTCCTTCACGACACTGTAGGCCTTGGCCACGCCTTCCCTCAGGTCGACTGGCTGGTGGGCTAAGCGATGGTGAGGAAACCTTCTGCTCTTCTTGGGCTCCACGGACAGCGGTCCAGGGGACACCATGTCGTAAGCGGTCTCGGCGGCTGCCTGGCCATGTCACACAGAGTAAGAAGTGGATCAGGGGGAGTCCGCGGTCTGCCCCACGGTGCCCCGCCCCCGGGGCTGAGGAGGAGCAGAGGGACCTCTTGCCCGCCAGTGTGCGTCCCTTACAAGAGCCTGTTACTTTCACAGTAAGAACAGTAAGTGTACGTGCAAAGCCAGCGCCATCTGATGGAGCTGATTTTCTCAGTCCTTCCTCAGTCCTCTGAGAACATTCCCCACGTCACCAGGTTAGCTGACAACGCACAGGGTTGTGGGAACTTCACACTTCACACCACAAACCTCATACAATTACTGTTTGACCTGCGATGCTTTCTTTACATTTAGCCACGATCTTTTCTGTAAAGTGGTGAAATGAACCTTAGGTGATTGAATGGTTATAATTTACCTCAAACAGGGGATGGGGGGGTCCCCTCAGCATGGCCTGCACCCTCTCGCAGTCTGGGAGCCCTCAGAGGATGTCCCAGGGGGCGCAGGCCTCAGCCATCAGCTGGACATCCGTAGCGCTGCCGTGGAGGCGACAGAGGCTCCTGCCACCGGGGCTGTGCTCGCCAGCTGGGAGCCCAGCTTCTGGCTAAGGGGTGCTCCCGCTGTGGGAACGCACTAACCACCAGGGGCAGCTCCTGCGTTGAGCGTCTGCCCCCTGGTGGTCAGTGCACGTCATAATGATGGTTGTTCCACCATCAGACTGAAACCGGCTCTCCAACATCCCCCGAGGGGTCCCAGATTGAGAGAGGGCACAGGCCAGGTTGAGAGACCCCACTGGTGCATGATCAAGGCTAGGGAGGGGCGTGGGAGGCTGGCCAGCCGGGGAACGACCACAGGAGGGCTCCAAGACGAGTCCGGCCCATCTCGCTCAGTCTCAATCAGCCGGACCCCAGCAGCAAGCTAACCTACCAAAGTGTCTGCCCCCTGGTGGTCCGTGCACATCATAGCAGCTGGTTGACCAGTGGACTGTCTGCCCCCTGGTGGTCAGTGCATGTTATAGCGAACAGTTGAGCGGCCTTAGCATATCATTAGCGTTGAATAGCTGACCGGACGACCAGACACTTAGCTTAGGTTTTTATTATCTAGGATTACTTGTCAATGGCTAACCAATAAAGAAAGCATTATACTATAAATAAAGTAGCTTTTCTCAACATTTTCACAATATCATTATAAAACAAAACGGAAGAACGGTTCTACAACAACTCGTCCTCTCTGCGGAGGCTCAGGCAGCCTACGGAAAGGTACCTGTATGGTTTGCACCATCCTGTTGGTGAGTTCCAGGGCAGCCATGGCTGTCGAGGTGCCAAAGGAGGCAGCGCCCCTCTGAAACCCTCGGACGATGCGGCCATCCTTGCGGTACTGCTCTATTGGCAACCAGACCAAGTCCTTCAGGCCTTGCACTAGAACAAGTCAACAGCGAAAGGTCAACAGCGGTGCTGGAGCTCAGGTCTCGGCTCCATTCCAACCCGGGGCTCTGAACCGCTGAAATGGGAGGCACAGCTCGTGTGTATGACGGCAAAGGTAGGTTTTCGAGAAAGATGGTCCTCGCACAGACTCTGAAGGCATCCATAACCCAAAAGGGTGAAGAACCACTGAGGAGGTAAAATAACTCACCCTCTGATTACAAAAGAAAACGCACCTAATTGTACTAGTGAGTGCATGGGCCCAACGCCGCCCAGGATTCCCGGGAGCTGGTTCTTCTTGATGTCAGTAAGCCATTCAGTGATCGCATAGGAGAATAACTTGTCAACACCTAGCAAACTAAGCAAATGACTGTTAGTATAGAGAAGGAGAGAGATACATAGCTTTAGATATGTTTGGGAATTTTTTACTTAAGACAAAAGAAAACTGACTACAGCGTAACGATAAAATATAGATGTTCATTCTGAATATATACATACACATAAATATAAATACATGTACATACATATAAATATACATATCCCAGCTGTGATGTTAATAATTTCTATAAGGCTTAGGTAATATGTATTAAGAATGTTTTAACACTGCTCTTATTTCTTGAACATCTAAAGCTCTGGCAAAGGATTAACTCCATGTCCACAAATTGCCACATAGTTTTTAGCTACTTCGTGAATTTCCCATTTTCACTAAACAACTGACTTACAACTTTGGGAAATTATTACAAATATAATGGATAGCTGTTTTTGAAAAATACTCCTTTGTTCCAATTACTTCTACTTTCTCTGAATAAAATCTAGCCCTAGTCAATAAGGATACCCTGAAACTACGCTGTCTGCAAACAGTGCTGTCCATGACTAAGGTGCGCATGCTTGCTCAGCAAACCACACTTATGTTTGCTGCACTGACTTCAGTGACCACAGCGTGAGGCCTCCCTAGTAAATGGCTCACCCGTGCCGATAGAAGAGCCTCTTCAGCTTCAGTTCAGAGCAGTTCAACTGGGCCAGACCAATCAAGATCCCAGCTAGTGTACCCTTAAAAAATAAAATACACAAAGACCACATTAGTCTGTGAATTGAGAGACTTGCCATTTAAAATAGTTATTATCTGGGAAAATCAAAGCAATATTCACTAAGGAAGCTAAAACAAAATATTTACAGCAAAACAACACTTATTTTATAATAGGTAGGACCCAATTTATATCAAATTTTACTCATGGGCTCTTAAGCAAATGGTATTCAATTTACTTTAAAAACAATTACACCTTAAAACCTTGCACTTTCATATATAAAACTATGACAAAAAAAATTTTTTTGAGTCCATTAGAAAAACAAATGAGATAATTTTGTGGAGAGTATATTTATAGAAAATTTCCAAACCTGATCCATTGATACGTGTTTGCCATGATAATCAAGCCGAATAGGAACTTCTGATGTGAATCTGAATTCTCTGAAGAAAATGGAAGGTAGGGATATTATATTCAAATTATTAAAAGTTGAAATTAGCTATAAATTAATTTGTTCAACTGGAGAATAAAAACAAAACCACAAAATGAGTAAAAGAGAATGACTTTCAGCATTATATTTTCTTAAGAAAATATAACTAACCCAAGGTTAATAATCTTATAAATTTTATTATATTTAAAATTTCTCTCCAAAAAACTTTTCCTAGTTTACTTAATAATGTTCATCTTAAAAAAATTTAGTTGGGCAGATATTTCTCAGTTATATAGGATTCAATTACAGGCAAGTTACTTTACCTCTTGGACTCTAAATGTTTTTGTGAACAAAGTTTTAAAATGCCATCTACACTGGTGAATTTTAGTGAGCATTCCTGAGATTAATGCTTGTAAGCAGGATATCGGAACACAAATATTGGGAATTCTTTGAGGATGGAATTTCACACTGATGGCACACATCACACACAAGGAGCTTCCAAAGTCTGAACTGCAAACGGAAACTGGAAACACACGTGTTCTACAGAATCAGTGTTGGTGATTCTAAGCCATCCCAGAGACCACTTAACTTCAGTAAAATGAAAATGCTGATTCACATCATCACGCAAGAAGGTCATCTCCTGTCTTCTGAGGACTCTCTCCATTTGGTTCTCACAGCAACAGCCCCTCAACACCTGCCTCTTCCTTTCTTACGTTTTTTTTCTCCACGGCACAAAATAGTATCGTTTGGTTATTTTTTAAGTTCACTTAAAAAGGGATTTTTCTCTACTTTGTTCACTGTGCCTAGAATAAAATGTGGCGCACATATATAGCAAATGGTCAACAAGTATCTGTTGAATAAGTAAATGTTGAGCAAATATTGGGGAGAACTTATTAGACCATCACTTGGAAAATGCACTGAGTTTGGGATTAAGACCTGTATTCCATTTCTGCCTCAGCCACTTACTATGTGGTTGGAGCAAGTCAATTCCCCTCTCTGGGTATTAACTTCCTCTTTTCCACCGTGAGTAACTGGACTCTACCACTGATTCCCATCCCAGGGCCCTGGACCCGCTAGGAGCTTTTGATAGTAGAAATAGAAATCTATAAGCTATTTGACACAATCTAATGAAAAACAAACATTTACTGGGTAAGACTATTTACTATACTGCGGGAAGCTACAGCTTTCCAATACTATCATGAGAGTGCACCAAGGAAAGAGGAAGGCTGATGGACCTTGAGCGTTACCAAGGCTGAATAGGAACTTCTGAAGCTGGCACAAGAAGTTGTTTGGTTTAATTTACTTATTGCTAAGCACTGACTGTTTGTGCTGAGAGGGGGCTTGAAGCAATTTCCTGACCAACAGCCTCCAAGTAAATGTTTACTGGACTTTACTAATCTTTACTGACCTTAGAGACGGTCTGCCTGCTGTTTGGTGTGCTTTACTGAGGGCAGGATGTGTATCTAAAGCTGAATAAAAAGCAGATAAGCCCAGATTTCAGTGTCTTTTCAAGAAAGACGCTCTAAATTCATACTTCTTGTGTGTTTTTTTTTTTAATTAAACTTCTTATAGCCATTTTCAGGGACCTTAATGACTTCAATGTCTTTAAGGCTCATAACATGGTTTTACTATTGCCAGTTTTCTCTAAATTTCTGCAGAACACATTCAGGTAAGCAGACTTTAAATTTATATAATACAGTATTTTCATTTGTGCATCGGCCCTTCCTTCAGATCCTCAACCCTGCCACAAAGGTCACGGCATCTGGTGCCATGAACAGGGCCTGGAGGAAAAGATTTGCCTGAACGAAAAACAATGTAAAAAAGGAAAAGTGGAAATTCGCCAGAAAGGTGGAAAGTTCACTCCGCACAAAGCTTGGGCCAGCTTCAGAGTTGAGACCATAAGTGGATGGGGATGTTTTTAATCAGCTAGGTTATAATGAGGAAGAATTCAAGTAAAAGACAAAAATATCATTGTAAACTTTTAGATTGCATGCTCAAGGATAAAGAAATTAAGGTGTCAAAAGGTACTCTCTTATATCAGGCTCAAGGAAAATGAATGCCCTTGTCATCTTTAACTATGTGGGCTCTTATTCAAACGCATTATGTCCACTTCGTAGAGAGGATCAAAAGTCTGTAACACCTAAGGCTCTGGATCCTCCACCTCTAGTGTGGGAAGGCTCATCAACTAGAGAAAATAAAGTTAACAGTCCTTTTACAGAAGGACTCTTTAAAATGTTTTGTCTGAAAATTACCATATAACACCTTGGGACTGGCAGATTTTAGCTAAAACAACTTTAGACGCCAGTCAATGCTATTGAGAGCAGAATACAGTAAGATCTGAGAACAACAGGCTGAGATCTAGACCGTATTGTGGCTCTAAGTCCCAGGCAATGTAAAACATCTGAAAGATCCAGGAAAAGAACTCTGATTTATTAAGACTTGTCTCTGTGTTATGCGCGCTTGTAAATATTGTATATATAAGTGTCTGTTATTTGTTGTTTTATCTGTCTTTGTTGTTTGGTTTAATTTATTTATTACTAGTCTATTAAGCATGCCTTTACTTTATTTTAATAGAAAAGAAACAGTAGATGGCCAGGCCATTACTAAATTTCCCCAGAGCAAACAATGTGGGGGTGAGGAGAAAGAATATGAGCGGAACACGTAGCTAACAACACAGGTCCTAGGAAAATTACCTAGACAAAGAGAGGTAACTAAAAAAGGCCCAGCCCATTAATTACTAGGCCTCTTAGTGATCCTGTAAAATGGATGCCTGCTCTTGGGAGTGCTCTTAAGTTTCATTTCCATTATGTTTTTGTTTCCCAGTCTTTCCTTTGAAATTTGAATAAACCAAGTCATTTCTCACAGTTTGGAGTCTTCTACGGGACTTCTATACCCATGAAGAGAAAAAGGCTAGTTTAAGAGAAGGCGCGCCCCTCCCCCTCCCCTGTTCTCCCCCCTCTTCGATTTTGGGTGGTCTCTTGGCCTAAGCCCCATCTCTTCATAGATGCTATAGAATATGCCCCAGACTGTTTTTCTTTGGGAAATGGTGACAATGACACAAGGAAAATATACAGGCTGAGTTTGGGCAACAAAATTAGTGTTTCCATAATAATGGGAGTTCTTAAATAATAACAGACTGCATTCCAAGGTTGCCTCCCAGGTCCCAGGGGCAATTCTTTTTTTTTATAAAGAAAAATAAAATAATACTTTAACATTGAAGCCACTAAAAGCCAGTAAGTTATCTCTGTTACAGAATGTGTCAAGAAAAATGCCTTGGGTAATAATTGGCTTTAAAATCCCAAAGTTGTTAAAACAAAATATATATAACTAAAATGAAAAGGTTTGGTAAAAAATCTTCTTCAGTGGCAATTACATATTTGTGCATCGGCCGGTCCTTCAGATCCTGAACCCCACTGCGAAGGTCACGGCACTATACAAGCTAAAAAGTGTCAAGTTTCTTTGCTTTCAGTCCAGAATTTTAACAATTTCTTTTATATCTGTTATCCAATCTTTACAAAAATAAAACTGAGTTTACATGTGACTCACGTAAAATGAGAATTCAATGTATTACTTTAGTAGAAAAGGCTCTTTAAAAGATCAATGAGGGAAAATAACAAGTGAGGTCATTCTTTTGTGGTGGAAAGGTTTGGAATCAACAGAGATCATCCACTCCTGGATCTTCCCAATTCTCATACTCCGTTTTTTTTAATCTTTCAGCAGTATACGTAATATTTACCACATGAAGTCTAATCTCAGAGCTCAGAGGGAAGACAGAGGTGGGGGTCACTGATGGCCTGGGAGAAGAGTAGAGAGAGCCAGGGAGGGACGCTCGCTGTGCCTCACTAGAGGTGGGTTGGATCTTCATCCTTTCTCCTGCCAACAGAGCTAGGCTCCTCCCTCCCAGCCAGGGTCGTGGAGGACGGAGATGGGGAAACGAATGGGTCTGGAAAGGAGGGACACTCTCCATGTGGACAGCAGGGACGCAGTCCGAGCAGACAGCAGCAGCACAGGGAGCTGGGCTTCCTGGCAGTGCCAACTTAGCCAGCGATGGGGAGGGCAGACATGAGGAAAGGGGAGGAGTGTTGGAGTCGAGGTGAGTAAAGGAAAGAGGAAGAGGACAGCACCGTGTTTGAGAACGAAGAAGAGTGGAAAGAGGGAAGGAGGAGGAAACGAGGAAGAAGCGAGGAGGAAAACAGAACCAGCAGAGAGAGGACGCCTCTGCCAGGGTTACCACGTGTAGCCTGGGAGATGGAGGTCGGTGGGACAGAGATAAATCCATACACAGCGGATGATCTGGCAGTGAGGAGAGAAGCTGATGCAGCCTCATGATGACAGCGTGTTAAAGAACAATCCTCACAACTCTAAAAGAACTCTGTCATCAACATTAGACGGGTTACCTAAAAAACACAGGCTGGTCGCTGAAAGACGCCTCTTCAGCCGCGAAGTCCTTCTCTTCCTCCCCGTTCGCCGCTTCCGCTGCGTTGGCACTGTCGTTTGGGGAAGGTTGCTTTGGCCCCGAGAAAGAGAGCACGAGGCTCGGCTCCTTGGAGGTGCTCAGGCGCCTTGGCACACTGCAGGTGACGTCAGCGCCGGGAGACTTCTTCACTGAAAGAGCAACGCGCACGTTGGGAACACCGGGTGTGCTTCTGGAGAGCAGCCGTCCATCAATCTCCCTTTAACTTGTTTCGCTACATTTCATTTAATGGACACAATTAACTGCTACAGAGAAAAGTGACTTGCATCTTTTACATAAATTACATTTGCATAATTTAATAAAAAGGAAACACCACTCATTTCCATAAATGAAAATGAAGGCTATATAAATACATTCTCAAAAAGGCTCCTAACAGTCAATGCAAGCACTTGTCATAGACTTTTCAACTACAATGTTTAGTACCTTCCGGATCCGGAGCCATTAGAAGCTCTACTTCGGTAGAAAGACTAGTGAAGAAATCCTTCAGGAAGAACAAGGCGTCCTAAAATTGAGAGAAGTAGTTATAAGCAGAAGAGGGGGAAAGCTACCTCTATTTCTAAATCTTTGAAGTGAAGTATCTTAAAGTCCCATATTTTAATGAATTATTCATATACAGCACTAATTTACTGAATCCTTACTGTACATCAGACATGGCTCCTACTCTCATTCTCTCTCTCACTCTCACACATTCCCACACACTTCCTTAGCTCTCCCAACTCTGTTAGAAAATTGTTGTAGATGTGAAAATTAAGACACAGAAGTTAAAACGACACAGTGACTTCTACATCTAAGTACATTTTCTTTTTCTTAGAAATACAGCATCAGTTCTCACTCTACATTGGTGGCGGTAATATTACTCTCAATAATACCAGCAGCAGCCGAAACCGGTTTGGCTCAGTGGATAGAGTGTCGGCCTGTGGACTGAAAGGTCCCAGGTTCGATTCCGGTCAAGGGTATGTATCCTTGTTGCGGGCACACCCCCACTAGGGGGTGTGCAGGAGGCGGCTGATCGATGTCTCTCTCTCATCGATGTTTCTAACTCTCTATCCCTCTACCTTCCTCTCTGTAAAAATTCAATAAAATATATTTTAAAAAAATAATAATAATACCAGCAGCAGCATGTCCTGGATACTTACCCGTCCCTTAAAAATTTTCCTTGTCTTATTTCTGCTTTACCACTGTTATACTGGTTAATACATTTTCTTCATTGGGCATGACAGTCAAAACCAAAGTGAAATAAAATCACCCACTCAGTTTGGTCTCTTCTAAAATTATAAAATTACACACCAAAATGTCTGAGTCTAACTTGACGCTGTCCAGGCAAGCCATATTTGCCCATTATCAGCAGCTTCATTTTTCCTACCTCATTCAAACTGACAAATCCATTTTGAAGATTAAAATTAAATATCTGAGCCTGATATTTTCCTTTATCCTTCCCTTCCACTTAAAAAATTCCAAGTTAATATAAAGTTTTAATATGGCACCAAAATGCAGTATGAAGTTAATCACAGGGTTACAATATTTGGTAGCACACAAAAAATTGGACTGGCAATTCCAAAGAACCTGACTGCAGATCACACTTGTGAGGAGTATAAATAACAAAAGCCAGGAAGGTGTTTTCCCAGGTAACATGGCAGATAGGGCTGAAGAACTAGCAGCTGGTTCAGCAGTACTGGAAACAGAAACCCTCTGGCTCTGCAGTAGGTAGAGGGTTCATGCATTGCTCATTAGATTATGCATTACACTTACATATTTTATACATTACTTACAAAACACACACATCATATACTACTATATATGTGTATATCTCTATATCTCAAGTATTAAATAGTTAATAGTATATGAAATTTATTCCTAGGCCACTAGGTGGGGATATTTTAATGTTATGTTTTTTAAAATATTACTGCCTTCAAAAAGCAGAGAAAATTAATAAATGTGCTCTTTAAAAAAATGAAGACTAAGAGACAGTTTATTTACCCATTTTTACTACAAATGCACAAAACACCAGACAAAGAAATACTAAGTAAGTCTTAACATGGCCTCAGAATTTTTTTTTATTTATTTATGCTAACCTCTTTAAAATTCATTAAGTCAAACAACCCAATTTTTATAACTAGCAACACAGGCCCAGGCCAGGTGGCTCAGCTGATTGGCATGTTATCCCATGCACCAAGAGTTGTGGGTTAGACTCTCAGACTGGATTGTGGGTTCGATCTCCGGTTGGGGCATGTAAAGGAGGCAACCGATTGTTCTCTCTCTCTCACATCGATATTTCTCTCTTGCTTTCTCTCTTCCTTTCTTTCTAAAGATCAATAAAGACATATTCTCGGATGAGAATTAAAATGTAAAAAGAAAAACTAGCAACAGAGATTTACACTGTAAATGAACAAGTAAAGGAAGAAACAAACTGTGGAATACCCATACAACGAAATCTAATCAGCCATAGAAATGAACAGACTGCTAAATACATGGGAGCACACAGCCTGCATGAGTCTCAGATCCAGTCGCACTGCCACGAAGCTGCGGAGTGGTAGCCAGCCTGTGGTGCTGCCAGTGAAGTCAGGGGCTGCTCTGGACCGGTGGAGACCGACTACAAAGGGACATGAGCGGACTTGGTGAGGCACAGAAAATATTTCGTATTTCAACTGGTGCCGTAGTGACGCAAGTGTCAAGCTCTGTGCATTTATTATATGCAAATTCTACTTCAAGACAATCAATTTTTTAAACTTAAAGATTTGTTCTTTTATGTATGCTAAACTTGAACTACAAATTATTTATTTCTAGCATTAAGGTTGTATGATTGAAGATATTAATAGTGCAATATGACAAAGCATTAAAGAATTACTTTTCAGGTCGTACTTGGGCAATTAAGCAATGACGCTGAAAAACCACAAATGTGCCAGCTGGTCCTGCCACATATTCAGCCTCGCCAGCTCAGCTGGGCATTTACTTATCCTTCCCAACGGCCTTACCTCTCCCTCAGAACCTGAACTAGGCCCTCGTGCGACCACAAAGATCTTAATGTGGCTGACTCATTGCATTTCTTAAGGCCACCCAAGTGTCCCTTCCCCAGATAGTCTTTTCTGATCACTTCACTCTCCCAACTCCCTTGCCCTCCCTCCTCCACCCGGCCTTGGAGCCCTCTGCTAGTGGGGCACCGCACCCTAAGCCGACCTTAATCATCTGTAGTCCCCACAGGTGCTAAGTCATAGTTTATGTTGGTCTCACCACACTTCACAGAGACCTTTGGGAATAAGATGTTTATTCATCTTTATATCCCCAGCATCCTAGTACAGAACCTGGGACGAGGCTGGCATTCAGTAAATGACTTGGAATTAATTAGCACATTTCCAGGCGGTACAATACTAAAATGAACACTAGACTAAGAGTCAGGAAATCTGGCCCCTTCATATTTTGGACCTCAAACTGCCCACTTCTATAACCTTCATCATCCATTTACACCCCTAGATGGAGATCACTCCATCTGCCTAGTTTCCGCCTACCCCATGGGACCACTGAGCCTTGGAGGCAATTACATTGAACTCCATCAGCAATGCAGCTTTTTATTTTTTATTTTTTCAGGTTTAATGGGTATTTTTATTTTTTAAATATATTTTTTATTTCAGAGAGGAAGGGAGAGAGAGACATAGAAACATCAATGATAAGAGAGAATCATTGATCAGCTGCCTCCAGCACGCCCCCTACTGGGGATCAAGCCTGCAACCTGGGCATGTGCCCTTGACCATAATTGAACCTGGGACCCTTCAGTCCATAGGCCAACACTCTATCTACTGAGCCAAACCAGCTAGGGCAGCAATGAGAAAACAATGTGTTGCTTTCATACTTACTACCTGTGAGTCAGTGAAGATAAATAAAAGAGAGATATACTTGATAAGAAAAATATTAATCAAAGCATTATCATTCATCAACTGATTTGTTTTCAAAAGGAAGAACACAAATATGTGGTTTTCTATTCAGGCGATCATTTGCTATCTCAAAATACAGCGTATGGATCCTAGAAGCTGCGAACGAGGAAGGGTTTTAATCAATAACATACCCCCTGCGGCTTACATATTTGTAGCGTGGCTCTGTTCCCCAGGCTTCAGAGCTTGGGGAATCATTCCCCATTCCTCCTCAGTTTAGTTATAGCATTTATTTCCCCGAATGTCCTCTCCAAGATTAACATTTGCCCACTTTAAACTCATAATGCATTAAGTTCTAAAGAAGAAATTAAGCTCAATATTAAAGAGAAAAGTCTATTAAAGAAAACTGGGCTTGCTAAGTCTGGTGAAGTCGTGCCATAAAGATATCCGTGCTCACATGTGATTTCCACAGATGAAATTTCCCATAAATATTTCATCATATTCCTACTAGACAATGTATGGATAAGTTAAGTTAAAATGCAGGTACCAAGAGGTATTATTCTCATGAGAAAGCATAAATCTAAAGTTCTCCTTGATAAGTCTCACCCAGCTCAGAGGATATAAATATTAATGAAAAGTTGGGCTAAACATCTGTTTCACATTTCCTCTAAGATATGTCTATATTTTGCTTACAATATAAATATTATTTAAGCTTATTCCTAAATATGTTACTTAAATTTAAAAAATCAACATTACTCAGTCAATATTAAGTGAACAGATAATGCTACCATCCCACACATACTCCACATTCAAACCTTGAGTTCAACCCAATACTATAAGGTATAAAAGGAGGGTTAGGCTAAGAGGATAGAGCATCAACTTGTGGACTGAAGGGTCCTGGGTTTGATTCTGGTCAAGGGCAAAGGCCTAGGTTGTGGGTTCAATCCCCAGTGTGGGGTGTGCAGGAAGCAGCTGATCAATGAATACTCTCATCATTGATGTTTCTATCTATCTCTCCTTCTCCCTCTCTGAAATAACACACACACACACACACACACACACACACACACACACACAAATACACTAAAAAAAAAAAAAGTAAAAGGAAGGTTTGTTATTTCACAGGCAGATTCTTTTTAAAACCCCATTTATTTTCTTCCATTGTTATATGATCTTTAACATTCTGTGCCAGGCACCAAGTGAAGCATTTTACATACACTAGTCTCATTTAATACTCTTTGTTTAAAAAATTATGCTACATGTATTACTACTGTATTACTATTTCTTCCATTTTATTAATGAAGAAACTGAGGCTTAGAGAAGTTAATTAGCCAATGTCACACAACAGGAAAAAGAGACTCAGATTTAAACCCAGCCTGACTCCAACCCTATGCTCTTCACCACTTCACTGCACCACTACAAAGCATCATTTGTTGTACTAGAGGCCCAGTACATGAATTTCGTGCACAGGAAGGGTCCCTAGCAGCTGCCAGCAGGAGCCTCCCTTCATTCCACGCCGCCTCCTGGTAGTCAGTGCACGCTATAGTGAGCAATCGAACTCTCAGCCCGTAGAACTCCTGAAGGGACACATTGCACATCAGGCTTTTATATATATAGACTAGTAGCCCGGTACACGAAATTCATGCACAGAGGGGGAGGGGGATTCCCTCAGCCCATCCTGTACCCTCTCCAATTGCGGACCCCTTTGGGATCAGTCCTAAACCAATAATCAGACATCCCTCTCCAAACTGGGACCACTGGCTCCTAACCACTCACTTGCCTGCCTGCTGGATTGCCCCTAACTTCCTCTGCCTGCCTGCCTGATCACCCCTAACTGCCCTCCCCTGCCAGCCTAATCTTAACCTCAACTGCTCTCCCCTGCCAGCCTGATCTCACCTCTAACTGCCTCTGCTTGCCTGATTACCCCTAACTGTCCTTCCCTGCTGGCCGGATCTCACCCCCAACTGCCTCTGCCTGCCTGATTACCACTAAATGCCCTCCCCTGCCAGCCTGATCTTGCCCCCAACTCCTCTCCTATGCCTGCCTGGTTGCCCCCAACCATCCCCCCCACAGCTGGTCTGATCTTGCCCCAAACGGCCCTTCCCTGCCAGTCTGATCTCACCCTCTAACAGCTCTCCCCTGCCGGCCTAATTGCCCCCAACTGCCCTCCCCTGCTGGTCTGATCTTGCCCCCAACTGCCCTTCCCTGCTAGCCAATTTGGTTCTGATTGGTCTGTTTCTATGCCAGTCAGTGTCTCCAGGCCTGATCAGAGAGGCAGGGCTGATCAGCAGCCCCCATGGAGGCCTGGAGAGAAACAAAGTCATAGCTGTTAGGAAAGCCCGGAGAGAAAGAGAGCGGCAACAGCTGATCAACAGCTGCCACAGAGGCTGTGGATCAGATCCTGCCTCTCTCTTCAGGCCTCTCTCTGGGCCTGATCCGAAGCCCCCTCAGCAGTCAGTGCTGCGCCCTCAGTGGCGGCAGTCAGTGCTGGGTCGCCACGGCAACCCAGCTCTGACTGTAAGACTGACTTCCAGTGTTCAGTCGAGCCTTCGGACTGTCGATACAGACCCTGGGTTTTTATATATTAGGATACCTTGAATAAAGTCTGCAGAAGAGGCACCAACTATGTTTTTAACAGCAATTTGGCCCAAAGCAAAACCTAGAATAATTTGATGGGATGCTTGTTAGAATATGGGAAAGTAGATTTATGTCTTTCCATCAATCTCTGTTGTCTGTGACCTGTTTAGGTGACAACTTACTAACTTGTCGTTTTACCCAGGGCAGAGGAACTGTCTTCCAGGTGCCATGAGTAAGACACAATCCTTTTTATCTTTCAATCACACCTCCGGGCTTCCTTTAAGACGCTCTGAAAACACCTGCACACCTGAATCAGAAGTGTGTCCCTAAGAATGACAATGAGAAGAGGTTCAAGGGCTCTGTCCTGCAGAGCCTGAGGAGGAGACCGGGGATAAGGTCTAGAACGACTGCACATCAGCAGTTCAGATTCCAAGGCCAAACACACCTGCCCTGTTCTTCACCAGCAGACACTTGTGTTAATTATCCAACTTTCACAAACATTCCATAAAAAGTATTTGATTCTTAAGTCTCTCATTCGGCATGTGGATGGGTGTTTCACTGTCGCCCCGTGAATTATGAGTGCAGTGGGTACCTGGTCGATGTTGAGGCGAAGTGGCATCAGGGACACTCTTAAGCAGCATTCCTGAGGTGACCGGCCTGACTCCGGGCGCACGTGTAAGGCTTTAACTGTCAACTACGAGAAAAAAGAGAGAATACCCCCAATGAGATTAAGACGTTGCTCTCATTTTTAAAAAAGGAAGAAAAAACGCTATATTTTTAGAACAGAAAGTGGAACTGTTTACCCTCTTGCCTTAAAGCCTGAATCAAACTTTTCTGGGTCACACACTCCCTCAAGAATCTGAAAGATATGGATGCTTTTCAGAGAGAGAAGAGCACGGGGTGCTGCCGTGCAGTCACAGGAGGCCACAGGCCCCGGCGCTAAGCCCAGTCCAGAGCCAGCTCCATGACGCTTTCACCCAGGAGTCCTCACGAATCATTTCTAGTCCACTGCACCCTTTAATGTGCTAGAAATCTGAGGCCTTCAAGCCATCCTAACTGCACTGTGCAGATCGCTATGGACTTCCGGTTGCCCTCAGCTATCATCATGTTGATGATTTTAGTGAATGGAAGTGACAAGCAAAATAGTTTTTGAACCATAAAACTTTAAGCAGCATATTTAAAAGGGGTTTTCAGATTAAATTGGGTAAAGATACCCGGTAATTTTCCCCAATCTAAATCTTTTGCAGTTATCTATATAATAAAAGCCCAGGACCATTCCGGTGGCATGACCAGTCGCTACGACACATACTGACCACCAGGGGACAGATGCTCAACGCAGGAGCACTGGTGGTCAACGCGCTCCCTCACTGAGAGGGCTGCTGGGCCAGAAGCTGGGCTCATGACTGGCAAACTCAGCAGCTATGGTGGGAGCCTCTCCCACTTCTGCAGCAGCATAAAGGAGCAGAGGGCCAAGTTGTAAGGAGCGATCAGGCAGGTGGTAAGGAGCGGGCAAGTCAAGTGGTAAGAAATGAGCAGGCGGGTGGTAAGGAGCGAGCAGGCAGGTAGTTAGGAGTGAGCAGGTGGGCAGTTAGGAGTAAGGGGTTGGATATCCCCGGAGGAGTCCCGGGTTGCAAGAGGCACAGGCCGGCCTGAGGGCTCCCCGGCACACACAAAAATTCCATGCATCGGGCCTCTAGTATACAATAAAACACTTTTCTAAACTTCAGAGAACAAAAATATCAGGTTTCCAATCTTACCATGTTGGAATGAGCTTTGCGAGGCATTTCCTTGCTGCAATACAGATACAAGAACTTGTTCATCTGTGACGTGGCCAGCCGGTCTCGGATCTCAAGGTCCTGCACAAGGAACACCTGCCGGGAGACTGGGTGCTCCAAGAGGCTGGGGTCGCACTCCGGCTTGCATGGCGGGTAAACTTCATGCTGAAATTTCACCTTCACAGACAGGAAAAGGTACACGGGGCCATCTTGACATTTTATTTAAATTAGATTTTCTCTTTGCAATGCAAAACATCACTCATCTTACTGTTTGAATTCTTAGCTTTCAATCCCACTTTCGAGTGTACCATTCTTTCATTTATTTGCTCACTTATGTACCGATCTGGATGGACCCTAGCACACAAGGATAAGCTTGACTGACATTCCCTATGTAACCTTGGCAAAATCCCCATCCTTTCCAAGCCAAATTCTCAAGAGGAATAAGACATATAATTATCATCTTGCGCTTATGAAATTGCCTGAAAAGGAATCAATGGCAGTAGAGTTCAAGTTCCAAAGTGGGCAAGGATACAATTAGACACATGGAATAGGCATCATGATATCTCCACGTAAAGCACCCTAATATATGACACTCAGCGTAATCCCAGACAAGCTGACAGAATTAAATGCATATCAAGTCATTGGGGGCCTGGCCCTACTGTGTAGGTCGAGTCATTCACAGAGGACCTGATGTGTGCTACCCAACACAGGCTTTCACAGACAGAGACTCCAGGCACGGCTCCCAGTGTGGGCCTGGGAAGCAGGATCAGACTCCCCTGAGAACTCATTCAAAATGCATATCCACGGGCCCTACCCCAGATCTACCAAAGCAGAAACTTTGGGGCCCAGGAACCTGTTTTAACAAGCCCTCACGGGGGTTCTGATGCTTGTACCCAGGGAGACGGGGTGCACTAATGAGCCCTCGCTAATGCTCCCACTCCAGTGGAACTTTCCCATCCAAATGCCATCTTACCTTGCTTAACTGTATTTCCATTAAAAAGTCATGGTTTCTTCCTTTGCCCCCACACACCATATTACGTCCATGTCTTGTGGGCGTGTGAGAAGGTGAACTGTGGGGACTACTATAATTGAAAAAAAACATACAAAAACCTTTTGTTACAAGAATATTCAAAGAAAGGTGCTGAGTAACCACAGGAAAAATAACAAGCTGAACACAGAGTGAGATACACAGCTGCCAGAACACGGCCACACCCTGGACGACTATCAATCAGAAGCACAGCTTTTACATGTTGAAAACACGGTGAACATGCACTTTATTGTACTGCCCCGATGGCACTCATCTGCTAGCGAAAGAGGAAAACCTAACGATGATGCTGGTGTTCACATCACAGGACAGTCTTGGACGTGAGACTTCCTTAGAAGTTCCTGGTCACCTCAGAAACCCCTGACAGAGGACAAGTCCTAGAAATCCCAATGAATGGACAAAAGAATTACGTAAATTCACAAGTGTGTAAATTACCTTCAGGAGAAACAATCACCACACTGCTGTGCCAAGGCTGCCACCTCCTGGCACCTTTCCTTTCCACCGCCCGGGAGCCTGCCTGCCCGCTACCTGGTCCTCTGCGCAGTTCTGCAGCTCGACCAGGTGCCGCACCGTTTAACCAGGACCCCCGGAGCATCAACGCCACTGTGTCCCGAGCGGGGTGCTGGAGACGCAGGGGCAGGCACGCTCCCTACCTCCTGAGGCACACACTTCACTGCCCGTAGTTGCTCACACAACTCTCTCTCCATTTCGAACCCAGGGCAGGGTCGGGTCACACTCATTTTAGTGAACGTGCCCCTATCCCAGGTTCTGGCACATGGTAGGTGCCCGAAAACATTTGCTCACTGGAAAGCACTTAAGTCACCACATTTTAGTAAAAATACAGACACTGCCCGTAAGTTCACAAAGTGGCAAACTCTAACACTACCATTTACCAAGTAATACAAATTGCAGATTTTTAATCCTACTTTATGAATAAGTCTTCAAACAATAATCCTGCCAAACAAACTTACGTAGAAATGAATTTAACTTACGTGTAACTTTTAGCTGGAGAAGTTGGAGGGGCAGTTCCAAAATCCTTTCCGCCATAAAGATGCCAAACCAGCGAGACTTCTTTCACAACATACCGGATGACGGGAACGGGGAAGTGCAAGGGGGCTCTGCTCGCATCTGTCTTCTTCACGGGCAGACTGAAGTAATTATCTCTTATCACAATTGCATCTTCAGCCATTACTTTTACAACTGGCTCTTCTTCCTTCTCCTGGAACAAAGAAACAGGTAACACATACTTCTTAGCTGAGTAAACACCACTGTTTATGCTGCCTGTCTCATAGGGATGTATGGATCCGTAGCCTTTCTAATAATTTCGATACATAAAACAGAATAATAGTCCTGACATTAATCATCACAGAAGATATTCTACATTATCCATAAAGTGGATTCTGTTCTATGCAAAGTACTCCGTAAGGATTTTTAATCTATACTAACAATAGAGGAATATGCAAATTTCCCAGGACACAGTAACAGTAACGACTGAACAGCAGGCTACATGGGGAAACAAGGCGGCGAGGGGGGGGGGCAGTTGGGGACAACAAGGCTGGCAGGAGGTGTAGTTAGAAGCGATCAGGCCAGCAGGCAGAAGCAGTTCAGGGTAATGAGGCTGGGTAGGGGGTGAAGTAAGGGGCAATCAGGCAGGCAGGCAGGTGAGTAGTTAGGAGCCAGCGGTCCCAGATTGTGAGAGGGATGTCTTACTGCCGGTTTAGTCCTGATCCTCAGAATCAGGACTAAATCAGTAGTTGGACATCTCCCAAGAAGTCCCAGACTGGAGAGGGTACAGGCTAGGCTGAGGAGACTGCCCCACTCCATGCACAAATTTCATGCACTGGGCCTCTAGTAATCTATAATTTGGCTTTTAATATGTGACTGGCAATAAAGAGGCAGATTGTGTGTTTATGTGTATAGTTTTGTTTTGTTTTAAATATATTTTATTGATTTTTTACAGAGAGGAAGGGAGAGAGAGAGAGAAAGTCAGAAACATCGATGAGAGAGAGACATCAATCAGCCACCTCCTGCACGCCCCACAGTGGAGATGTGCCCGCAAGCAAGGTACATGCCCCCGACCGGAATCGAACCTGGGACCTTTCAGTCCGCAAGCCGACGCTCTATCCACTGAGCCAAACCGGTCTCGGCTGTGTATAGTTTTTTAATTCAGAGTCAATACTGCATTCCAAATCTGACCTACTTTGACATCCTGACCAAATTATCATGTTCCTCATAATGAGGTTATCATGAATTTGATTGCTTTCACTTTTTTTTTAATTCCCCAGAACTCAGTCAAATAAATACACTTAATAAATAAATTATTAGGGAGAGAAACCAAGATGGCGACATAGGTAAACACCTAAACTGCTGCCTTGCACAACAATTTTAAAACTGCAACTAAAAGACATCATCCAGAACCACAGGAAGGCTGGCTGAGTGGAAATTCTACAACTAGAAGGAAAGAGAAAAGCACACTCAGACTCAGAGGAGCTGTAGGAGGCAGAGGTATGTGTGTGGAGAGGACTGGCAACTGAGTGTGTGGCTGGCTCTCTCAAGCGGGAGGGAGACAAAAGCTCCCGACTGCACTGAACTCCAGTTCAGGTTGAGACTCCGGGGACCCAGACTCAAACTGGATTGTCTGGCAGAGGCTGGAACTCGAGGGCAGCCTTCTCTCAGAGGTGCTTGCAGCGATTACCACAGGACATTAAGACACAGGGGCCTATTAGGGCAGGGCTGACAGGAAACCAATGCTGTCTGCTCCACCCTGAGACTCTGCCCCATCTAAATGGAGCACAGAGGCTTTTGTAAGTCTTATCTCATAAGGGTGTTTCCAGCACAGAAGTTTTCCCAGTGTAAACACAGCTGATTCTCATAGCCAATTGGCCTGGAGGTCAATTCCTCCCAGTGATACCAACAACAATCAAGGCTTAACTACAACAACACTGTGTACACAGCCCACAAGGGGGTGCACCAAGAGTGTCCACCTCAGGTAACTGGGAGGCTGAGCCACTGGGCCCTATAGGACACTTAGCACACAAAGCCACTCTATCAACTCAGGGAAGCAGCCAAAATGTGGAGACAAAGGAACAGATCACAAATGTGAGCATGACCCTAAAATGGAAATTATAGCAATCCACCACCAGCCTTCACACAAAGCACATCTAACCTTTCCCAGGTCTTGGACTAGCAATTCTGTGCAGCATCCTTTCTGCCATGAAACTCCCCAGCCTTACTACACATGACATCTGTAGTTCAATTAACTATGGAGGAGGTTTTGCAAATATAGAGCACTCTTCTCTGAGTCCTTGAGAGATGTGTCACAAAAACACGTAAGTATAACAAATATTTACATAGCATTAACAGTAAATTACCAACCAAAGTAATTCCGAACAATAAAAAGTTAAAAATCTAAAGAATCTTTTTGGGCCTTTGATCAATTTGACTTTTAGCGCTATCTTAAAGCCTCAATCATGCTATCAATTTATTACCTGAACAGTTGCCCTTGGTGCAAAGAGAATGCAAAAGTCGTCGTTTTCAGTGGGCACGCCTGGCACTGTGTCACTAATCAAGTGGTGGGTGAAGGAGGCATAAGTGGGGCCGGGCTCCTGGGACACATTCCCACTCTCATCTGGAAACAGGAAGAGGTCTGAACAACATGGCTCCTGAATATGACATTTTTCATCCACAACACCTAGGCAGAAAGATTACAGCGTTCAGTTTTGGCACATTTTGAAACATCAACAATAACATGACAAAAATAAGCATTTTAACCCTGTCAGAGACGCAGTATGTTGAATGCTTTCACTGGCAAAATCTCATTTTTTCTTACAATCACCCTGTGACTGCTGAGAAAAACACTAAGAGTAAGTTTGAAGCTCCCTAAGGGAAGAATAAACAATGGGCTCATGAGGCAGCAGCCTCCTCCTAGCTATCTGTGCTGGAGCAGCTCAGCAATTTGGCAGCATGGGTAGTGGTGATTGGAGTTGGGTTTTAGCTAGAATCTCCTATTGACAATTCTGCCCTGTGGGTAGAGGTCTGCAGGAAACCCACTGGACAATACTGCAAGAGCAGGGAAACCAATGTACCCAGCCACGTCACCTAAAACTATAGGAGCTCTCTGCTTATGGACGGGTGGGAAACAGCAGACAGACAGATCTGCAAGTGGCTCCGAGCCACAAAAACACAGTTTCTTGGGGTGCCAGATACCCACCCGGGACACCTGTTCTTAGGCAGCTTTTGGTATGAAGTTCACAAAAGAGTGCGTTTGTACCAAAATCTCTATGTAAACATACGTTTTTATACAATTTATTTCATATTAGATTCACCAAGTCTTTCTCTATTCAATCATTCAAACCAACCATAGAATATAGACTGAGAACACTAAGATGGATAAAGGGACATTTAGCCTCTAGAGCAGTGGTTCTCAACCTTTCTAATGCCATGGCTCTTTAATACAGTCCCTCATGTTGTGGTGACCCCCATCCATAAAATTATTATTTTTAATTAAATCTTTATTATTCAGATTATTACATTTATTTCTTTTTTCACCCTCATAGCTCCCCTCCACCTAGCTCCCACCTTCCCTCTACCCTTACCTCCCTCCCGTTGACCTCATCCATAGGTGTATGATTTTTGTCCAGTCTCTCCCTGTACACCCCTCACCCCTTTCTCCCTGAGAATTATCAGTCCACTCCCTTTCTGTGCTCCTGATTCTATTATATTCACCAGTTTATTCTGTTGATCAAATTTTTAGATTCACTTGTTGATAGATATGTATTTGTTGTTTATAATTTTTTATCTTTTTCCTCTTCCTCTTCTAAGTACCTTTCAGCATTTCATATAATACTGGTTTGGAGTTGATGAATTCCTTTAGCTTTTTCTTATCTGTGAAGCTCTTTATCTGCCCTTCAATTCTGAATGATAGCTTTGCTTGATTAGAGTATTCTTATTTGTAGGTTCTTGCTATTCATCACTTTGAATATTTCTTGCCACTCCCGTCTGGCCTGCATAGTTGCTGTTGAGAAATCAGCTGACAATCGTATGGGTGCTCCCTTGTAGGTAATGAACTGTTTTTCTCTTGCTGCTTTTAATATTCTCTCTTTGTCTTTTGCTCTTGGTATTTTCATTATGATGTATCTTGGTGTAGTCCTCTTTGGATTCCTTTTATATGGGGTTCTGTGTGCTTCCTGGACTTGTAAGTCTATTTCTTTTACCAGATGTGGGAAGTTTTCAGTCATTATTTCTTTAAATAGGTTTTTAGTATCTTGCTCTCTCTCTTCTTCTGGCACCCCCACAATTCTGGTGTTGGAAGCTGTCCCATAGGCTTCTTACATTATCTTCACATTTTTGTATTCTTTTTTCTTCTTGCTTTTCCAGTTGTTTTCTGAGTCTTTATATTTCAAGTTTTTTACTTGATTCTTGCGATCCTCTAGTCTGCTGTTAGGTCTCTGTATAATATTTTTTATTTCAGTCAGTGTATGTTTAATTTCTAGTTGGTCCTTTTCCATCTCTAGTTGGTTCTTTTTCATCTCCTCTTGGGTCTCGCTAACTTTATCCATCTTTTCTAGGATATTTTTGAAAAACCTATTTATAACCGTGGTTTTGAACTCTATATCCAGTCGTTTGTTTTCCTCCATTTCTTTTGTTTGTGATCTCTTCTTTTGTCTCTGCATTTTTACTATGACGGGAGAACTTCTGTGTTGGATTCAGCCTTATGATACCAGACTTGCAAAACCGCAGAAGCCTCTCTGTTGAGCTTGGGATGGGTGGAGTCTCAGGGCCTAACTAACCACCTTGCCTTCCAGTCGGCCCCACCCACCATGGCCCCTGAGTCTCACGTGACTGGGTAATGCTGGAGCGATCCCTGTGTGTGCGTGCGCGAGTTCTCACTGTGCCTTTAGACTGCTTCCTTTCCAGTTTCCCTGTGCTCCCCAGGGTTTCGCCCAAAACTGGGGTTTAGTGGATTTAGAAGTGGCGCAGTTGGGAGGTTCTGTCTCCTGCCCACTTGTGAAAGCCAGAGGCACAATCAGCAGTTGGTCTTCTGTGCGCAGTGCTGTGCATGCCACCAGACTTCTGCCATTTTGCGACTCCCCTAAACTTGTGTGCACTGCTCCCTTTTCACAGTACAAACTCCCCCCGAATGAGTTTCGGCTGGACCTGGGGTTTAGTGCCGTAGGATAAGGGATTCAATGCCGTTGAGAGTCTCCGTCTCCCTCCCGCCAGAGAAAGCCAGCCAGTACTCTGGCACCCGCTCTCTCCACGTAGCACCTCCATACCTTAGCTTTTTGCAGGTTCCCTGGGTCTCTGTGAGCCCCTTTCTTTCCTTCTAGTTGTAGAATTTCCACTCAGCCAGCTTTCCTGTAGTTCTGGATGATGTCTGTTCTGTCTTTTAGTTGTAGTTTTGAAATTATTGTGTGAGGCAGCAGTGTAGGTGTTTACCTATGCCGCCATCTTGGATTCCTTCTTGATACTCCATAAAATTATTTTCGTTGCTACTTCAAAGCTGTAATTTTGCTACTGTTATGAATCGTAATGTAAACATCTGTGTCTTCCAATGGTCTTAGGCTCTACAGCAGTGGTTGGGACCCACAGGTTGAGAACCGCTAGCAGGGTCGCCTAAGTCCATCGGAAAACACAGATATTTACATTACAATTCATAACAGTTGCAAAATTACAGTTATGAAATAGCAACAAAAATAATTTTACAGTTGGGGGTCACCACAACATGAGCAACTGCATTAAAATGTCACGGCGTTAAGAAGGTTGAGAACCACTGCTCTAGAGGCTCATAGGCTAGACTTTAAATTCTTCTATGGCAACACCTTGAACTTACACCTCCTTGACTGCGTAATACAGAGCCTGTATATTGAAGCTGCTCAGTCATTACATATCCACTCCACATAAGGTCAGCTGCTAACATGTATCACACATACTGTGCTCTATGAAGTTGATGGTTCCCATTTGCTTCCTAAGGTCTAACTTAGAATGAAAGCAACAGGTAATGCTAAAAACTTATAACATCATAAAGTAATTTTTTAACAATTAAGAGTTCACAACAGCCGAGACCGGTTTGGCTCAGTGGATGGAGTGTCGGCCTGCGGACTGAAAGGTCCCGGGTTCGATTCCGGTCGGGGGTATGTACCTCGCTTGCGGGCACATCTCCAGTGTGGGGTGTGCAGGAGGCGGCTGATCGATGTCTCTTTCTCATCGATGTTTCTGACTTTCTATCCCTCTCCCTTCCTCTCTGTGAAAAAATCAATAAAATAAAAAAATAAAAAATAAATTTAAAAAAAAGAGTTCACAACATATAGAAATAGTTAAATTCATCCAATCAGAAAAATATATTTTTCAGAGACAGGCTTCAAAATATTTAGATGCTTTCTATCTGGTTCTTCCTCCTTGCCTATCCAACTTTACCGTTTACTTCTTTTCAATACTAGTGGCCCAGTGCACAAAATTTGTGCACATTAAAAGGGAATTAATTAAAGAGAATATTTTAATATTTCTATTTTCCCTTTCTCTATAATAGAAGTGCCAGAGATGAAAGAAAATTAGTAAAATGTATATGAAAATTTTTCTCCTCAGTCTGGGTGCGCCATGGGAATCAGAGTCAAGTCCCCGCCCACCCACATGTGTCTCAAAATTACGGGAGACCCAGACCAGCTGGCCCCACCCCCATAGGGCTAGATCCAAACCTGGCCAGCCCCAGCCTCGGCAAGCCCCGCCAGGTTGAGGGCACGGCCTCAGTTCACCTGGCCGGGCACTGAGGCATAGAGTGTGGTCTGAGGTCTCCCATCAAGCCCTGCCAGGCGGGGGCATGGCCTGAGATCCCAGGCCTGGCACTGGGGTGAGAGGTGTGGCCTGAGGTCCCCTGTCAAGCCCCACCAGGTGGGGGACAGAGCCTCAGGTTTCCCTGGCCCTAGACCAGGGCTACACAGCCTCAGGTTCCTGCCGATTGCTTGTTAAGGCTCATTACAGGAACTCAGTCTCTGCTGTGGGCGCAGCCATCTTGTTACCGTGACGGTCAATTTGCATATTCCCTCTTTATTAGACAGGAAGAGGAACCATTTGCTGTATAGTAGCCTGAGCTGCTAGGTGAGCAGGGTTCCCCTGTCTTTGTTCATGTCTCTTAATGATAATGACCTTGCCAAGGTATCTTCTCTCTCCCTTTGACATACCTGAGTCCTACCCACTGTTTGAAAGCCAATTCATCGCACTTTCACTGAAGTCCGATGCACCAATTCCAACCCGTTCCAAACAATATTTACAGTACATTCTGAAGTATTTCTTCCCATGTTATCCTTTCTGAACCACTCTGTCCGGTTTATGCCAGTTTGCTTTACTAACCTATAAGCTCCCAGAAAACATGGCTGTACCTCCCACTTGATCTGCATCCCTCACAGCATCCTCGTCGGTGTTATCTATCTACTAGACACTCAATAAATGAAGCTGACTGATAACCATCCACCGAAACCCAGACTTGTTTTCTCTTTAATGCGTTCCTTGTTGAAGAACTTATAGGAACACAACCCATGTGAGCTCGGTGCCAACACCAGGCCTTCCAGAGGACAGCCCCGTCGGCCTTACCGTTAGGCTGTGGTTTCACGGAGGAACTGGCCTGGTGCACTTCAATCTCCTCCATAGCATCGCTCATCAAGTCTCGTAAAATCTGTTGATCTGCTTCAGGAAGTACCGGGCCTCGTGAGGACGACTGACCACCAAAATCTACCTACAGTCAAAGAAACTAATTAAAAAGAACTGAAATTGCTCTACAAAGCAAGCTATTTCACATTCTTTTGTCCCAGAAATACACTACATTTTACAGAAACGCCAGCAACAGAAACATATTAACTTTTCAATATTCTGCCCACCAACAGCCCAAGTTTTAAGTTTTTAGTGTCACTGTCACCCCAACAACTACTGGCACCACCTCAAAACCAGGGAACTGGGATCGTGAAGAGGCAACCTGGGAGGAGAGAGAGAAGGTGGGAAAGTGCCATAAAGCGGGGCGGGGGATCTCGCTCTGCAGTCTGATCTGGGGAACCTGCCGGCTGCCAGGGCTCCCACGCCTTAGAGCCCGTGTCTCACAGCTCACGTCGTAGAATGAACAGAGACATCAGGGCAGGGAAGAGGGAAATCTCCCAAATGGTGCTTCACAGGTTCAGTCCCAGCCCTGAGACTCAGCCATTTCGGTCTGGGAGCTGTGGATTCCTTAAACCCACACCCTGCTTTTCAATGTGAGCAAGACTCTAAAATGGAAAGGTCCTGTGGCAATTATGAGAGGGGAGGGGCATAGGGTGAGGAGAAGACGGTAAAGGAGGGATAAATGGTGATGAAGGAGATTTGATTGTATTTGAACACACAATACAATATACAGATGATGTGCTTAGAATTTTACACCTGAAACCCATGTAATGTTATTAACCTATCACCCCAATTCATGCAAGGAAAAAGTAAAAGCTAAAAATAAAATGAAAAGACCCGATTTGAAAGGGACAATTTAAAGTAACTTTTATGAACTGGAAAACGTTTCCATGAAGCGTCAGCAGTAGAAGGGAGTGCTGTTGGCAGTAACAGCGCAGCCGGAAGGAATCGGAGCGGCAGTGGAGCAGGAACGATTGGGAGATGGTCCTGAAGGAAGGAATGCCAGCCAGCCCGCCCTTCTAGAGGCTCCTAACTAAGGGCGCTGAGAACGCTTTCACAGAAGAGGTGTGAAAACACAGTGAAAAATAAAAAAAAGCTAGACAAAGTGGACACTGGTCAATGTGGGCATAAAAGAAGGCAGAGGTGGCACACTGAACCAAAACAGCTTAGTTGTATGGCCGTTCCTGCTATTAATGATGGCAAATCACCTCAATCCTCTGGGTCTTATTTATTCACCTCTAACACAGATAATAATCTCTAACCTCTGTATCGCACCGAGTTGATGAAATCACCTGAGAAAGTATCTACAGTATCTCCCCGTTTTCAATATAACAAACTCAGGAGATAATATTATGCAAGTGCTGTAAGTCTCCTGGTGATGATCTGTTTTCTCATGCCACTTTTTACATACTCGCATATAACAAGCTCTTGCATGACAAATGTTTGCTTTCTCTCCCCAGGACAGATGAAAATAACAAGTTTAAAAAAAGGGTTATGTTGGCTGAGAAGATTAATAATAATGTTCTGAAACAAACAATATCAAGCAGTAAGATAATTTTCCAAAAAATCCATGGAAGCCCCTTTCCAGACCCCATCCTGCGAAGGTAACAAATAGGGAGATGACATTTTGTTTCTTTTCTGCCTTGTGCCTGTCGTGAAGGCCTTGCTGATGTGAGCATGTCCCTCGGGCACCTGGAAAGGGGCAGAGGGAGTTCGTTCTCAGAAATGGCGTTGCCCACTGTACCGTGGCCTTTCTCTGCGGGGCTCCTGGCTTCACCTCCGCCTTGTGGGCCGCGTTTAGGTCGCCGTAGCTGGCAATATACTGGATGAGATTCATTAAAGCGGCACAGGAGTCTGAGCACGTTCTGATATGGACAACGTCGCTGGAACAGTGCAGTTCAAAGCGCGAGTCGGTCTGGACACGGCACAGGAGAAAAGGATGAAATGCTTTCCAAACAAGAGGCCAAATTTTCCTTTTTTGTCTAGTTTTACATCAAATAAAACATAACAATCTGTCTTATCAAGGAAATGTATGCTTATAACTCAGTCTTCTTTTAAAATATTTTATCTACTTTTGACCAAAGTTAGGGTACGTGACTATAATTCTACAGCAAAGTCAAGGCTCTTTCAGTCCCTCCTATAAAAAACAAGACAACTAAAACTTCCAATTATTTTAGCAACTTACTTTCTCTCCATCAGAATCAGACTTCACCGCAGTTATGGTTAATTCTAAAAGCCCCATATCCATCACGCGAACATAATCTAAAGTTTTAAAAAAGAATTAACAAAATGTTTCAGTGTAACTTTTTTAAAAATGCTTACCCAACACCTAATAAAACTAGCATCTCTACAATTCAGGGCAGGCAGTGCTAAAAATATTTATGATGCAACAAAATTATAGTTCACCCTACAAAAATCCTATAACTTATTTTAGTTAGAAACAAAATATATTAAATAAAGTATATTAAGTATGTCTTATATTAAATAAAGTATATATAATTTGATGCACTTTAAGGACATTACAACTTCAAACTGATATTTAATAAGATCCTTAGTTCTCTGGCATTTTTCCGAAGTTAAATGCTTTCATACAGTCACACACACAAAAATGAAAATAAAAAAACATTCCTCCGTCCCAGAGTTTGCTTTTTCACTGTTACCTCTATTCAGATTTACAGTGACAGTGTTACACTTGTCAGACAGATGTAAAGCAGCTTCATCCAAGATTATTCTGAGGGGAAAAAAGAGAGAGACTCAGTATTTAAAACACTAACCTCAAATATATGCACTTGGTCACTATATAAGTTAGTTGTGTCAATCTTTCTGACATAAATAATATCAAAGTTACATGCAGCTTCTAACTTATAAATGTCGTCACGTTTTTTTAAAACTCAGTGCCAGAAATATTTAAATGGTGTAAAAAATTAGATTAAATCATCTGCTCAAATTAATTCTGAATTTTTTTTAATAGATGTCCAAATTCACCTTTCAAATTATGAAAATGAAGTGTACCAGGTATTATGGGACGTTCTTATATCTACTTTAAAAATTAAACTAACAAACTCGAGAGTTATTTCCTCCCTAAAAATGAAATAGAGTGGTGACTAGAAAAGGTGGAACGAGGTGGAACGAGCCCTAGCTAGTTTGGCTCAGTGGATAAAGCACTGGACTTCGGACCAAAGGGTCCCGGATCAATTCTGGGCCAGGGCACACACCTCGGTTGCAGGCTCTTCCCGGCCTGGGCCCTCATCAGGGCTTGTGCAGGAGGCAACCCATCAGTGTGTTTCTCTCACTTCAGTAATTCTCTCTGTCCTCCTCTCTCTCTCCCACTCTCTCTAAAAATCATGGGAAAACATCCTCGGGTGAGGATTAACAAAACAAAAAAAGAAGAAGAAAGAAAAGGAAAGGTGGGATGAATCATTTGAAAAAAAAAAAACTGAAAACGGGGAAGAGGGACATGACTATTAGTAAAAGAATGCTGACTTTAACAAAAAAATTGAGAATCTCATCAAAGGGTTTAGATAAAACAGTGAGTATGTTCTGAACATTCGCATTTAGTGTACGAAGAAGTTCACACAAGTACCTGAGTGTAGAAGACGATTTATCCAAGGCAACACTACTTGAAACACTGAATGTTTCAACAGTAAGAAGAGATCGGATGGGCAAGTAAAGAGGCCTAGCACCAGAAAGAAACATCAGAACGTCAGTCTGCTGCAACAACAGAAACTCCTTTGAAGGAGTATTTTGAACCTTAATTCTACTGAATTATGCATTTTTCCCAAAGCTTCGTACATATTTTAAATACAATTTTACTTTGTCCCATTTATGAACTAACCTATAATCAAGTGCACAGCTCCAGAGGTGAACATGAAAAGTTGTAAGTGAAGTTGGAGGATTATATCCCAGAACAGGTTCATCAGCAATGTTCAGGAAGTATAAAATCTATAATCACAAAAATATAAAATTCCCTGCTTTAGAAGAAAAAAAAGTGTTGAGATGGTATCATTAATATCAATGTAAGACAAAATACACAGAAAGCCACCATATATTGTAAAATCATAGTTCTAAAAGGAAAAAAAAATCACCTTTTTGAAGAAATTCATTTGAAAATTATTTACAAAACTAGAATTTGAAGTTAAAAGGCCCATCAACAATAGCAATGCTACAGAAATCTTAGGAAAAGCATATCTTAGGAAACTCACAAAGTATGTGTAAATTGCTTTCACATTATTGTGTTTGGAACAAGTCTTGAAAAAAAATTTTTTTCCTAAAGACTGCTTAAAACTGTCCCATCTGGTTTTCGAAATAATCCACTGCTAGAAGTTTTTTATCCTTAATTTATACCTCGCTGAATCCGAAAACCAGTCTCTCTCACCAACATCCTTTCTCACGTACTTCTAATCTAAGAAAATAAGGTTAGGCTAAATCTCTCTCCCTTACAGCTAGTTCAGTGTTCATACTAACCATTTCTCTATCCCCACTTTACAGATGTAGATATAGATATTCTAAAGAATCTCTCCTCATGTTTCTATACATAGATAGGTAGATAGACTATCTTATTTCACATATGCTTTTATTAAAAAGGCCTTGTAAAAAAAGTCAAGTTTAAAATAATTTATTTTCCCAGCACACAGAAAAGTTTCCCTTTCTAAGAAAAATGAAAAAGAATCAGTATACTATTTTTTATTCTCAGAGTTAACTTCTCACCTAAAGTTTCCTGTGAAAAAATAATCAACTATCTTTTATTAAGCATATACAATTATTAAATTGGAAATTAATTACAGAAATTCTTATAAATGCCTCAAGCCATGTTACTGACTTAGAGAATAATTCTGAAATTATGGCATTTAAAGGACACACATTTATATGTACAAGTCAACACATCCTTTATTGATCCACTAGTGACCCGGTGCACGAAATTCGAGCACGGGTGGAGAAGGGGTGTCCCTCAGCCAGACTTGCACCCTCTACAATCTGAGATCTCGGGGATCGGGCCTAAACTGCAGTGGGACATCCATCTCGCAATCCGGGACTGCTGGCTCCTAACCACTCACCGGCCTGCCTGCCTGATTGTCCCTATTCACTCTGCCTGCTGGCATGCTTGCCCCCAACTGCCCCTCTGCTCGCCTGCTCACCCCCTCCCCTGCCGGTCTGCTCACCCCCAACAGCCTCCCCGCACTGGCCTGATCACCCCCAACTGACCCCCACTGATGGCCTGCTCACTCCCAACTGACGCCCCCCCCACCAGCCTAATTACCCCCACTATCCACCCCCCACCAGCCTGATCATCCACAACTGATTTCCCATCCTGGCCTGATCACCCACAACTGCCCTTCCCTCGTGGCCCCTAACTGCCTCTGCCTCAGCCCTGCCACAATGGCTTTGTCCAGAAGAACGTCTGGAAGGTCTCCCAGTCTAATTAGCATATTACCCTTTTATTAGTATAGATTATTAGAGTGCCAGGTGCTCTACAGGTCCTGGGATGAAGGATCCCTTCCCTTTAATGGCGTAAAGGATAATTCTGTGTTTGAAATGTTTAGGGATCAAACTTTGAGGTAAAAGACCAATCACATTCTGGAGTGCTGACAATGTTCTATTTCCCAACCTAAAAGGTGGTTATGCAGGAGTGTTCGCTTCGTGATAATTCACTGAGCTGAACATTTGTGGTTTGTGAAATTTTTGGTACACAGACGCCAATATAAAATAAAAATAGAAACTGCTACATACACACAGCCTCTCACCTGCTCATGCCAGCTCAGCCCGGAAGGGAGTACTCTGTGCTGGAGAGTGGCTCCTTTCAGCCCCACAGCAATGAGAAATTCCTAAACAGCAGCACAAAGAGTTACACACGCCATCTGCACACCCTCTGGCTCAAAACTGGAGTCTTTTTAACAAAAGTACTGTGTGGCCTTTTATGCAATCATTTTAGCTAGCAATCAAACCAACAGCAAGTATGTGGTATAAAAGTATAAAATACACACCTTGGTATTGGACTCGGATTTATCAGACAGTATTTTAACAGCAGCAGAGAGCATATTCAACGTGTCTCCCCCAACACCCTCTGCAGAAGCTCTACTGAGGCCATTTTCCTCGGAGCAGTAAATGGTGGGTTCCAACCAGTGCGGGCGCGTGGCGCTGGGCAGCTGGACTTCTGTGGGAAGAATCACTCCATCCACTATGCCTACATCCAAAGGGAAGTGAAAACACAACCAAAGGATGGCTTGAAATTAGCTCACAGCCTTCTGTAACTGAAAACAAACGCCAGGTACTTCCACTGAATACAACATGATTCTGGAGGCAAAATGAGCAAGAACCGACTTGGCATTAATAACCCATCCCTCCTTACGAATGTTCATATGCCTGATAGTGCCCAACTTCAAAAAAATTAAGATTTAAAACGCTAGGATAATTCAATTTAAATGGGAAAGTCTGGTAAAAGTTAAGAATGCACAAGGATCTCATGTCTATTCACAAGGGAACACAGGAAATGTGCTCGAAGAATGGTTGGTGAATTCTGTGTCTGTTACCAAAAGGAAATACTGCTTGAGAATAAAGAATGCAAAGTCCCATCAACCGATCAAAAATAGATAAGATATGGTACAGACACAAAATGGAATATCATTTGGCAACAAAATGAATGAAATACTGATACACCTCGATAAACCTTGAAAACATAATACCAGTCACAGTACATGCTAATCATATACTGTATGATTTGATTCACAGAGAACATCAGGAATAAATCCACACAGACTGAGTAGTGGTTGCTCAGGGTGGGGAGATGGGAGCTTCTGGGGGTTCTAGCTAAAGGGTGCAGTTTCCTTTGGGGGAAATGAAAATGTTCTAAAGTTTATAGTGATTACGGTTATACAATTCTGTGAAATATTAAACACTACTGAAATGTATACAGTGGTACCTCGAGATACCAGTTTAATTTGTTCCGTAACCTTGAGGCGTGGGAAACTATGAGACGCTCGAGTCGCGGTAAACTGGTGGGTCATGTGCAGCCAGCTGATCCACGCGATTACTCCTATCTCAAATGTTGCTCGTATTTCAAAGCAAAAATCGCTCGCTCCACGGCTCATATCTAAAAATCTCGTATGTGAGGGCACTCGTATCTCGAGGTACCACTGTACTTTAAATAGGTGAATTGATATGATATGTTAATTATATCATACTAGAGGCAGGGTGCACGAAAACCGTACACTTTGGGGGCGGGCCTCAGCCCAGCTTGTGCCCTCCCACAGTCAGGGACCGCTCGCTCCTTACGGCCCACCTACTCACTGCTCCTTTCCACTCAGCTCGCTGCTCGGGAGGCGGGAGAGGCTGCCACCACCACCGCTGCGCTCTCCAACTATAAGCCCAGCTTCTGGCTGAGGGGTGCTCCCCCTCTGGGAGCACTGACCACCAGGGGGCGGCAGCTCCTGCGTTGAACGTCTGCCCCCTGGTGATCAGTG
This sequence comes from Lasiurus cinereus, assembly GCA_011751065.1. Classification (NCBI taxonomy): domain Eukaryota; kingdom Metazoa; phylum Chordata; class Mammalia; order Chiroptera; family Vespertilionidae; genus Lasiurus; species Lasiurus cinereus. The sequence continues at coordinate 2,091,250 of JAAGEH010000328.1, read as the reverse complement.
CGCGTGCTAGCAACTGGTCATGCCTTTGTTCGATTTGCATTAGCCTTTTATTAGACAGGACTGCACAAAAAAGAACAGTCAACTCCTAACTCACAACAAGTGTTACGCTGCCAGTGGAATCAGAGCACCCCACAGAAATCATTTCTAATGTCGGAGCTGTGTTCTCAAAGATTTTCATTGAACAAAATTTCAACATGTCTACACAGAAATGACACACACACATACTTAACATGCGTCCTACCTTTGTGGTACAGACTGAAGGTGCTGGAATGAAGGCAGATGTAGTGCTTGTCCTCAAAGCCTTCATACTTCGTAACACAAAATAACGTGCCACTACTGAACTCGAGCCAGAATTCACCATGCTTGTTTTCCAAAATAGCTCCGTCATCTTGCTAATGAAACATGGGAAACACAGATGCCATTATTTACATACAGAGACCCTGGGGCCGAATCTCTCAGGTTAATCTCTCTTAAGCCATCTGACAGGGTGATGTGAAAAACCGAACAAGGAAATGAGGCCTCTTCTGTCCAGCGAGCCCCCTGTACTCCACACCCCTTCACAATGGACAGGTCACTAGTTATCATCTCGGGAGCAGAATGGTTCCCAAAAGAAGGTGTATGTAACGTTTGTCTTCTGAGCTGCACGAACGGCAGCTTTCAGAGTCGCTGTCATCATGACCTGCCTCAGAAGCGGGTCTTCCTCGGTGGCTGAAACCACCCCCAACTCCCTCACCTGCAGGATGTGTTATCGTGGCAGATGTCAATAAGGCGCATTTGAAGGAACACTTGGTATTTGTAAATCTTTACCTTTACATCCGTAAACACTGCCATTAACCCGTGGTTGATACTCAGAAGCACGGAGAGGAAGCTCTGTGAGTTCTTATTCTGAGAGTCTAGTTTTTTTTTCCTCCGGGAACGATAGTTGGGATCAAGAGTAGAAAAATACTGCAGAGTCTCCTCCTCTGACCCACTCTCCTCATCTGTGAGAAACAAAGGTCACAATTACAGGGTTCTGGCAGCTTCTTTAAAGAAACAGCCACCTGAACATTAATTATCATAAGAATATTTATTTTACAACCTCAGAGTCTGGTATGACAATAAAAATGTACATGCTATGTTTTTTCATTTTACCACCGAACTTCA
>JAAGEH010000328.1:2008976-2090097 GCA_011751065.1 Lasiurus cinereus | reverse complement strand
ACCCCCTTCCACTCGAGCGCTTCCCTCACCTGTTGTAAAGCTTCTCGTAAAAGCTTCTGTTGGGCAGGGTCATGTGAACATTGGGCAGCGCCAGCTCCAGGACGTAGTGAGAATTGCTGATGGCTTTGTCCTGAAATTCCGTCATTTCCACAGGGTCTCCCGGCATCACCATCTAAAACATGATCGTTCAGCACAAAGACGCATTAAATAACCGCTGGCTGTCTGAAATAGTGATCGCATCTTCTTACTCTAAGCTTAGGACTGGGTATGTCAGAAAACAAACAAGCATGTGACTTTTCATTTTAACCAGCGAGGGAACAAACGTATGACTCAACCGTGGCGTTAAAAACCTAGCGCACACAGTATATGACGTATTTCTTAAAGAAAAACAAGTAGAGCCATTAATTAGTCCGTGACCAGGGCATAAGGTCTTCGTGGCGTGCTCCCGCTTTCACTTTACCTGTTCGTTTTCAAACATGACTCTTCGAGAAGAGAAGGGCGAGGGGGCGGGCCTTCTCAGGTCACACACGTCCTTCAGGGAGTGAGCACCGCCTTCCTCCTCCTCCTGATAGTGGCCATCGCTCTCCTCCTCTTCCTCCGCTGCTATTCTCTCCAAAATGGAATGCATGGCTAGTGGATTCACTTTCAGTACAATCCTGACACCAAGGACAATTTTGAAGGATCAAGATCCGTGTACAAACTGCAAAACTTTAACTTTCGTGTCAATTAATACAAAAACCACTGACGGAATCATTAATGGTGGGATTTACCTGGTATACAAAGTCTAATTATATCTAATCTATCCCATTTCTCGGCAGCTTATAAACTTAAAAGTGTAGAATTGACAAAACGAGTAAACCAAAGAGAGGGATTAACATGTGATTCTTAGCTAACTGAAAAGCTGACCTTTTGAGGATACCAAGATTTGTTTGTAATTTCACTAAGAATTCTGCTTATTCTCACTGACCCTAATTACTGTGCACGCGGTCTGTTTTGCCATTATGGAATACCTGCACACCCAGGAAACCGTGTGTCATAAAATACGTTCAAACGGACGAGGAGAGGCTGGCCAGGGGATATTTGCAGAACTGCAACAACAAAGCCACCTTTCCTCTTCGATTTCCGGTAATAAAGGCTTGTGTTCTCCTCTGCTGCCATCGCCAGCACAAGGCTGTGCAGTCTCTCCTTTGTCACATCAGCCCATTGTCACAAGACAGGCATCTGTGTCCCATCTAGAATGGCCTTTTCTTTTTTACTATGTATGTAGGAGGTACCAGTTGGTTCTAGTTATAAAGTTTCACAACTATTTCCTAATTTACGGTTATCCTCATGGAAATTCTGCTTCCAGGTTACATAACTGAAGCAGATCCATTTCTTATGATGAAAACTCTGCCTAAATCCCTGCGGCTTTGCAGGCTGTGCTGATAACGTCTGTCCTAAGAGTCTGACAGGGCTGACATAGGTGGTTGGGCATAAAACAAGGCAGGCAGGAAATGGCACCGAAAAGATCACCTTTAGCGAGGCTTCAAATGCTTATTTTTTTAATATAATAATGGATCATTATTTCCAGTAAATTATTTCAAACATAATCCAAGCCCACTATCAGGCAAATTTGAACTAACGAATGGTCACCCAGCCTAAGGAATCCTGAAACTGTGGTTCTCTAAATCCAACTGCACTCTGGTATCACCTGGTGTGTCTTTTAAACTTCTAGGATGGGGCCCAAGAACCAGGATTTTGTAAACGCCCCCCAGATTTGAAAATCACTCTCCCAAAGTAACAGTGACCATAAAGTCCACTTGATGACTAACCAAATGGTGCCCTGCAGCCTTGAACTGTCTTTAACCTGGTCAATGACTCTGGTTCTGCCACTTAGACAAAGGGCACATCTTATGCTTCCATCTCTCACAGTACCTTACAGACACTTTCATAGACCAGCACTCAAAACACTTTTTTTATTTCATTTGTCCATCTTCCTCTGGGGTCGCTCATCAAGGCTAGATATTTTTTAGCTTAAATTTAATAGCCAAAATAATGGTTAAAGAGAGTACATTCATTTTTTAAAGGAAAATCTCATTAAAAGTATGTGTCACATCCATCTGCTTACTCACCGTGGCCAGTCAAAGTGATCTGACGATGTTGTATCTCCATCCACTCCACCAGACACGTGGAGAAACTTAATAGATAGCTCTCCTTTATCTTCCTGGAATGACCCTTAATAAAACAAGACTGATTAATTGAAATGTGTGTCTTCTCAAGGGCTGAAAGGTGCTGTTTTCCTTCAGGGAGCAAAGATTCTCTACATCAGGAATCTGTGCAACATTAAACTCTACAAATGACATATGAAAGGTGCTCAGTCACTAATCGCCAGAGAGATGCAAATTAAAACCACAGTGAGATACCACCTCACACCTGTCAGAATGACTATCACCAATAAATTAACGAACAGCAAATGGCGAGGACGGAGAAAGTACACTGCTGGTGGGAATGGAAACCAGTACGGAGTTTTCTCAGAAAATTAAAAATGGAACTTCCATTTGACCCAGAGATTCTACTTCGAGGAAGATATCCTAAAAACTCCAAAACACCAATCAGAAAGAACATATGCACTCCTATGTTCATAGCAGTGTTATTTACACTAGCTTTGGAAACAATCCAACTGCCCATCAGTAGATGAATGGATAAAAAAGCGGGGGGACCATGACACCAGGGGATACTGTGCAGCTGTAAAAAAAGAGGGATCCCTTCAGGACTGCATGGATGGACCTGGAGACTTCTATGCTGAGTGAAATAAGCCAATCTGAGAAAGACACACATCACATGATCTCACTTATTTGTGGAATCTAATGAACAAAATGAACTGACCAACAAAAACAGCACCTGAAGCATAAATGGAGGCATAAAACACACTCACTGTGCGGGTGAGAGGGTGAGGAGAGAGAAGCCGAAGAAGGCATATACTTATACTTCATACCGTTTCCCATTCCCACTAGCAGTGTACTCGAGTTCCCTTTCTCCACCCTTGCCAGCATTTGCTGTTCGTTAATTTACTGAAGACAGTCATTCTGACAAGTGTGAGGTAGTATCTCATTGTGGTTTTAATTTGAATCTCTCTGATGATTAGTAAATATCTGGGTGCGTGTGTGTGTGTGTAGTTGCTGGGCAGTGAAGGGGTAAAGGGAGTCATCTGTAATACTGCCAACAATAAAAAATATATATATATTTTAAAAAACTACCAAAACCTGTTGGCTCAGTGGGAGAGTGTCGGCCTGCAGACTGAGGGGTCCCAGGTTCGATTCCCATCAAGGGTATGTACCCTGGTTGCAGGCACATCCCCTGTAGGTGGCATGCAGGAGGCAGCTGATCGATGTCTCTCTCTCATGGATGTTTCTAGCTCTCTCTCTCTCTCCCTTCCTCTCTGTAAAAAAATCAATGAAATATATTAAAAAACAACTGACTTATCTTACGTATCTGTATACAATACTGGGGAAAGCTGTTACTCTGGTTCTCTAACATAATGTTATTAATTGTATGTTTGCAGCCGTCATGGACTTTTTCATGCGCGAGGCTTTAGCAGCAGTTGTTTGTCTACAATCTGCACCTTTACAGGAACGTGCAATCTTACCAGCTAGTTCTCTAAAGGTAAGTTCCAACTTAATTTGTTCTGGGGTTGATCCTCCTATGAATTCGGTCTTAAATTCTAGATCTGTGAATGCTAAATGAAGAATCTCCTTCTGAAGTGACTTCTTAAACCACGGTCCTCTTTCCTGATCTGATCGAAGATCGGGTATTGGGAAGCGAACAGAAAGGTTTAATGCTGGTGTGGCAACTTGTACCGATATTTGACAATTAGCAGGATTCTGTGAGTCATCTAGAAACACTTCAGTGAAAGCCTTGTGCTAAAACAAAACATCAAAATATAGGCCAAATGTTAAATTCAGTAAGTAAACAAGTGACATTAGTATTCAAGTATTTAACATTACAATATGTATAATCAGATTTCCTCATTCAGTATAGAACATCAAAATACAATTCAAAATATCCACTACCATATTAGTTTAGTGTAATGAAATTTTGTAATTCAATAGCCATTGATAAAAGCCAGAATACTGGGCAAAAGGTAAACCCTCATATAAAATAAATAAAAATAAGAACTGAACAAAAGTGAAAACACAGTCATATATATCACTACAGGTTTAAAAAGAATAACATGTAAATTAGCTCATCAACAAATTCAATAGTTAAAAATCACTATAGCATCCAGTATTCAGTTAGAAGGATTTATCTACAAATATGCTACTTTAAAGACTCAATATGAATGTGAAATCAGATGAATTATGCCAAATGCCAAGGACCATCCCTGACTCATCTTTGAACTTCCTGGATTAAGCCCAGAGCCTGGCACATCACAGGTTCTAGATAAATATCCAGTAAGTGACTCACTCTGTGTTCCCATCCAACCCAAGGGTATGATCCCAACAAAGGGCTCTTAGAAACCAAAATACACATGCTCCCTTTACTGAAGCCATGTTATAGAAAAAGTCCAAAAAACATGCCCTTCACAGAAAAGCCTGTTTTCATTCCTTCTCTAAAATGCATTGAAAGATAAAGCTTTAGTCCAGGGTGCACCATCATCGATCAGTCTCTAACCTCCCAGATTATAAAGTTCCCTTTTATGTTAGATTTGGATTTCTTAACAAAGCTATTCTTTCTCTCCCCATTTGACTTTCCCGTTCTTACTTCAACAAAAATAATACATCTCTGGCTAAGAGCAAATAGAGACATTAGTCCCACAAAACTTAAAATAATAAGCAACTGGTGACAAAAATAATAAATGCTGATTTAATCTGAATACCATCACTAAGTGGGGGAGAAGGAAATAAAGTAAAAAAATAAAATATATCTTCCTTTTCTTTTCAACCAAAGTTATCTCTGTTCCTAGTCCTACAGCTCCCAAATTCTTAACAGATTTCTTGCAAATCTGACTTATTTGATTTGCTTTTGAAAAGACACCAGGAACTGGATTTAACTACAAGTCACATAATGTGATGCTCAATGACACTATAAAATAAGATGTTCCCATTTTCAAAAATATATCTTATCTTATATGGACTACATTTTATAGGTGACTCAAGTATTTTGTGAAATGTGTGAGTAGCTAAAATTTTGTAAAGATATTATAATCACAGTTTGTAAAATTAAGAAAAGGAAAGGAAATCTAATTCTATTCCTCGAACGAAATCAATACTACCAACTGGTGTATTTCCCTTTACTCTTCTTCTATACATCAATTTTATTCACACTTTTGTAATGCAAGTTTACTTCTTCATGGCCTTCTTCACATTGCTGACCATCTTCACAACCATCATTTAAAATGGGTGCATAGAGGAGAATCCAAGATGGCGGCATAGGTGAACACCTAAACTGCAGGCTCACACAGCAATTTCAAAACTACAGCTAAAAGACAGAACAGACATCATCCAGGACTACAGGAAAGCTGGCCGAGTGGAAATTCTACAACTAGAAGGAAAGAGAGGGGCTCACGGAGACTCAGAGGAGCTGCAAAAAGCTGAGGTACGGAGACGCGCACGTGGAGAGGACAGGCGGTGGAGGGCCTGGCTGGCTTCCTCTAGCAGGAGGGAGACGGAAACTCCCAACTGCATTGAACCCCAGTTCCGACTGCACTGAACCCCAGTTCCAGGTGAGACTTATACGGGGGGAAGTCTGGACTGTCATGAAAAGGGAGGAGAGCACGGAAACTTAGGGGAGCCGCAAAAAGCAGAGGTCGGGAGACCTGCAGGCGCGCACACGTGAGTGCATGCAGAGAGGACTGACTGCTGATTGTGCCGCTGGCTTTCTCTAATGGGAGGAAGACAGAACCCTCCCAACTGCACTGAATTCCAGTTCCGACTGCACTGAACCCCAGATTTGGGCAAGATCCTGGGGATTCAGACTCACACGGGTCCCCGGAACCCACGGAAACTCAGGGGAGCCGGAAAGGCAGAAGGCTGGAGGCATACACGCGCAAGTGTGCACTACAGCAATTACAGTGAGACACAGGGGCCTCTTAGGGCAGGGCTGACAGGAAGCCAAGGCTGTCAGCAAGACAAGCCTGTCGGTTCAGCCCTGAGATTCTGCCCATCCAAGCCGAGTACAGAGGCTTTTGCAATTTTACAAGTCTTGTCTCATAAGGCTGACTCCAGCACAGAAGTTCTCCTGGTGTAGACACAGCTGAACCTCACAGCCAACTAGCCTGGAGGTCAATTCCCCCCAGTGATACCAACAACAATCAAGACTTAACTACAACAAGGCTGTACACACAGTCAACAAAGGGGTGCACCAAGAGTGTCCACCTCAGGTAACTGGGGAGGCAGAGCTACTGGGCCATATAAGACAACTAGCACACAAAGCTACTCTACCAACCCAGGGAAGCAGCAAAAACACGGAGACAAAGGAACAGACCACAAACTAAAGAAATAGAGGAAAACAAATGACTGAATATAGAGTTCAAAACCACAGTTATAAGGTTTTTCAAGAATTTCCTAGAACAGGTCGATAAATTTAATGAGAGCCTTGAGGATATGAAAAAGGACCAACCAGAAATCAAACATACACTCACTAAAATAAAAAATATTATACAGAGACCTAACAGACTAGAGGAACGCAAGAATCAAATCAAAGATTTGAAATACAAATTAGCAGAAAACACTCAACTGGAAAAGAAATAAGGAAAAAGAATCCAAAAATGTGAAGATAGTATAAGGAGCCTCTGGGACAACTTCAAGCGTACCAAAATCAGAATTATGGAGGTGCCAGAAGAAGAGAGAGAGCAAGATATTGAAAACTTATTTGAAGAAATAATGACAAAATACTTCCCCCACCTGGTGAAAGAAATAGACTTACAAGTCCACGGAACCCCAAACAAAAGGATCCAAAGAAGACCACACTAAGGCATATCATAATTAAAATGCCAAGAGCAAAGGACAAAAAGAGAATATTAAAAGCAGCAAAACAGTTAGTTACCTACAAGGGAGCACCCATAGCATTGTCAGCTGATTTCTCAACAGAAACTATGCAGGCCAGAAGGGAGTGGCAAGAAATATTCAAAGTGATGAATAACAAGAACCTACAACCAAGATTACTCTACCCAGCAAAGCTATCATTCAGAATTGAAGGGCAGATAAAGAGCTTCACAGATAAGAAAAAGATAAAGGACTTCATCACCACCAAAACAGTATTGTATAAAATGCTGAAAGGTATTCTTTAAGAGGAAGAAGAAAAAGGTAAAGATAAAAATTATGAACAACAAATATACATCTATCAACAAGTGAATGTGAAAATAAAGTGAATTAAAAATCTAATGAACAGAATAAACTGGTGAATACAATAGAATCAGGGGCATAGAAAGGGAGTGAACTGACAATTTTTGGGGGGAAAAGGGTGAGAGGGGTGCAGGGAGAGACTGGACAAAAATCATACACCTATGGATAAGGACAATTGGGGGGGAGGTAAGGGCAGAGGGTGGGGTGGAAACTAGGTGGAGGGAAGCTATGGGAGGAAAAAGAGGAAAAACTGTAATAATCTGAACAATAAAGATTCATTAAATTAAAAAAAATAAAATGGATGCATAGAGCTTCACCCAGTATATTAGCAAAACTTATTTAGCTATCTAATATCCAGACATAAAAGATGTCTCCATTTTTCATTATTACCAATAATATGTTAATTTAAGAATACTTAAGTTCAGAAATAATCCAAGTAATCCAAATAAGCTTATTAATAATTCTGATTAGCATTTGCCAGTTTTGACTACTTACCAGACTAATATGCTTATTATATGAAGTATACATGTGGGATGCCATCATCTCTACTGTAGTAAGTTTCTGTGGTTGAAGCAAGGAATTTAACCTGTCCACAATACTGATATCCAGCTCACAAAACACGGGATTTAATTTAATTTGTAATTCTGCCTTCTGAGGAACAGAACTAAGTCTTGCTTGATTACCCTTTTAAAAGAAGAAAAGCATTAGATCACTAACGATACCATAAAACTAAGTTAAAACCCTCCACTTGTGACAAAATGTATGTCAAATAAAAACTTAGAGGTGGTAATCACAGAAAGAGATCTCTTACCTGGGGCCCTTTATTCTCAGAATGCTTATAATGAAGCTGAAGACACACAGGGGGGTGGGAATCAGTTTGTTCTTTGGAATGGAACATTAAAAGCTTAAAAGACAAAGATGAAAATAAATTAAAGGTAAGATATTTAGCTATAATTAATCACATGAATTAACAGACGTGCTAACATATTGGGAAGAAGTTTTTGGAGTCAGAAAACTTTAATTTTTCATTGTCTCTTACTACCAATGTGAGTCTTGACAGGTTGGTTAACTTTTGTGATACTTAGTATCTCATCTACAAAATGTAGGGGAGGACTCAAGTAAATAAATGCCCAAGAAAGTGCTTTGAAATAAAATAATACAGGAGGGCAAAGTAAAACCAACACATGTCACTCTGATAGTTTATAAAAGTGTCTTTAGGACACACTATTAGGATAGGAATAAAAACAGATTAATAATAAATAAACACAAGACATTGCACTTGACTTCAGCAGTGACTGAACAGTGCTTAGCACATAGCAGCTATTAGTTGAATAACAGAATTCTCCTGAAATTAAGAGTGCTTAGAAAATGAGTGAAATGAAGTCATATGCCCATAACCTGTCAATTCTAAATTAAACATTTTAACAGATCCTGATTGCCATGAAAGCCATATTAAAATCTGTTTCAACAAAACACAAATGTTCACACACACACACACACACACACACACACAGCCACACACACCTCTTCCTATATTACTTCCTATCCCTCAAGAAAATCACTTCTGTTCATAAAATTCTTAAAGAGCAAGACAGACTTAAAGAATAATCATACAGGGAAAGTATTGAGCATTTACCTCTGTATAGTGAGGAGAAACAGAATGAAAATCAGTTGGAAACAGGCACTCCAGGAGTTCCATTTGACCAACAGACATATCCGTACTAAAATACCTGGAAGCTGATCTTTGTCTTTGTTCATAGGATACTTTGATGCCAGTGCCTATGAATCTACCACAAGAAATGCAGCATTTGAGAGTATGCATTGGATTCCAGGTTGAACAAGGTGTCAAACAGTATACAAGTATTAATGAAGTATAACAATGACCTACCTATTCTGATCAATTCAAGTTGTAACTAATATTCCTAAGGATGCTAACTAGAAATAATATTCAAAGTTTCCCTGATATAAGATAAAGAAGCCAGTTCAATTGACAAGAAATTATCCAGGATACATTTGTTTCCCAACACCGCCCTTCCTTCTTCCACATTTTAAAATGCACACTGCAGTGGATAAAATCTTTAAAACTATAAAATACTGTACACGTGTGTAATCTCTTAAAATTATCTAAAAGCACCATGTAATATTTTTAAAACTTCAGTGGAGCTCAAATGAAGATATTCCTCTAGTTTTTATTGCTTTTGTTGTATTTCCTACTGACAGATATTTGAAACCTTCTCAAAAACTGGAAGAGCCCTAGCCAGTTTGGCTTAGTAAACAGAGCTTCAGCCTGCGGACTGAAGGGTCCCAGGTTCGATTCCGGTCAAGGGCACATGCCTGGGTTGCAGGCTCAGTCCTTTTTTGTGGGTATGCAGGAGGCAGCTGAACAATGATTCTCTCTCATCATTAATGTTTCTAACTCTCTCTCCCTCTCCCTCCCTCTCTGAAATCAATAAAAAAATATTTTTTTTAAAACATAACAGGAAGAAAAAAAATTTTTTGTTTGTTTGTTATAAATAGATACTAAGGTTCTAACTTGCAGAATTTTGTTTGCTAGGTATAAAAGCTAATTTGCATATTAATTTTAATACTTTAAAAAATTACTTAAAAGCCCAAAGTATTTTCTTAAAAAATTAACATATTTTTAAAAATTAACACATTGCATAAATCATTGTATAACATGACTCGATAATTTACAGGTCACATTCATGTTAAAATAAATAGCATGTACACATTAACAATATTATACTTACAAATTTAATTAGCTCATCAATTAGAACTCAACCCAGGAAGAGATAATAGACTATTTGGACAGTTTTCTAGGTAGAAGGTGAAAATGTAGCATCAAGCTCCCCAAGCCTCAGTATCATTTTGGATCATTTCCAAGTTCCTTCTAATAAATTTATTCCACTCGCACCACCACTGCCATCTTTGCTAAGCCAGTTACAAGAACGACTATTTTTATGTTTGTAATGGTGTCAGTAGGTATGATGGCATAATGTGGTCACAGAAATTTGACAAGAGCAAGGCAGAGAGCTAAACAAGATAATCTCCAAACTCCAGATTATCTACAGCTTATATGTGAATGTCCCACATCCTAAATACCCGGAGTGAGAGAGTCTGTGATAAACGTCTTTGCAGCAGTGGAAGAAAATCTCCCTCATTCCACTCATTTACAAATAGAATGTGAATTAGAAAAACAAATGGAGTGAAGTAGATAGATAAAAACAAAGTTCACTTTGGTTCTTTTTCAAGGATTGTTAATAAATACGAGAGCATTTACCTAAGGTGATCATGTGAGCAAGCTTCTGCAAATACTGCTCTGAAAGATTTAAAATCATCTGTTGAAAATCTCGCTGGATCTATCTTTTCTATACAAGAAAAGAAAGCTATCGCCAGAGGTGTCAATGGATTAAGGTTCAATGATGTTTCAGGTGGAGACAATGGATCAATGTGAAGCACAGAGACTGACAAAGTTCCCACAGCTAGTCGAAAAATGAGCTCAGGCCTGGATTCATCCATTGAGACAGATCTAGAGGGGAGAGCTGAAATGCATGTGTTCAAATTATACACGTAAAATTTAACACTGAACAACAATCCATTATATCAAAATTATAAAACACTTATTCGTGTACTCGTTTTCAAAAACAGGTGGCTATACAATAGTTTGAATGATATTAAACAAGTAAAATAAAATAAACTGCTATCTTTCTGCATTTCACATGCAGGATCCTTGGTCTCAAAGTACAAAGAAGTATGCTACAATAGGAAATGCATGAACAAATAATAAATTAATAAAACTGCATTAATAAAACTGTACTGGAAAAGTCAGAGATGAATCCAAGCTGCTCACGAAATTTTCCTTCAAGCCTTGCGTCTACTCCAATTAAATTTTTCAGGGAATAAACCTGAGGTTCTCTTTCAAGGAAAGCATAAACAGTGAAACAAAAATCAGATGGTTGGTTGAGACTCCTCAACTGCAATAATATGAAACTTACAGTGAACTCTTTACTAAAAATATTTAAGTACTTAAATACCCAAAGAATACAGGAAATGTACAACTACAGTAAACACTTCACAGTGAATTGTTTAGCGATGCTTCATGTATATACGAAGGAAGAGAAAAGCAGCAGAATGGCATTTTTTTTTTAATTTTAAGTTTTTTAAAATCCTAGCAGAAACCATCAACAACGATCTCATTTGTCACTTACAAGTTTTCTGTAGAGACGATGGGTGAACTAGGTTGGACGGCAGTGCTGACCCTCTTACTGGTTGTTCTTTATGATGATCAAGGAAATTTCCCCAGGTTGGCTGAAGCTAGAAAAGAAATGTTTAAAGCAGATGCTTAAAATATTGAATTTTAGAAGCAAGATTTCAAGAATAGGAGAAAAAGTAAGTAATACTTTACCACAGTAGCACTTAATGGAGATCCTGCGGGGGTATTTGTATACGTGCTGGTTAATGATAGCTCAAGGTCCATATTTGGGGGGTCCCCAAGGGGTGGAAGAGAAGAGAGACTATGGGACATGTCCATATCAGCCATGGAGAAGAAAACTTCTTCTTCTAGAAAGAATCAAACTTTGTCAATTGTGTTGTAATTCCACAAATCTGCAACTTCAAGTTAAGTACATATACACTTAATATAGTATTCTTCTCTCAGATTACCTGATATAGGATATAGGACACCCTAAATCAGTGGTCGGCAAACTGCAGCTCACAAACCACATGCGGCTCGGGAGCCATGGTTTGCCGCTCTATTAACTAATGAGTTTGTTGACCACTGCCCTAAATGTTTATGTTACTTCCAGTGAGATAATTTATTTGGATCTAAGACATAAATTGCACAGTAAAAACTCAACTGAACATAGGTCAATCAAAGGTTATGCTATACTGTTGGTGAACTTTTTAAAAAATATATGATGCCCTAGCTGGTTGGCTCAGTGGATAGAGCCTGCAACTGAAAGATCCCAGGTTCGATGCGGGTCAAGGGCACATGCCCGGGTTGTGGGCTTGATTCCCAGTGTGGGGCATGCAGGAGGCAGCTGATCAGTGATCTCTCTTATCACTGATATTTCTATTTCTTTCTCGCTCTTCCTTCTTCTCTGAAGTCAATAAAAATATATTTAAAAATAAATGTGTGTGTATATATATATATATATATATATATGATATGTAGTATTACCTGGTATATTTTTAATGTTATATTACAATTTAGAAGTTAAAATCCAATTGTTAAAATTATATAGAGAGAGGGTATCCCCCAAAATGTATATACATACTTTGAGTAACTATGAACAGTGTTTATTAAAATATACTTTATTTTCAAAATTGAGCTGTCAGCTGTTAAACTGTGTATACATTTTTGGTGGACACCCTATATATATCTTGCAACCTCTGGTATATGGATACTATTTCTTTAAAAAGAAAAAAAGAGCACCATGTATTATTTCAAATTTATTTACATTTCACTTCTATCTTTCTGGAGATTGTTTTACCCTCATGCAAATAACCAACATTTCTTAAGTTGACTTCAATTTTCTAGTTAGTTCAACATCCCATACTTAAATTGATTCTTATTATTTTGGATATTAATACTCAGACATTCTGAAACACCTCAGGTTGCCAAGTAAACTGAATAAAGGTTATATTTAGCCCTCGCTGGTTTGGCTCAGTAGACAGAGCCTCAGCCTGCCCACTGAAGGGTTTCAGGTTCAATTCCAGTCAAGAGCACATGCCCGGGTTGCGGGCTGGATCCCCAATGGGGTGAGGGGGGCATGCAGGAGGCAACTGGTCAACGATTCTCATTGATGTTTCTCTCTCTCTCTCCCTCTTCCTTCCTCTCAATAAAGGTATATATATATTTTAATTATATTTACATATAATTGAGATTAATAGAGATTCCTATTTAAAGTAATCTATAAATCATTATGTGAACACTTAAGAATTTGACAGATGAAGAATTTACCCCTCTTTAGTTCTCGTGTCAATCGATATTTTTATAAACTGACTCTCCTTAGAATACATCATGATTTATGTAAACTACACAACTGAAAAAGGATACTATAGCATGTCATTAAAATGCTGTGGTTAGAAATTTAAACCTTATAATAAAGATCTTTTGTTCAACCCCGTTTACAGCAGCCAAAGTTCACTTTGCCCTACGATAACAACGTATAATTCTGGTGTCAACTTTTTGCGTTGCTTACCACGGCTAGAAGGTGTACGAGCCGTTTCTGACTCATAAAAGCTTTGCTCTGAAGATACACCCACAGAAAGGGAATCTTTTCTCAAATAATAGCGGTTTAATTCCATCTGAATGCGATATTCTTCTTCCTGCTGCATAGGTCGATTCTTTCTATCTTTATTAGCTAAACCTAATTTGCTAGAATTTTCTACAAGTATACAAAAAGAAAAGCAAAATAGTAATTAAACTTGGAGTTACTTATCATTTCTCTCCCAAAACACACTTATCCAAAACCAATGGCCACATTTTTGGAAACTGGCTTTCAAAGGAATAAATCATGACTTACAAAATGAAACTACAAAATCAAAGAGCGATTCTATAGTGCGTGTACCACTGCTGTGGTTATCACTGTAATGCAGTGGTTCGATCAATTTAGAAATGTAACCCTTTAGCCCTAGCTGGTTTGCCTCAGTGTATAGAGCGTCGGCCTGTGGATTTGAAAGGTCCCAGGTTTGATTCCGGTCAAGGGCACATGCCTGGGTTGCAGGTTTGATCCCCAGTAGGGGGGCGTGCAGGAGGAAGCCGATCAATGATTTCCTCTCATCACTGATGTTTCTATCTCTCTCTCTCCCTTCCTCTCTGAAATCAATTAAAAAATATATATATATTAAAAGAAAAAAGAAATGTAACCCTTCTCACAGGACCTTTTGTTCTTTCCTGACTAACTCCATTTCCCAGCAGCCTTCATACCACAGCAACGGGATAGCAATGCCAGTGCTAAGCCACCTGTTTTATACGGACCGGAAATCTAAGCAGTAACTTCAAGCATACAGTTAGAAATTACAAAAATCTTATCTTTGAAAAGTAAGTCATTTAAAATGTGTGCTACTTACTGTGTTAAAGAATTATACTTTCTCAGTTATGTGAAATGCTATCGCCAACCAAGGAAGTAAGCCAGACAATTTTTAAAAAGTTACGAAGACATAAGTAATCTGAATGCTAATTTGTGCCATGGTAACACAATTTAAAAGATCCAATCAGCCCTGAGCAGGTGGCTCAGTTGGTTGGAGTGTCGTCCTATATACCCAAAGGTTGTAGGTTCCGTTTCTGGTCAGAGCACATACATAGGTTGAGGGTTCAATAGCTGGTAGGAGCACCTAAGGAGGCAACTGATGATGTTTCTTTCTCCCGGGGATGGGTTTTTTTCACTCTCTTTTCCTTTCTCTCTATTATCAATAAAAACATACCTTCAGGTAATGATTTAAAAATAAACAAACAAACATAAATAAATAACCCAATCAAGTTTAACTGTTTAGGATTCTAACTTACAATACATCTTTCTTATTTACAATACACTCACACATTCCTCTATAAGAGAATGCCCTATATGTATGTTGTATATTTCAACTAAGAAGTTTTAAAGAATTAAAAATAATAACAGTAGAGTTCTACTTGCCTGGTCCAGCAATAGCTGCTAACATATCCAAAAGCAGGTGCACCTGTCTTGGAGACAGGAATAGATGAATAGAGTCGATCTGTCCATCAATATCCAACTTCAAAACAAAAAAAAGAAAGAAAAACATTCAGGATGAACACTATCTATAATCTTGTCACCACCAATCCCAGTATACTTTAATACACTGAGATGGATACTGATTAGTCTTGGATTTCTTCACCTAAGATTCTCTTGCTAATTCACACAATCTACAGTATAAGATTTAAAGACTGCCAGACTTGTTCTATGAGGGAAAATCCTCCTGAGAAAGTCTATGTTGGCAAGTCCAATGTCATACCATTTTGTCTTAAGTTTTGAGGCCTTAAGACATAGTCTTAAGAATGTCAAGACAGCAGTAGTAGAATATTCATTCCCATCAGGACTTCAAAAAACTCCAATCATAATCCTTAAAGCTTGACTTAAATCAAGAGCAAACAGAGCTGGCTTTCATGAGTTTGCCTGTAGATAACATCCCTTAGTAGAGCATGTATGAACTCTGCCTGCCAATGGGGCCTCTCCAAATGCCCACTGTGTTCCACAAAACCCAATCCCGCCTGGCACGGGAGTGAAAGCCACACCAGAAACGGCATAGGCCCAGCCAGCGTGGCTCAGTGACTGAGCATCAGCTTATGAACCAGGAGGTCACGGTTCGATTCCCAATCAGGGCACATGCCCAGGTTGCAGTCTCGATCCCCAATGTGGGGCATGCAGGAGGCAGCTGATCTATGATTCTCATCACTGATGTTTCCATTTCTCTATTTCCTTCTCCCTTCCTCTCTGAAATCAATAATTTTTTTAAGCCAGGGCTGTCTTTTATATATTTTTATAGACACACACACACACATTATTTCATTGACTTTTTTTTTAACATAGAAGGAGAGGGAGAGAGTTAGAAACATTTATGAGAGAGAAACATCAATCAACTGCCTCCTGCACAACACTGCCCTCCCCCGACCCCAGCCCCCCAGTGGGATGTGCCTGCAACCAAGGTACATGCCCTTGACCAGAATCGAACCTGGGATCCTTCAGTCCGCAGGCCGAAGCTCTATCCACGAGCCAAACTGGTTAGGACAATAACTTCTTTTTAATGCTGATGGAAGAAGAATGCTCATGTGGACTTCCCTTCTCTATTCCAGCTCTCTATTTTTCCTTTTAAAAATAAAAGCCCCATCCTACTCTCATCCTGATTTCAGTGGAGTTTATCCTGAAGAAAAAAATTATTCACACTCTAAAGAGTTGAATACGCCTGTTTTACTTTTCATTCACTTCTTCAGTGACTCCTACTAACACTGACTCCTACTGCAATTTTATAATAAAACATTTATATTTGGATAATGGCATCTTTCCCAAGAGAAAGACAAATTTCTTCTGATTCTAGAAATATAAATGACACAGTGATTTTGAAAGATTTTCATGATCTAAACAAAAATTCTGCAGCCCTAGCCAGTTTGGCTCATTGTATAGAGCATCAGCGTCCAGACCAAAGGGTGCAGGGTTCGAGTTCAGTCAAGGGTACGTACCCCAGTTGCAGGCTCCTCCCCGGCCCAGACCCTGATAGGGCTCATGCAGGAGGCAACCCAGTTCCCCCACATCAATGTTTCTCTGTTTTTCCCTCTCTCTTCCATCAATGGAAAAATATCCTCCAGTGAGGATCAACAAAACAAAACAAAATAAAAGAATTCTCCAATCATCCTCCTCACCATCACCATCATCATCATCATCCCCTCCCGTTGTTAGTGTCAGGGCAGTATCCTGGGTGTTTTGCTGTATTTCCTCTAATCTTAGTACTGCTGCTTTAGAGGAGGAAGCAGTCTCACGAAGATTAAAGGATGTTCACAAGGCGATCTAACAGATCCAGAGCCAGGGTTCCAACCGGTGCTGATCAGACGGAAAGTCCCCATTCCTTCCACTCTCTCCACAGAGGTGTGGACAAAAATGGGGTTCTACCGAAAGTAAACTCATGGGGGGAGCTGATCATAAATTCCAATCTGGGCAGGTCACGGTGGGCAGTCACGCCGGCCATATCACTTCTTTACTGAGAGCACATAATGTTAACTATTTTGTAACCCAATCCCCACCTTCATATAAAGCTTAGTTCCCTCCATTTCAAACGTACAGAGGAAACAAAACTGCCATTCTCAGAACAGTGGACACCTCCCTTCCTGGAAACTGCTGTCAGTTCTGGCTCAGATAAACTCAGAAACTCTATCAGGTCTGGAAGTTTCCTGTGTCCAGAGGCCTTGGTTTATGGGGCTCCTGACTGACTGCCGACACTGCAGGCCATAAATCAGCAAGAAGTTCGGTCTGCCGAAACCGGTTTGGCTCAGTGGAGAGAGCATCGGCCTGCAGACTGAAAGGTCCCAGGTTTGATTCCGGTCAAGGACATGTATCCTGGTTGCTGGCACATCCCCTGTAGGGGCCATGCAGGAGGTGGCTGATCGATGACTCTCTCTCATCGATGTTTCTAACTCTCTATCCCTCTCCCTTCCTCTCTGTAAAAAATCAATAAAATATTTTTTTTAAAAAAAAAAAGAAGTTCGGTCTGAGGTCAGTGGAGAAAACTCTCTTTCTAATTATATACCACAATTTTTAAATTGCTTAATTTGTTAGTATTGAAAGCGTATTACAACTATAGAATGTGATAAAGTATGAGAGAGAAACATTAAATTTCAAGCTCAATGTAACATGGAAATGGAAACAATATGTGTATAAACGCAACAGGCAGGTCCCTGTTTCCATATACAATGCATTCTGAGAAACATGCTAAAACTGAGTATGAGAAACATCAGTTTCTACACTACTTGAAGTGGACACCAGTCTCCGAACTAAAAAAAAACATGAAACCTTTCATGACATGTTGAACCCACAGTATGAAGACTTAAGTCTAATGACCACCAGAAAGAGACTAGAGATACAACACTTTGAGCATCTAATTAATGCATCTGGTCTATACTATATTAAGTTTATACTATATTAAGTTTATGATTCTAATCACCCTCCTCCTTCTCCTCCTCCTCCTCCTCCAATTCCAGTCACGTGTTCCAATCCAAGGAAGGACCTCTGGGAGCCTTCAACCCTCTGAAAACTTTTCAGGGTACAGAAAGGGGTTCCCGCCTCCACGTTTCTCAATGCTAATCTACAACTTCTATTTTTCCATTTAGTATTAATTTTCATCACAGAAGAACCAAATATACTCAAATACTCAGTTATTACACAAAAACTCACACCTGGGCAAGGTCAGTACTATTTCCAAATGTTAAATACTGGCTGGTAAACAACGCCACCATGCAAAAGTTCCCCATATTCACTTGTCACCTCATACACAGATGTCCGAAAGTAACATCTGAAAGGCATCTATGCACTGCAGTACATAACGTGCAGAAGGTTGGGTTAACACTAATATCAAATACACCAATGCTGAGGACTATCTATAATTAGTCAGAACGAAGACATAAAAGTTATTGCGATGGTGGTTCCTTCAGGGAGAAACAGTAAATTCCCCAGAGGCATGTGTGTACTGGTTTCCCCAGGATGTTACCAGGCAAGCGATTCCCTACAGTGTCCCACATTCCGATGGCTGTCTGCGGCATCAACACCCTCTCCTGCTATTTCATGAAGAGGCTTCAGACCTAATGAGAGGATTTCGTACCATCCGAGGTAGGACAGAGCAGTACACAGAGGGAGGGGACAATCAGTAATAGGGTGCTGCCATTCTAATCATCTTCCTCTTCCTCCTCCTCCTCCTCCTCCTCCTCCTCCAATTCCAGTCACGTGTTCCAATCCAAGGAAGGACCTCTGGGAGCCTTCAGCCCTCTGAAAACCTTTCCGGGTACAGAAAGGGGCTCCCGCCTCCACGTTCCCATGGCCATGTCTAGCCCCCATAGCATAGCTTTTATTAAAAGGCAAAGACCGAGTTCCATTCATCACTGCATCCATCTCAAGAGCTTGCCAGCCTGGCACAGAGTAGCCACTCAAACATCTGGAGCTAGACAGACCAGTGACCGCACAAATGAGAAAGTCCCCATATCTTCTCAACTGAAACTACATTCCACAGAGATTATAAGGAAACTGTGTTTTCAAAGTCTGAAAATAACACTTGACAAGTACATGTTTAACTGACTGAATAAATGTATGTTTCCTGATTCTCCAGCAGACTGTTTAATATTGTTCCCTAGGAAACGAATACAACTGTCTTTACAGTCTTCAAAAAGCCTGAGACATCATGAAAAAAATCACTCTCTTCATAAATAGTATACATCTATAAAAACAGCCATCCAGTGAATAGTCTTACATATCATTAAACATCTTCAGGCGGCTGGCTTTCCAAATCTCTCTTCCTCGGAACTTTATTTTGTGAAGCTGGAAAGGCATTCTCGCAGAGCCCATTCCCGGTTATCTGAACCAGTGCCTGTTTCTGAGCTGGGAGCGGGGGAAAGGAGTGTGAGCGGCAGCAAGAGGGCACAGGCATGTGTGACCTAATCGCACAGGCACAGCTGAGTGCAGAAATGCTGATGCCAGGACAGTGGGTGTCCTCCTTCCAGGGTACCTACAGTAACTGTCAGGGGGTCACTGGAGAGACTACAGAATATCTGTGGTTTTATTTCATTTCTTACAGCAGAAAGTAAAACAAATACTAACCTTAGCTCCAGGAAGCACTTCATTTTGTTTCAGCGTGAGACTCAACTCCAACCTACCAATCAGCCCTCCAATCTGCACAGGGTCAGAGGGTGCCACCTCTGGCAAAGTTCTGGTTAGCTGGGGGTGTGGCTCATAAACAATTTTAGGATTCCAGCTAGGTGACAGCTTTGGCTCAGTTTCCTACAATAAGGTGATAATAGTAAAGTACACTGTAAATAAGTCAAACTGCAAAATACAAATGTCAATTTAAGAAAAACTATCTGACATGCAAAACTGTATAACGTTACAACAGATAAACTGGAATCTTAGAGCTAGTATGAAGCACAAATGTATGTTAGCGCAGTACCTTGGTAATGAAGACTAATAATGGAAAAGGACTTTATGGGGGGAAAAAAGCACAGCATCTGTTCAAATTACAGTAATAAGAAAATTTAACAGATGGTCTATAATTAAGGAAATCTGATTTGTGAAATTAACAAAAGAAAAATTGTAGAACAACTGATTTTGGTACGTAAAAGAAGGAATGAAGAACTCCTTAATTATAAACCTTTTTAAAGACATGATTTGAAAGATAGATTTTCAGCAAAGCAGTCACTATGTAAGGCAAATGTGAACGTTGCTTGATTTCCTGCATTTATTGTATAAGGACATTAGTTATTAATATACCATTGTTCCCAAGACACAGTAGCCAATGTTTCTCTAACTAGTACTCAGCAAAAAGGAAAGGCATCTATAATAATAAAAGCATAATATGCTAATGAGACCAGACGTCCTTCTGGACGAAGCCAGGGCTGCAAAGAAAGCCCGGGTCCCAGGTGCCAGAGGGAAGCTGGTGCCAACAGCTGTGTGAAGAAAGGCCTACTCTTGCAGGAATTTCATGCATCGGGCCTCTAGTCCTCTATAATAAAAGGCTAATATGCAAATCGACCGAACGAAGGAATGACCGGTTGCTGTGATGCACACTGACCACCAGGGGTCAGACGCTCAACACAGGAGCTGCCCCCAGTGGTGAGTGCGCTCCCACAGGGGGAGCACCGCTCACTCGGAAGCCGGGCTCACAGCTGGCGAGTGCAGCAGCGGGGGCGGGAGCTCTCCCATCTCCGTTACAGCGCTAAGGATGTCCAACTGCTGGCTTAGGTCCTCTCTCCCTGGGGAGTGGGCCTAAGCCGTCAGTCGGACATCCCCTGTGAGAGTGTCCCAGACTGTGAGAGGGCGCAGGCCAAGCTGAGAGACCGCGCCCCCCCACCCCCAGAGTGCACAAATTTCACGCGCTGGGTATCTAGTTAATTATAAATATGAATGTTTTAAAATCTCTGAAATATGTCCCCATTACTCAGTATTTGTGTTAACTTCCAGATCAGATGGAAACTCATTAACACATTATATATTCTAGCAAAACAGCTACCACTTAAACCTTTGAAAAATCTGTGATTTAGTTTTGTTTTGTTTTTTCCTTACCACTGGTGCAGCTGAACAGACTGGGGAAGACTTTGCTGATGCAGAGAACTCATCCCAGAAGAGAGACACTCCAGAGAGCTGGAGCAACTTGTGAGCAAAGGCTGTCGGCTGATGGACATTAATTCCTGAGGACTCGTCTGCAGTTTCATCACAGTATACAGTTCTGAAAGTTAACACCAAAGAGACATTCACATAAAACTCCTAAGAAGCCGAAACCGGTTTGGCTCAGTGGATAGAGCATTGGCCTGCGGACTGGAAGGTCCCAGATTCGATTCCATTCCCCATCGGGGGTTGTGCAGGAGGCAGCTGATTGATGTCTCTCTCTCATGGATGTTTCTGACTCTCTCTCTCTCTCTCTCTCTCTCTCTCTCTCTCTCTCTCTCTCCCTTCCTCTCTGTAAAAAAAGCAATAAAAAATTTAAAAAACTCCTAAGAAAATCTACTTGCAATGATAAGAAACTCGCACGGCTTTTTAAGTTAAAGAGATTTTTCACGTGTTAGCACCTTAGGATGTGTCTCCAGTGTGGGTCAGCATTACCATGCTTTACCACAGTAAATATTTTATGAGGAGACCAGTAACGATAATTTCATGAGGCTCTGAAATTTGGGGGGGAAATCAGTAACTTTCTAAAGTTAGCTTCAAGGAAAACAGTTCCCGAGTACCCTCCAAACACCTCTAGGGACAGTGAGACGGCATCCAGCTCCCAGTCTGAAGCCTGACATAAATGACACATCTTGAATTCTTATGACTCTGCTATGAATTCTTGACTAATCTTCAGTTTAATCAAAATAAAGTAGTTGTAAATGCATGAGATTTTAGATATTATTTAACATGCCATTTAAGGTAGGACAACTTAATTTCAAAAATCTTGAACAATAACTGACAGGTATGTTTTGTGAAAAGACAGAACCCATAATATTTCTGCTTAAAATTTGGCCAAGGCCCCTCCCAGATTCCTACACAAGTATCGTGGGAGCTTAGTGTACATACTTCCTTCTGCTTATTTCTGTGGGCAGTTCTCATGGCACTAAGACAGATGAACAGACAGTAACTCTAATCAACACCCATGAGATGTAAGTTAATCCCTGCGGAGAGCTTTTTCAGGGCCCAAGTGGGCATTCACGGAAAACCAAAAGCAATATTTGTATCTGTTTACTTAAATCACTATTGCACATGTGGACCTTATAATACCCTCACGGAATCCACAAAGAAAACAGAAGTCTTACCTTGCTCACATTAATGAGACACACCTTACGAGTGCATTGCTTATGTGCAAAACCTGACACTCCCCAGCAGGAATGTCTTTCATTGAGCAGCACATTGTTTTGACTTGACAGTAACTAAAAGAGAATTCCTTGCTTTCAATTGGACATACCCCAAACTGGTACTTTACGTTTTCCATAAAGGGACCGAACATAGCTTGAAAAGTAATACTTTATTCTGAAATTATGCAATATATTAATTAAATATCATTTCTTCTCACCTCCAAAAGCATTCTGAAGTCTAATAAGAGTTAGAGTATGTTATTTATTAAAAAAACAGAATAGGGTCCTATTTTTTCAGGCATAAAAAGTCTTACCTTTCTATTCGAATTTCAAGTGCAGTTCCAGTTTTGGAGTTTTCTGGCACATGTTCAATTCTCAAGACGGTGTCTATAAAGGTGACTTTTACTCTTCTTAGTACTAAAGTAAACAGGCAATCATCAACATAATAGACAAATAAAAACTTTGAATGAAAGAATAAATACTAAATTAGTTTAATATAAACTTACAAAATAAAATTGAATTCCTTTCCTTAAAAATCCCAAACTCTTGAGTTCTGAGCACCTACCCCTTGTTACATGTCATGGACACTTGGGCAGTGACTAACACTCTCTGTTGAATTCAGTCCCAATTCTAAGCATAATAAAGTAAACCCAGGAGAAGCAGACTACAAAAGAACATGAAATTAAATTGAATGTAGTATTTAAATAACCTCAATTCTAAAGTTCTGAAGCGAGAACAGTTCATGTAAAAGTTACTTCAATGACTTTTCCTTATTCAAGGTTTACTAAGCAGAGGTACTAAATGAAATCTCAATTTTTTTACAAATACTCAAAAGAACCAAACCTGTTTCAATGGTTTCAGCAAACTTTTCAAGTCCTTCAAAAGGCTGGGATCCTTCTCCTTGTTCATCTGTTAGTTTCTGGCTAAGACATTCTTTCGCCAACTGCATACTGCTGGTCATGAAACTTGACCAGTACATAGGCTCAGATCCAGTTGCTGCAGAAAATAGATGAATCCTAAATAATTTTTCATAGGTGCCACCATCCACTTCTTAAAATAACACATTTCAAGTAGATAAACGATTAACCCTCCACAAGATATTTAGCATCAGGGGGTTGTGTAGGGATACAATATTCTACAGAAATACCCTTAGCTTTAAACACCATCTTATAATGATTGAGGAGAGGGGACAGACTTGTGCTCTCATCACATGCTCTCTCTCTGCCAAATCCTAACTCATGTGCTCAATCAATGGGTTCTTTACACACCCAGGGGCTGTTCCAATCCAAATACTGGCGAGCAGGAGATGACAAACTTTCTGGAAAGAGTCGGATAGTAAATATGTTAGGCTTTTGGGCCATGTAGTCTCTATCACAACTACTCAGCTCTTTCACTCCAGTACAAAAGCAGCCAGAGAGAATGAATACATGGAGGAATATGCTGGTGTTCTAATAAAAATTTACTTACAAAAACCAGATCTGGCCTGCCGGCCTTAGTTAACTGACCTCCAATCGGGGTAGAAAAATAATTATTAATTCTGCCACCACAGAGCCTATAGCATAATAGAAGAAATGAGAGAACATTAAAAAGAATTAGTAGGCAACTATTAAGTTTCAACAGAAAACATTATGACAACTAAGAGGTGAATTCCTCCAGCTGAGGGAATTGACAGAAAAACAGGTGCAGGTAGAGTTGACGGAGGCTCTAGAAGGTTAGTATAAATGTAGATAAAACGAAAGAGCAACCTTTTAGGAAGAAACACAGGAACTAAAAAAATCCTTCCTAGCACTTCCCTCATGAGAGGATTCAGCTACATTTCCTTTTGTTATTCAAAACAACGGGCAGAGATTATTGGAATTACTGTCTTCCAAATCAATTGTAAAAGCCCTCCTAATAGAACGTTTTTAAAGTAAGGAGAAAGTTTGATTTCCCATCAGAAAGTATTATTATATGTGCTCATAGTTAAAAGATAAGATATTCTTGTTAAGTAAAAACCGGGTTATTAAGAAGGATTTCCATGCACAGATTACCAATTTTCAAAATACAGGCATTATAATTCTACTAAGCATAATTTAAACTTGGTGATTCAGACAGCACTGGAAATTATAATTCTTCAAATATATGCTTAAAAACATCACTTGTCACTGAAAAAAAGGAATTTAAGTTCAGAATTTAAGATGACTTACCATCGTAACTTAACTGGTTCTTAAAATGCGCGCACACATATAAATACACACTTGGTATTAGACAATCTGAGATACAACATAGCATAGCAGTTAAGAACAAGGACTCCAGAACTTGACTGGCTGAATTCAGATCCTTTCTTTTCCACTTACCTAGCTATGACCTTGGGCAAATTATTAAAGTTATATGTGCCTCAATTACCTGTTCAGCAAAATACAGATAATAAAAAAAATATCTATTTCAAAGAGCTATTGCGAGGACAATATTTGTAAAGCACTAAGTATAGTATCTGGCATACAAGAAACACTATCTATGCTTAAGTCTGAAAACATCATGTGCAAGTAAAGCTACCACACACATATACTAATAAACAATTACTTACTACAAATTTAAAGCTTTTCCTTCCAAAAGTTTTTGCCCACTTACCCAATCCTAGAAAAGAGATGAAATAACTGTACAATGAACACCTACATGCCCTTCACCTAGATTCATCAAGATTCTATTCTCTCTCTCTCTCTCTCTCATACTTCTGCTGAACTATCTGAAGATAAACTATAGACATCATAACACTCACTCCTAAATACCTCAGCATGTAACAGGAACATCCTCCTGCAAAATCACCCAAGAAATATAACATCTATATATATAAAAACCTAAGCATCTGGCTGATGGGCCTACCGGCCGATAGCTATAACACACACTGACCACCAGGGGGCAGGCACTCAACACAGGAGCAGAATCCACAGGCATGGAAACATAGAACAGACTGCTGAATCTCATAGGGAAAGGGGGTGGGGAGGAGGGCAGGAAGAGATGAACTAAAGATCTTATATGCATACTAGAGGCTTGGTGCACGGATTTGTGCACCAGCGGGGTCCCTCGTCCTGGCCCACGGGGATGAAGTCAAAACTGGCTCTCCAACATTCACCAAGGGGTGCTAGATTGCAAGAAGGTGCAGGCCAGGCCGAGGGACCCCACTGGTGCATGAATCGGTGCACCAGGCCTCTAGTTAATATATAATAATCTTATGTTTCTTACCCAAATTTCCCCAGCTACCCTGATAACATCCTTCACAGAAATAAACAAATAAATGAAGACATGATTATATATTGCAATTAGTTATTCATGTCTTTAGCCTCCTTTAAGCTGGAACAGTTCCTTCATCCTTCCTATCATCCATTACATTGACATTTTAACAGTACCAACCATTTGCTTTATAAAATTTCCCTTATTCTGGATTTGTCTGACTGCTGCTTTATAATTTAGCAGGAATAGTAAGTACAATACTGAAGCGTGCCCTTCTCAGTTGATTACATCAGGACACACACATGTAGTCAGTTATTTGTGGTAATGACTATCAATTTTCTCCAACATCAAAGTAACTTTAACCTTGTAAAAAATATGTAGTCCTGGCCAGGTGGTTCAACTGGTTGAAGCATTGTCCCTTACACCAAAAAGATTGTAAGTTCAATTCTTGGCTCAGGACACATACTTAGGTTGTGGGTTCGATCCCTGGCTAAGATGCTTAAGGGAGGCAACCAATTTATGTTTCTCTCTCTTCGTCTCCCTATACATAATCTCTGATGAGGATTAAGACTAATGATAATAATCTATAAATCAGTGGGAGATAATTTGATACTATCTAAATATTAAATTCCTCAACAACCCTTCACCAAATGATATTAACATTCACCGATGATTCTGTTCTATATCAATTTTTAGTCTGGTGGCCAAAAGAATGGTGAATTCTATTTTTGTTGTTTATAAGTAGGTATTCTACTGCAATAAATATCTTTCCCTCCTCCCTATCGCCATTACATATTTATTTATTTGCAACAATATGGACTTAGGGCTTTTTTTTTTAATTTAGCATGTTATAATTCATTATTGTCATCATTATTTTTGATTCTCAAGCTTTCAGATTTGGCTAATAGAAACGCTTTCAAGCCTAATCTTGTGTCCTTTTAACAATTCTCCGTCAATTCTTGAGCACTTCCTTGCTTTCTGGCACAGTACTTTGAATCTTTAGAACATAATAAGTAATTGGTAACAAATAATTACATCAACTATCTACATACTAAAGTTCCTGTGGGAAAATAGGCAGAAAAATAACATTAAAGACACACACACACACACACACACACACACACTACACCAACACATTTTATCTATCTCACAAATACAATGCAAAGTAATAAATACTGAATATAATGCAATTAGATTCCTTGCCCAATCTCTGGAAAATAAAACAGAGACAATCAGGAACACATGAGATACACCTACCTAGGCGAGGTCTAGGTCGGAAGACCATTTCTAGCCCTTTCACTTCCAGTGCACAATTATCCTGCAGCAAGGAGCCCCATGGAACTGACAGAGAAATTGACTGTATGAATCCTTCAGTGACTTCTAACGGCGCATCTGCTGACTCCAGGATCTCATTGAGACACTAAAGAGAAAAACCAAGGGCCATTTTAAATCACGAGAACTTAACATTGTTCATGTATTCAGATGCTGAATATGCTCCTATCTGTGTCAGGCACTAGGATAAAGGAAGCAGAGACCTAACTGAAGACGATCCCTGGTCCTCACAAGCTTACAAAGATAGCTTACCATGAAAGGCACGAGTAATTAAAAGTGTGATGAATTGCACCCAGCTGGGTGGCTCAGTGGTTGAGCGTCAACCCCATGAACTAGGAGATAGTTTGATTCTCAGTCAGGGCACAGGCCTGGGTGGTGGGCTCGATCCCCAGTGGAGGGCGTGCAGGAGGCAGCCAATCAATGATTCTCTCTCATCAGTGATGTTTCTCTCTCTCTTCCCTTCTTCTCTGAAGTCAATAAAAATATATTACTTTTAAAAAGTGAGATGAGTTACACGACAGAGGAAATGGATTGTGCTATTTGAGCATGGAAAGACCCTAACCTGGAGAACCCAGGCAGGTCAACTGAGGAAGTGCTAGTTAAAGCGGAGACCAGGAGGCTGAGGAGTTAACGAGGCAAAGTGTTCCAGGCAAAGACAAAGACGTGCAGAAGGATTTAAAAAAGAGAAGAAAAGCAGAGGTTAGAGAGGGGAGGCACGCATATTTGAGATGCAAGAGTACCTGAAGAGAAAAGCAGCTGTGGTTTAGTATAGTGTCAGGGAGATGAGCAGGAGATAAGGCTACAGAGATAAGAGAGAGGGGCATCCAAAGAGCCGTGTAACTCATGTCAGAGTCTGCAAGTTATCTCAAGGGCAAGGTGAAACCACTGAAAGATGTTCCGTTTCCATGCCATGATGGGACTGGAACGGTTAGAGGGCCTCCCCTCAGCCAGGTAGACATGGACTGGAAGAAAGCAAACTCGTGGGAGAAGCTAGAAAAACTGGTTTGGCACGGAGAGCAACACTGAGGACAGCGAGAAGCGGATGGACTGCTGTAACGCGTGAGGAAGCGGAGTTAACTGCCCGCAGGAGGAATGAAGAATGGGCCCTTCTTGGGCCACGGCTGTGCCAGCGGTGCCATTGACTGAGAGAGAGAAACCCGGAGGCGCTGGTGAGGCGGAAGATGAGGATTTCAGTCCCAAAGAATACATCTGAGCAGACAGCCAGGTGGAGATGTCTACGCAGTGGCTGGAAATTCCGGTCTAGAGCTCGAGAGACAGAGACGAGCATTGTAAACACAGAGGGTAAATGATGCCACGGGGTGAGGAGAGACTACCTTTAGGAACTTATGTGAAGGGAAATAACAAGAGGCCTAGGACAGAACCCTGGTAAACACCAATATTTAAGAAACACATGAAGAAAGAGGAACTTGCCCGAACCGGTGTGGCTCAGTGGATAGAGCGTCAGCCTGCCGACTGAAAGGTCCCAGGTTCAATTCCGGTCAAGGGCATGTACCTTGGTGGCAGGTACATCCCCAGTGGGAGGTGTGCAGGAGGCAGCTGACTGATGTTTCTAACTCTCCTTCCCTCTCCCTTTCCTCTCTGTAAAAAAATCAATAAAAAATATTTTTTTTTTTTAAAAGGAAGAAAGGAAGGAAGGGGAACGTGCAAAAGGCAGAGAGGAGAAGGAAGATCAAGAAAACTTCATTTTCCAGAAAATCGGGGAAACACAACATGAAGAAAAAGAGGGGCGAGTGCAGCCACAGCTAAGAAGGAGTCAAAGATGTTTACGTGCCCCTGGCTTTCAGTAATATTTAGGGCACAGGTGATGCCATCGAGAGGGAGTTCAGATCGGGGAGGCAAGCCAGATTACAACAGGGTGACAGAGCGGATGTAAATATAGTTATTTTTTGACAATGTCATTTTTCAATCAGAATAAAAGTCATTAAATGCCAGCTTTATGTCGGGTACTTCCTGGAGGCCATGTTGCATAAGGGTGGAGTCATAACTCTGCCTGCAAGCCGAATGAATAGCTAACATTGCGTGGATGGTGAGGGCTTCACGTTTCACCAGAGGTCACTCCTGAAAGGCTGTCTGCCCGCTGGGGCCTGTGCAAGCATTCAGACTTTCTAAAAAGCACATGGGCACGGGTGGTCTCACGGTACAAACACCCAGACCCTCACTCTCAAAAGACATTCTTTCCCCAAACTGACCTTCCTCAGAAGAGGACTTGCAGCAGTGACGTCAAGCTGGGTCTGCTTCCCCACAGCCCTTCGGGTACCTCTCTTCTCCCACTCTTTCTACTTCCTGCAGCCTCCCTTAGACACCGCCTCGCATATAAAAACCTCCAGCCAGGGCCGGAAACTGAAGTTTTCTGGTCTTTCCTATCTTATTCGTATTTTTGACATAACACCAAAGGAAACCAAAGAACTAAGGGATATTGCTACTGCAAATCCCTTCAGTTCTCAACCACTTATTTGTGACATCAGTGCGTCTCAAGCTTGTAACTATTATAAAAATTTAGAATGAGACTTGGCCAGGTGGCTCAATAGGTTCAAGTGCCGTCCCTTATACGAAAAAGGTTGAGGGTTCAAATAGACGGGAAGGGCACATACCTAGGTTGTGGGTTTGATCTCCAGTTGGGGAGCATACAGGAGGCAATTGATTGACGTTTCTTTCTCTCTCTCTCTCTCTCTCTCTCTCTCTCTCTCTCTCCTCTCTCTCTTTCGCTCTCCCCTCCCCCTTCCTCTCTTTCTGAAATAAATAAAACATATTCTTGAGTAAGAATTAAAAAAAGAAAAAAAAAGAATTTGAAAAACAAAATTTATATAAAAGCACCCAGTACTATAAATACACACACACACACACACACACACACACACACACATTCATATGTGCATGCGTGAGTGTGTGTGGTGGTGGTTAATAAATGGTCACTATTATCTTCAAAAGCAAACTAAAATCCTCTACCTTGATGCCATGCCCCTCTGGCCATTAACCTCATTTCTCTTTCTTTCGTCAAGGGAGCTATTTTCTCAAACCACAAACTACTATCTGCCTTCTAACCCGCAGCTCCTTTGAAACCGCTCTCAACCGCCAATAAACTGACAAATGCAATGAAAAGTGTCCGGTCCTCATCTTCCTTGAGTTCTCATCTCAGTCTAATTCCTATTTTGAAATGTTAACTTTTCTTGGCTTCTGTAACACCCTTCACGCTGAGTCTTTTGTCCCAATTCTTTACCACTTACAATGATGATACTCCTCCAAGTTTCATCTTCAGCTTTTTTTGTTTCTCAACTAATCTACCACTGCTCATGCACTTCATGCCATTCCAGTGTTTCAGTTACCACTGATAGCCCAAATCTTATCTCCAACTCTTCCTCAAATCCAATACTATATGGCATACAGCATTCTGACCACTTCAATGGGAAAAGGACTCATGAACTTCTCCCTCTCCCTCCAAGCCCCTTGAAAGTTAGTAATCTCTAAAATGTATCCCAGAGATAACAGATGATCCAATAGAGTAGAAAAGTTAGACATTCTGTATTAAATTTTTCATATTTCTATACAAAGGGCATTGGCACCTTACTCCAGCCATACATTAGACTGGTACAAAGAGAAGATCAGCCCTACCAGGTTTGACTCAATGGATAGAGCATTGGCCTATGGACTGAATGGTCCCAGGTTTGATTCTGGTCAAAAGTACAAGCCCGGGGTTGTGGGCTCGATCCCCAGTAGGGAGCATGCAGGAGGCAGCCAATCAATGATACTCTCTCATCATTGATGTTTCTATTTCTCTCCCCCTCCTCCTTCTCTCTGAAATCATCTACCTAATAAAAGAGTAACATGCTAATGGACTGTACCTTCATGACGTCCATCAGCCAATCAGGAATGAGTATGTAAATTAATGCACCAAAGATGGCGGGTTAATTTGCATGTGTAGGCACTGAGTGGCCCGGGGTGCGATGGGATGCTCCAGGCTCTGGGCAGTGTGAGAAGATGGACAGGTGTTCCGGGCTGGGACAGGAAGGCAGCTCTCGCCAGAACGAAGGCCCATTCTTGCATGAATCTTCATGCATCGGGCCTCTAACACACACACACACACACACACACACACACACACTCACACACACTCAAAGAGAAGACCAGTAGTTACACAACGGGGAAGAGTTAAGAATGGTGCCCTCAGTTGGATGTTCCATTTCAACACAATGAAACTTACGTGAGCATCATTCTACACAATAAAAACAGACCTGTATCCCTGGCTGGGTGTCTCAGTTGGTTGGAACAGTATCCCATACACCAAAAAGGCTATAGGTTCAATTCCCTGTCAGGGCACATGTGGAGGTGGTGGGTTTGATCCCCAGTTGGGGCTCGTATGGGAGGCAACCAATGTTTCTCTCTTTTCCTTCTTCTCTCTCTAAAAAACAAACAAAAAACATAGACTTGGGTGAGGATTAAAAAAACCCAAACAGACTTTTAAGCAACAGAATCTTGGTAAAAAGACAGAAAGTGACAATAACTTTCTGATTTCCTGGCTTTTCTTATGGCCAAATATTTAAGAGATGTTTTTAAAGATGAAAAGCAATTTTCTTCTGTACAAACAGAAGAATTCTAAATATGCTGACTACCTATGTGATGACAAATAGCTATCAGTAGTATATACTACCAGGCAGGTGTATTCCAAAAACCAAAACATACTGTATATTTTCAAAGTAAAGATACCATTTTAGTAATGAGTGAAAAAGTAACTACTTTTTTAAAGAATACTTGTACTATGGGGAGAATGTTTTGAAAAATTATATTTGGAAATGTCTCCATTATTATATGATTTTGTTGCTGAAATGTCTATTAAAAATACTATCTTTGCCGAAACCGGTTTGGCTCAATGGATAAAGCGTCGGCCTGTGGACTGAAAGGTCCCAGGTTGGATTCGGGTCAAGGGCATGTACCTTGGTTGCGGGCACATCCCCAATAGGGGGGTGTGCAAGAGGCAGCTGATCAATGTCTCTCTCTCACTGAAGTTTCTAACTCTCTATCCCTCTCCCTTCCTCTCTGTAAAAAATCAATAAAATATATATTTTTTAAATACTATTTTTTTTAGTCATTATCTACACAAGTTATAAAAGATCTGAACATATGGAAAATTATCCCCATGAATCTAAAAGTCTTGCTTAAGAGTTTTTTGAAGTTATATAGTATATATAAATATGCAACACCTTCCAATTAATTAGCAAGAATAACTGGTTGAGATCAAGGAAGAAGAGAATGTCACTGCCAATTTCAACATAATCCTGTGCATAATTGATGGCTGACAATTGAAATATTAGTGATGTCGCCAATTATGCAATTCCTCCATTTGTATCTATGATTCTGCTAGGTATCTTTTTTCGGTAATGAAAGTTAAATTCAATGAAGTGTCAAAAGTAACTGAATGTGGAATCAGAAGTTTGAATAGCTATATTTAAGTGTCATACCAAGATTTATCCCCAACAATGCTGGCCGCTTTGGCTCAGTGGATAGAGTGTCAGCCTGCAGAGTGAAGGGCTGACACTCTATCCACTGTCAAGGGCACATGCCCAGGTTGTGGGCTCACTGCCCAGTGTGAGGCATTCAAGAGGCAGCCGATCAATGATTCTCTCTCATCATTGATGTTTCTATCTTTCCCTCTCCCTTCCTCTCTGAAATCAATAAAAGTATGTGTGGGGTTTTTTTTTAAGTGATTGCTAAAATAGCTTTATTAAAAAAAGATTTATCATCAACAGAACACGCTATAATTAATAAACGAATAAATAAACAGCAACAGCAAATGTTTACTGGATGCTCCATTTGACATTATCATTTTTGGCTGGGCATATCCCTCACCTTCAGGGGACAGGACAAAAAATCTTCAGAATCAGTCTAGCCATAAATCACTACCAACGATCCTGAAGTCAAGCTGAAGAATTCAAATAGGACCACCTCTGATTTTCCATGAGGATTACATAATCCACACAAATTAAGAACGCCTAGCACAGCGTCTTAAATTCAGAAGATGCTCAATAAACACTGACTTTCCTTTGAATCCACAGGATTCATAAAGAAATAACGGCCTTAGGAATTAGACAGGTTTGAATTCTCACTGTACCACGTGTTGGCCGCGTCACTTGGGGAAAATGATTTAACACCACCTGTAAGATGGAAATGACAATACCCACCTTATAAGGTTAAGGTGAAAGGTCATTAATGAATAATGTATACAAAATCATTCAACCCACAAAAGTCAGTTAATAAATATCCAACCCTCCTCCTTCAAGATAGCCTATTCCTAACAACTGAAAGTAGAGACTCATGGGTCACTACATGTATTTTTTAACGGGTCACTGAATTTTAAAATATCCACCATCATCCCTATCTTCTGGTAAGAATGACAGGCATACAGTACCCTGCCCAGTGCCTGGCATGGAGTGGATAGATACTCCATCAATGTTGACTGAACTCAGGTGAGTTACCATGTCCCATGTCACCAGGCAAACTGTGGCGGCGGGGCCGGCCTGGTGCGGGCTGGGGTCTTTCCATTATCCTATGTACTCTCCCTGGTTTAAGCCAGTTGCTACGGATAGCCATGCGAGTGCCAATCAATCTCAGGGTCGAGAGGCAGAATGGTCACTTTGAGTTTTTCCAGTCTCTATGGCTCAGAAGTCATGACTTTGTTAAAATGCTTTTCCATAGAAGGGAAAGGCCCGGCTTTTCACACAGCTTACATTAGGAGGAAGTTTCCCTTTGTGCCTGCACACCCATCACAGGGAGGTCATCTCCGTCTATGATGTGCTGCATGGAAACGGTTTAGGGCTGCTTTTACAATAGTCAAACGCTAGAACGCTAAAATTCAAACTGTGAGCGGCGGGCCGACTCTGGCACCGTAACCAAACGGCTGGGGGCAGGGGAAAGCCTCTGGTCAAACTCCAGGCGGTGTGTGCTTTTTTTAAAAAAATTTATATTTCTTTATTGGCTTCAGAGAGGAAGGGAGAAGGAGAAAGAGAGAGAGAGAGAAACATCACTGATGAGAGAGAATCATGCATGGATCCGCTGCCTCCTGCACGCCCCCCAGGCCCCTCGAACCCGGGACCCTTCAGTCCGCAGGCTGGCTGGCGCTCTATCCATCCACTGGCGCCCAGCCGGGGTGCAACACAACTTCCCACCAAAACACAACTCCTCGGCGAGCGCGCACCTGCCGGGGAGACACCGGCCGGTGCCGCGCTGGTTTGCACCCCAAGCCCCTGTGGGACACAGGGGTCGCCTCCCGCCCGGTGTCGGGGGGGCGGCGCGCAGGGCACAGGCTGCCAAAGGCCGGGGAATGGGCAGCCTCCGCGCGCTCGGCCACACACCTGCGTGGGCGCTCGGTCACGTGGGGCCACCCTGGCTCCCGGGGGCCAGGCCCGGGCGGCCCGGCCACCTGTCAACAAGCAAAAGCAGGCGGACCGGCGGGGGCGGCCTTGCCCAACTTTCCCCGGCCGGACGGCGGGCCGGCACCCACCACCACCACCTCCGGGCCAGGACGGCGCCCAGCCCGCCCCCCGCCCCCCGCCCCCCGCCCGCAGCGCCGGGGCAGTGCCGACCTCCCCAAGGTCCCCTCCCCTCCCCTCCCCTCCCCTCCGCCTCTCCCCCGAGGGTCCCCCCGGAGCGGGGTCTGTTGGCCACCGCACCCCGCGACCCCTCCCGTCGGAAGGGGCAGCACCGGGGCCCCCTCCTCCCTCCCTCCCGGGACCCCCGGATCCCTCCCCCACCCCCGGGCAGACTCCCGTGGCGGTTGCGTCTCTGCAACACGCGCCGCGAGGGCGCACGCTCGCTGCTGGCGAGCGAGGGAGCCGCAGCCCGGCCGCCCGGGGAGCGACCGAGCGCCACCAGTTTTGGGGTGACAGGTCCCTCACATCGCCCCCTCCCGCCCCCCCAAAGGAGGGGAGCGAGGCCCGACCGCCCTGCCGCCCGGGGAGGGCCCAAGCGCCACCAGTTTGGGGGTGACAGGTCCTTCACATCGGCCCCCCCCAAGGAGGGGAGCGAGGCCCGGCCGCCCGGCGGCGGCAGCTCTTACCCACTTGTCCAGGGGGACCTGGGCCAGGGAGCCGGTGCCCTGGTAGAGGTCCAGGCTGAGCTGCTCCAGGCTCAGCTTCTCCTGCAGGAAGTGGCCCAGGTAGCGCTGCAGCAGGTAGCGGCAGGCCCTCTTCTTGATGGACTCGGAGAACGGCCACGGCATGACGAGGGCTGGCGGCGGCGGCGGCGGCGGCCTCGCGGGCCCCGCGGCCCCGGCTCTGGCTTCCGGCCGGCGTCCCCTAAGCCCGGGCCCACCGAGCCCCCATGCCCGCTGGCTGGCGCCCGGCGTCCCTCACGGCGACCCCATCTCCCCCCCTAGAGCCACGCCGCTCGCTCTAGGCCCGGAAGAGTCCTCGCCGCCCCGGCGCCGCGAGGTCCGGGGGGGAGGAGAGGGATCCCCGTCCACACCGAGAAGAGGGGGGCGGCGGGGAGAGGCGCAGGCGAGGCCTGAGGCGGGGGGGCTGCTGCTGCTCAGCGGACACCGCCGCCGCCGCCGCCGCCGCCGCCGCGCCACGAATTTGTTGTCATCCGAGGGGGGCGCGCTCCCGGCTCCGGCGACGCTGCCGGCGCGTTCGCGAGACCGGGACTCCCCGCGCGCGACCGGACGCGTGCGGAAGTGACGTCACACTGGGGCGGGGCGGCGGCGGCGGGAAGAAGGGCCCGGAAGCGAGCGGTTCCGGCTCCGGCGGGGGCGGGGCGAGGGGGCCGGAGGGGGCGGGGCCGCAGGTCCGGCTCCTGTCGCCCGGGGTGGGGAGACCCGGAGGACGGCGGGCGCGCAGGTGAG
The DNA here is from genome assembly GCA_011751065.1 of Lasiurus cinereus. Lineage (NCBI taxonomy): Eukaryota > Metazoa > Chordata > Mammalia > Chiroptera > Vespertilionidae > Lasiurus > Lasiurus cinereus. The sequence continues at coordinate 2,054,345 of JAAGEH010000328.1, read as the reverse complement.
CGGCCGCGGGCATGGCTGCGGGCATAGCTGCGGGCGGGCGGTCGCCGAAAAGGGGCTTCCGGGATGGGAGGGCAGACCCGGGACCCTCCGAGCGGGACGCGGCGCCGCGAGCCGGGCCGGAAGGGGCGGTGGCGGCAGGAGCCGGAGAGACGGGTCCGGCCTGGGCGGCCCCGGGCCTCGCGGACGCCGGCGGCCCCGAGGGGCAGAGCCGCAGCCGCTGCCTCGCACCCGCGCCGCGCCGAGTCTCGCCCGGGGCGGCGGGTCCTGGTCAGCAAGTCCCTCGTCGCGCAGGTATTGTTTCCGCCGCTTCCTTTCCGGGCCCGCTGGGCGGGCGCTGCCCCGGGACCCGGAAACTTGAGTTCTCGAGCCGTTTTGTGGGCAGAGCCGCTTCTTCCGGCCCGTCCGAGCCCCGCGGCCCCGCGGAAACGCGGGCCAAGTGGCCCTGGTTCCGGGGTCGGCGCCGTCGCTGGGTCTGCCGTGGAGGAGGCACCTGCTGCCCAGGCGGCGCCGGCTCGTGGGCGCCCCGAAAGGCCTGCGCGGGGGGGGGGGGGGGGGCGCCGGCCTGGACCCCCGGCGCCCGGGGTGGCCATCCCGCCGCCGCCGCCACTGCGAGCCGGCGCTGCCCTGGGGGAGCCTCTGCCGGAGGTGAGCGTGTGACACTTCTGCCCTCGAGGACTGTGGTGGGGACGCGTGGCGACGCTCGGACCCAGACCGAGCCCGGCGCCCTAGAGCAGCGGTTCTCCACCTGGGGGTCGCGACCCCTTTGGGGGGGGTCGAAGGGCCCTTTCACAGGGGTCGCCCAGGACCAGCGGAAAACACCTATTTCCCATGGTCTTAGGCACCAACACACCGCTCCTCGGTGTCGCAAAGGGTAGCCATGTCGTTTACTGTTGTCCTAGGAAGACTGTTGCCCATGCTGCACCACGATTCAAGACCAAATTTCATTTATTTGTCATTAGAAATAAATATTTCACAATATATAGTGACATATTGTTTTTGTGATGAATCCCTGTGCTTTCATGATGTTCCATTTGTAACAATGAAAATACATCCTGCCTATCAGATATTGACATGACAGTTCATCACAGCAGCAAGGTGACAGCGATGAAGCAGCCACGGAAATCATGTTATGGGTGGGGGTCACCACCCCAGGAGGAGCTGTCTTAAAGGGTCGCGGCCTGAGGAAGGTGGAGAACCGCTGCCTTAGAGCTTAATCCCGGGCCGGACACGAAGAGGCCGGTGTAAGGAGATGTTACTTGCTGGCAGCTCCCGGATGCCGGAGAGGTACTGGCACAGCCCGCAGATCCCGGGCCACAGAGGCAGCTCCGGCCCCCGGGTTTCGTCTCGGAACCGGCGTGCCCTCCGGGGTGTGTGCAGGTGCTCGGGTGGTGGGTGCCCCGCGTGGCCGGTCCACTTGCCCCGAGCCTTCTCCGTGCCTGCCAACTCCCTCCCTTGCTCTCCGTTCCTGCAAAAAACACTGGTGAAGGGTCCCGGAAGTGAACGGGTTCCCAACTGGGAAAGGTGAAAAGGGTCCATACGATGAATCAGGCAGAGCCGAACCGGTGTGGCTCCGTGCATAGAGCGTCAGCCCGTGGTCCCGGGTTCGATTCCGGTCATGGGCACGCACATCCTCAATGGGGAGGGCGAGCCGGAGGCAGCTGCTGGGTGTTTCTCTCTGATTCCCTTCCTCTCTGTAAAAAGTCAATAAAGGCCGAGAGCGGTGTGGCTCAGTGGATAGAGTGTCAGCCTGCGGACTGAAAGGTCCCAGGTTCGATTCCGGTTGGGGGCATGTACCTCGCTTGAGGGCACGTCCCCAGTAGGAGGTGTGCAGGAGGCAGCTGATCGATGTCTCTCTCTCATCGATGTTTCTAACTCTCTATCCCTCTCTCTTCCTCCCTGTAAAAAAAAAAAAAAAATCAATAAACTATATTAAAAAAATAAAGAATATCATGAGGGTTCCACTTTTTTCCCCCTCCTCTTCTTTAAAGCTGTTGAAGAGCTAAACCAATCGTTGCTTCTTATTTGGGATCGTCTCCTAAGTCAGTCGGGAGACTTTCAGTTGCCAGGAAAGTAGCTGCGATTCCTTTGCTCCAGTAACTGAGAAGTGCAAAGGTCAGGCTGCACCGGAACTCGGCAGAGGCTCTCAGTCAGCCTCTGGCTCTGTTCTGTCCCATTTCCAGCGCCGTCCTGGCCCAGTTTCTCCATCCCAGGAGGACCGCCAGGAGGAGTGAGCTCAGTGCTCCAGTCTGGAGCAAGGTGACTGGGAAGAATGTCACTCTGTAACGGGGAGGGGGTCGGCCTCACCCACATTCCTTTCCTCAGTAGCAGAAAGGGGCATTATGATTCACCTTGGAAAATCTGGGTGCTATTAGGATAAGTAAGAGCATGTTATAACCAACAAAAAAGAAATTATAATAATATCTTTTAAAAGTAAGTCTCAAATGTTATCAGCTTGTGTAATGCCTCAAAAAATAATTTTTATTTGTGTATCATCATCAAAAGTTCTGAATGTCTGCTTTTTTATCTGTCATTTTAGAAAAATAATCTTCAGTCTTAGGTGTCTTTTTTTTGGGGGGGGGTGGCTCTTGATGCTAATTAGTACAAAACCATTTGATGACCTACTTCCTGACCTGTGAGAATTTCTTCTATCCTAGTATTGAATTCTTCATCTTTCCTTAAGTTAACTGCAATTAACCAGACTCTTGCTTTAAAAGCTTTATATACTGCAGGCTGTCTCATATAAGTATCTTTTTCACTTAATGATTATTATTATTTCTGACATCCCTGATTGAGATACTGGATTACTGAAACCAAATAAAAATGTTTGGTATTCATGATATTAAGAGATTTATAGTGGACAGTCATGTTTTGAAGTCTTCAAACTAGCTGTAAATAAATAAAATGAGCTCATTTTCTCTATATAAAACCAAGCATAAAGGAATATAATGATTATTTTTAAAGTAGAAATTTTAGAAAAATATTTTCACTATCTCATACAGTAAGTCAGTATTAGATTTCAGTTATCTGACAAATGGAAGCAACAGTAATTGGTAAATTTATAATTAACTTGTATTGTTAGGAGTGACTAATTCTTGAAAGTTCTATAGGAGACTAAATAAAGGATCTTTAAAGCATATCATTAGTTGAAATAGGACTGAAGGAATGTATTGTTTGTGCATTTGCTATGTGAGTTTTTAATAGCTTTACATAGTTTATTATAAATTGCCTTTGGCAAATAGTTCTGACTTTTTAAAAATACGTTGTTCTTGCCTTTTTAGAGGGAGAGTGAGAGAGAAACATCAATTAGTTGCCTCCCGTACACACCTCAGCCGGGGCTCGAACCCAAAACCTAAGCATGTTCCCGGAACTGGTAGCAAACCAGCGACCTTTCAGTGCCTGGAACAGCGCTCCATCAACTGAGCATACCGGCCAGGGCATAGTTTTGACTTTTATAATGAGTAAATGACAACAGCTATAGGAACTCTAGCTCCTTAAGATTTTTGCTAATAGTTTAGAGTTGACTGTATAGTGGAATGGCCAAGAAGCTCTGAAAAAATACCCAAAATAATTACCCAGATATTTTTTATTCAGTTTCTCTGAGGTGAGGGGTGAGGTGAAGGGGTGTCAATGGCTGAGGACATCATTCTTTGCCTCTCAAGTCGGCAAATATTAAAAAGTATTGGAGAGAATGTGGAAAAAACAAAAAGAATAGCCCTGCAGCCCTCAAAGGCCAGTGTTCTATCCACTGAGCCAAACCAGCCAGGCCATGTCTCTTGGTGGAGTTTAAGTCAGTGCAGCCTTTTCTTATCTCTGAAGGGTAAATCAGCATTATAGCATTAATCTATTGGAAGTTAAATGAGCCGAAACCGGTGTGGCTCACTGGATAGAGCGTCCGTCTGTGGACTGGAAAGGTCCCAGGTTCGATTTTGGTCAAGGGCATGTACCTTGGTTGCGGGCACATCCCCAGTAGGGGGCGTGCAGGAGGCGTCTGATAGATGTATGTCTCTCATGGATGTTTCTAACTCTCTATCCCTCTTCCTTCCTCTCTGTAAAAAATCAATAAAATATTTTTTTTTTAAAAAAGAAAGTTAAAATGAGCATGTGCTTTGACTCAGCAATTACAGTGTTAAATATCCTAGAAAAGTAATTACACATTTGAAAAGATGTACACTAAGATTTTTACTGAGGCATTGTTTGAAATAACTAAAAATTAATATTCTCAGTTCTTATCAATTTGGGAGTTAACTTTTTGGGGAAGTGGAGGACAGAGGCTCTTTTTCTGAAAATCTATAGGTGCCTATGTAATTTTGCTGTGAGAAACTATTAGAAGTGATTTTCAGCAATATTTTCCAGAAAAGTTGTTGACTAGTTCATGCTTTCTACTAGGTAGCTAGAGTAAGGCATGTCAGGCATTGTTTTAAGCAAGCAATAATATCTTGAGTGTCTTTCTGTAAAGATGCATGTCTACTTTTTTGCAGGATGGAGACGGATTATAATCCCATGGAGATAAGCAGTATGTCAGGGTTTGAAGAGAATGCAGAGCTTAATGGTTTTGAGGGAACTGACATGAAAGACATGAGGCTGGAAGCTGAAGCGGTTGTAAATGACGTTCTCTTTGCCGTGAACAACATGTTTGTCTCAAAAAACCTGCGCTGTGCAGATGATGTGGCCTACATCAACGTGGAAACGAGGGAAAGGAACAGATACTGCCTGGAGCTCACGGAAGCAGGGCTTAAGGTGAGTGCCTTTTCTTTCTGGAAAAAGAAAGTATATTTTTTAATACAGACACACACACACACACACACACACACACACACACATATATATATTCTTACTGATTTCAGAGAGGAAGGGAGAGGGAGATAGAAACATCGATGATGAGAGAGAATCATCGATTGGCTGCCTCCTGCACACCCCCTATTGGGGATCAAACCTACAACCCAGGCATGTGCCCTTGATAGGAATCCAACCTGGGACCCTTCACTCCCCATAGGCCGACGCTCTATCCACTAAGCCAAACCAGCCAGGGCAGAAATTATTTATATCTTTGCCACTTTATCAAAGAGGGGGTCAGGGAGTGGGAAGGAGTGTTAAACACTCAGCAGCTAACAGGAGTTTTTAAAGGAAAACTTTTATCTAGGAATTTTTAATAATACTCAGGTCTTTCACTAACATGGGGAAATGGAATTAAAAAATTTTTTTGATTGGCAGCATTGCTTTGTTTTAGTGATCATACCCAAAATTAAATTAATTTCTTATCTATGGTTAAATAAGAGCACCAGAATTAAGCATTCCCTGCATTGGCTGAGTATTACAGGCATTGTATTGAAAGGATCTTCTGCCATCTCTTACAAATGTCTCTTCTAGCCCAAACCGGTTTGGCTCATGGATACAGCATTGGCCTTCGGATTGAAAGGTCCCAGGTTCGATTCCGGTCAAGGGCATGTATCTTGGTTGCGGGCACATCCCCAATAGGGGGCATGCAGGAGGCGGCTCATTGGGGTGTCTCTCTCAACAATGTTTCTAGCTCTCTATCCCTCTCCCTTCCTCTCTGTAAAAACCAATAAAATATATATATTTTTAAAAATGTCTCTTCTATGAAAAGACACACTTGACTTCACTGCTCCCCAGCTGTTAGATCAAAGTCACGTCACAGAAGAAAGTTGCACCTCTGAGTCTATTGGCTCTTTATTACATGTGAGCTGTTCTAGGCAGTGGCCTTAAATCCTTTATTCCAGAATCCTGAGTTTAGAATAGTAGAAAGTACCCCTAACTGCCCCCCCCCACCAGGCTGGGTAACCTCAACCTGTGCCCCCCTCCCCGCTGTCCACCAGCCTGGTCGCCCCTAACTGCCTTCTCCCCCTCACGCCCTCCCACCCCCGCCTGCCTTTTCATTAAAAAAAACACACACACACACAAAACTTTTCATTAAAAAGAAACATAAAAACACACAGCTCTTATAAAAGCTTTGACCTGCTGAACAAAGGAGTAGTATTAGAAACTCCACAGTGTAGTTGTAACTTTACTAGTTAATTAATATTCAATCTCAATCAGAGATCTCTGACTTCTCTGTTTCTATTCTGTTTCAAAAGTTGCACAGAATCATGAAGTAGAGGCCAAAGCCTAAGCAGGTGAGAGAGTCACATAACGACATGTCCAAAGGCTGTAGAACCTCCCTGTTTCACTGGACTCGGTGCCTTAAGAAGCAGATGCGCCGTGTTCCGTGTCCTCCTTGGGAAGGACCACCCGCACTGAAAGGAAAGGCAAAGCCAGCGGCCTCGCTGCTCTCCGGCCCCTCAAGCTGCCATGCAGGTAGCTGCTTAGCTCAGAGAGTGAAACTTGAATTAACTCATTCTGTACACTCTTTTCTCAGTCCCTGAATTTCTACTAAAATCTTATCGTCTTCAGAAATGGATCTTAAATAGAAGTAGGCAAATCAGCCAAAACCGGTTTGGCTCAGCGGATAGAGCGTCGGCCTGCAGACCGAAAGGTCCCAGGTTAGATTCTGGTCAAGGGCTTGTATCTTGGTGGCGGGCACATCCTCAGTGGAGGGGGTGCAGGAGGAGGCTGATCGATGTCTCTCTCTCATCGATGTTTCTAACTCTCTGTCCCTCTTCCTTCCTCTCTGTGAAAAATCAATAAAAAAGATATTAAAAAAGAAGTAGGCAAATCAAAAGTGGAGCTGTAGAACCCTGGATAAGGTAGTTATATTTTACATTGATTGATTCTTAGGTAGCGATGGTGAAGTGCCACCGGTTCTGATCAGAGTCAGAAGTCTTACATGTGAATTGGAGTGATTTGGGGTAAGTTAGGCAACCTTTAGGAGTTTGATTCTTTATCTGTAACCTGGAGATTAAATTTAAAGACCACAAGGGATTGGAGGATGATTCTATGAATAAAGTATAGAGAAAGAACTAGGTCAGGTATAAAGCTTGACATGTAGGTACTTAAATATTTTTTCAGTCTCATTCGGTTAACATTCATTGAGCAGCTATCCTGTGTTAGGAATTGGGAAAGAAACTATGAGTAAGATATGAGCCCTATCCTACTAGGAAGACCGGTTTTACGGGGATCGGAAAGGGGCAAACAGAACTGTAATACAGCCCACGTGGTATGGCTCATTGATTGAGTGTGGGCCCATGAACCAGGAGGTCACAGTTTGATTCCTGGTCAGGGCACATGCCCGGATTGTGGGCCCAATCCCTAGTCGAGGACATGCAGGAGGCAGCCAGTCAATGATTTTCTGTCATCATTGATGTTTCTCTCTCTCCTTTTCCCTTCCTCTCTGAAACCAATAGAAAGATAGCTATACTAATGATAGAGGAATATGCAAATTGTCCAGGACACCATCACAGTAACAGTAACTACTGAACAGCAGGCTGCCTGGGGCCACCAGGCTGGCAAGGGGGTTAGTGAGGGATGACCAAACGACTGAACAACAGGCTGCATGAGGTGACCATGCCAGCAGGGGGTAGGAAGGCAGTTCAAGGTGACCAGGCCAGCAGGGGGACAATAAGGGGTGACCAGGCCCGGTTGGGGGCAATAAGGCCAGCAGGCAGAGGCAGATAGGGATGATCACACCGGCAGGGGGGACAATTAGGGGTGATCAGGCAGGCAAGCAAGTGAATAGTTAGGAGCCAGCAGACACAGATTGTGAAAGGGATGTCCGACAATCAGACATCCCCCAAGGAGTCCTGGATTGGAGAGGGTAGGCTGGGCTGTGTGTGTGTGTGTGTGTGTGTGTGTGTGTGTATGTGTGTGTTTAAATCTCCTTACCTTTAAAAAAATAGTTATAATACAGTGGTCTCCCCCTTATCCACATGCTTACTTTCCACAGTTTCAGTTACCTGTGGTCAACTATGGTTTGAAAATATTCAATGAAAAATTCCGGAAATAAAGAATTTATACCTGGGTAGGCAAAAGTGGGTTAAATTACCAGCCATCATTATGTAAAAGATAAATTATAATTAGGGATACAGACCTAGCCGGTTTGGCTCAGTGGATAGAAGGTAGACCTGTGAACTGAAGTGGCTGAGATTCAAGGGCACATGCCCGGGTTGTGGGCTTGATCCCTAGTAGGGGCAGTACAGGAGGCAGCTGATCAACTCCCTCATCACCGATGTTTCTATCTCCCTTTTCCTTCCTCTTCAAAATCAATAAAAATACATTTTTAAAAACATATAAATAAATAAGGATACAAAATAAGAATGAGACATAATACAAATAAATAATATAATAACTAATAAATAATAATACGAGAATAAAGTGCTTTGGGTACTCACAGCTATAAACCTACTTTTGCCAACTCCTGGACATTTGAAGTGGCACACCTTTTTTTTTTTTTTTTTAATATATTTTATTGATTTTTTACAGAGAGGGAGAGGGATAGAAAGTCAGAAACATCGATGAGAGAGAGACATCGATCAGCTGCCTCCTGCGCGCCTCCTGCTGGAGATGTGCCCGCAACCAAGGTACATGCCCCCGACCGGAATCGAACCTGGGACCTTTCAGTCCGCAGGCCGACGCTCTATCCACTGAGCCACACCGGTCTCGGCTGAAGTGGCACACCTTTCTGAGTAGGATGGTGAAATCCTACTTGCTCCGCACTGCCCAGGACATCCCTTTGTCCAGCACACCCGTGCCATATACACTTCTCGCCCATTAGTCACTTAGTAGCCGTCTCAGGTACCAGATCGGTTATCAGAGAGAGCACACTTACATAACCTTAACTACAGTATATTGTTCTCACTGTTCTATTTTATTACTAGTTATTCATCTCTTACTGTAGCTAGTTTATAAATTAAACTTTATCACAGGTGTGTATATGTATGTGTGTGTGTATATGTATGTGTGTGTGTATGTGTATATGTATATGTATATGTATATGTATATGGGAAAAGCAAAGGACCTGTAGGGCTTGGTGCTCTCCACGGTGTCAGGCATCCTCCGGGGTCCTGGAGCATCTCCCCCGCGGACAGGCGGTGCCGGGCCCCGAGAAAAGCGCTGCAGTAACGCCTGGTTCCGAAGAGGCGTGTCCTCTTCCTCGGGCGTCTGCCTGCCTCTGCTTTTCAGTAAAACCCCACTTCTGCTTCTAACAGAAGCTTCATCTTCTCCGGTTCGAATAGATGCATAACAACGCAGTGCTCACAGAGACAATTCACAAGCTTTAGGCAAGTGGACAAAAACTAAAGTAATTTTGCCCTGTACTCTGCTGGTGGGCTGTGGCATGTCTTATATGGTCTTGGTGGAGAGAGAAGCTTTAGCTGCATTCGAAGAAAAATAAAACAATAGCATTCCCTTTTATCTCACGGAGTTGTGCATTCGTTTCCCTAGTAGGTAAGTAATGAATTCGTAATGTAAAATTATAAAAATGTGAAATGGCCTTTCAGATAACTGATCATAAAGGAGGACTAAAGCTATAAATACTTTCTAGAATTCTTTGTTAAAAAAAGCGTCCAAAGGATTCATTCTGAGGGAGCGCTGGTGAAGTATGGCTGGCTCTGATCAGAGTCAGAAGTCTCACATATGAAGCTAAGTAAATAGTAGCTGTGTTATCTATTAGAGTGTTTTTATAGAGCGGGCTCTCAACACATGTGGAACTAAATGGAAGCCTGTTTTATTTTTTTTAAGCGTGTTTTAAATTATGAAAATGGAACACTGCTTTTGATAGCTTTTTAATTTTTTTCTGTTTTATATTTGTTTTAGGACCAGGAGTTGGTAAACCAAACCATTAAAATTTTGAAAAGCAAAATGATAGAGAGATTGTATTGCAGGGGTTATTCCGATAAGTTGTCAGTGGCTTAAATATTTAAAATTTATATTAAAATATGCACCTTGTGACTGTTGATTGGAAAAAGTGTCTTGAGAGAATGACCCAGGCCAACAACTGGTGTTTGCGCTGTCCTGGTGAAACTGAACCCTCGCTCTCTTGCAGATAGTAGGACTGAACCCCCGCTCTCTTGCAGATAGTAGGCCATGCTTTTGACGAGGTGGATGACCGTTTACAGAGCCCCTACCACGAGACCGTCTACTCCCTCCTGGACACGCTCAGCCCCGCCTACCGGGAGGCCTTCGGGAACGCGCTGCTCCGGAGGCTGGAAGCTTTGCAGAGGGATGGGCGGTCGTGACTAAGCTTGTTCCTCGCAGAGGGGGCGGCTGCCCATCCACAGTGTTGATGTCAAGCTTGAAATTCTTGCCTCTGGTCATAGAGAATGCATCTTTGATTTTGTGTCTTTATCTTTTCTTGCTTCAAAATGTGGCTTTTGACTTGGCACGTTATGGAGTAATGAGTCGTCTTTCTCAGTTCCTGATTCATGCAGGGAATTGCTGTCACGCCATCACGTAAGACTTGCAGGTTTCTTCATGCGGTATCTCTGCATTTCAAAGCCAATCGGTGTTTCCTTCTGTTACTCCAGGACTTCGCCCGCTGCCAGCCCTCCCCGTCACAGGGGAGCTTCTGGATTTGCACAGTCATGTAGGATGGAGAAGGCCCTACATGCAAACTTTGGTTCAGCTCGCTAAATCGGGGGCTTACTCCTAGCTTGGACTAACTTTGTAACAATTATTTTGGTACTAGCCTTACTGGAAACAAATTCTCAACCAGTTTCTCCTGCACAAAATTTGAAATTCACTTAATCTCTTGATAGTGCTGATACGGACTGATAAAGATGCATTAAATATATATTCCTTTGCTAGTATTCAGTGAACAACAGGGACCCGAGATAGCTCCGTATCCCTTGTTTGCAACAGCCAGCGCACTAAAAGGACAGCCGTTAGCAAATGAATGTAATTAATAACTTTTTCCAAGGTGTTGAAGCACATAAGCAAATACAGGAACAGGCTCCCTCCTTTCTTCTTAACAAACAGCATCTTCAATGTGTGGGATTTACAAGAAAGAAGATTCTGATTTCCTAAGTAACCGTTGGGCCTGTGCTGCCTCTTCCCCTGAATGCCGGTTTACATGCTGTACAGCGTATATTCGGAAAGTATTTTTGCCGCAGTGTTTGCTCTCTATACCGTAGTGCTCTGGTAACCCCACACACTCTCCCTTCCCAGCAGACGCACAGTGTTCTGTCTCCATGCTAAACCCACCGTGTAGCCCCAGTGCATTGTGTGGGTCTGAAAACCAAAGGATGAAGGAAGCATTCCGAGACTTCATGTTTGAAAAAGGGAGAAATCTGTATTTTCTATTTCATCACAAAGATTGATAAACTTCGTAAACCATACCATGCTGCTATGTGTCTTCAAGACCATGTTGAATAGTAAGGATTGGGGAAGTTTTTGTTTTTCATACTAACAGTCCAAAGCAGCAGCTGTTAGAAATGCTGGACTAGAATTCTGCACTTAAACCCTCCTTTGGAAATTTGTCATTTGCAGGCTTGGTTTTCTGTCATTATTAAGTAACAAGTATTTTTCAGCTCTGACATTTTTGACGACCAGTTTGGTTCCAGTCACTGTTTATTGCAAACCTCATTGCATATGCTTCATTGTGGTTGATAATGCACATTCATTCTCGGCTTTGCTTTCAGATGCTTACCTGTTTGGGCAGTGAAGTCTAACTTCAGGTTGAACAATCTCAGGCTAACTGTAAAGGATCTTTGTAAAGTTTGAATAAAATTCTATCTGTTCATTTTGAGTTAAGTATGCAGAAAAAAATGATTGTATGTGTGAAAGTTGAAATGGTTCATTTTGTGATAAATGATGGATTTCAAGAGCTTCTGTTTCTTCTCTTTTGTTAAAATAGAATTAGAAGAGTTTATAAAACCTGGACTTTTCACTCCAAAGTCTGGCCACAATAGTGTTGCTTGAACGGTTAGTCAATGCGTGGTGACACGGAGCTCTTAAGCTGTGACCTTTCACAATGGGATGTGGGGCGTAAGCCAATGCAATATCGTTTCCATTTTTTAATTCAGTATTGTTACATTTTAATCGGGCTCCCTAGACCAGCGGTTCTCAACCTGTGGGTCGCCTAAGACCAGCGGAAAACACCTATTTCCCATGGTCTTAGGAACCAACACACCTCTCCTCGGTGTAGCAATGTAGTTTACTGTTGTCCTAGGAAGACTGTTACCCATGCTACACCACGATTCAAGACAAAAAATTTCATTTATTTGTAATTAGAAATAAATATTTCACAATATATAATTACATGTTCTTTTTGTGATTAATCCCTATGCTTTAATTATGTTCAGTTTGTAACAACGAAAATATATCCTGCCTATCAGATATTTACATTACAGTTCATAACAGCAGCAAAATTACAGTGATAAAGTAGCAACGGAAATCATTTTATGGTTGGGGGTCACCACCACGTGAGGAGCTGTCTTAAAGGGTCGAGGCCTTAGGAAGGTTGAGAACCACTGGTGTAGATTGAAGGGGGAAGCAATAGAGTTGGGGTTCTAGCTAGCTGAAGAACCTTTCTAGGAAAAACACCAACCTGTGTTCGGTTGTGTGCGCTCCCAGCATCCTCACTCCCCGTGGTGACCCGGTTCCCACCTTGCCCCTGGGTCCAGAATCTGTTGTTACACTTCTCACGGAGCGAATCGAATCCGTGTGTGTGGGATCATGATCATAGCTCTCCCGTCATCAGTCCAAAAAAAAAAAAGGAATGAAAAGCCCCCATTTGGAGCAGTGAGCCTTCGGCTTACAGAACAAAAGCAACTGGAGACCGGTTCACAAAGTGCTTTCCTGCATGAATTATGTAATCCTCACAGTCCTGCAAGCTGGTGTTCTCCCCCCCGGCCCCCCCCCCCCCGGTGGGACAGCCCACTGAGCAGTTTGGGGGAAAGGTTAAAAGATGGGGCGCAGGCTCCAGCAAAAGGCTTGCACAGCTGGAACTCCACCAACGCTGAGTGCCTGGCAGCCAGCGCCTCCCCGTGTTCTGGCGCACCCGGCCACCTGCACTTTCTGAGGCAGGAAGGATTCTAAAAAATAAATAAAAATAAAGTGGCTGCATGTGTTAAGTATTTACTAGTGCATTTAGCAAGTCCCTATTTAAAGCACAAAAAGATCCCAATAGAATCAGGCTATTCCAAGCGAGCCAGCGGCCAGCCGTGGCAGGCCTCAGGGCAGCGGTTCTCCACCTTCCTCAGGCTGCGACCCTTTAAGACAGCTCCTCACGGGGTGGTGACCCCCAACCATAACATGATTTCTGTGGCTACTTCATCACTGTCATTTTGCTACTGCTATGAACTGTCATGTAAATATCTGATAGGCAGGATGTATTTTCATTGTTACAAATTGAACAAAATTAAAGCATAGGGATTCATCCCAAAAACAATATCTCATTTTATATTGTGAAATATTTATTTCTCATGACAAGTACATGGAATGTTGTCTTGAATCGTGGTGTAGCATGGGCAACAGTCTTCCTAGGACAACAGTAAACCACATGGCTACACTCTGCGACACCGAGGAGCGGTGTGTTGGTTCCTAAGACCATGGGAAATAGGTGTTTTCCGCTGGTCCTAGGCGACCCCTGTGAAAGGGCCATTCCACCCCCAAAGGGGTCGCGACCCCCAGGTTGAGAACCCCGCCTCTGGGGGGGCATGTCATTGGGAAAAGGTCAGGACCTCAGTCCCGTCCTGCGTGCGCGTGGCCTCCGGCTGCCTCCGCCGCTGCGCACCCTCTTCCCGACCTGCCGGGCAGTGACCCCCCGGCCGGCGCAGCCCCACGGACGGCGCAGCCCGGGCCGCCCGCGGGGGTGGCGGGGGTGGCGGGGGTGGCGGCGGGGGCGGGGGCGGGGGGGCCCCCCCCAGGCTGTCGTTCGCGCGGCCAGAACCCCAAATCCCCGGGCAATGCTGCTCCTTCCCGCTGAGGATCAGGCCGGTCCCCGGAGGCGACCATTCCCCGCGAACAGCGCCCGTCCGGGACGTCCCTCCTGAGGCCCCGCGGCCGGAGGGACAGCGAAGAACAGGCGCCCGGGTCGCCCCGGCCCCGGGCGCACACCGGGCGGCGGGCGCGGCGCCGAGGGGCGGGCTCTCCGGTGGCTCCGCCCACCCGGGGGGGGACGCCCCGCCCCGCCCCGCGTCGCAGGCCCCGCCCCGCCCCGCGCCGCAGGCCCCGCCCCCGGAGAGCGGTCCGAAGGCCCTGACCCCGCCGCCTTGGCAACCACAGGGACGCTCTCGCCTTCGCTCCCGGCGCGGCGCCCGCCATGGCGGACGAAGACGAGCTCGGGCGGACGGAGAAAGTGATCCGGGTCCAGCGCGTGTTCGTCAACCTGCTGGACACCTACAGCAGCGGCAACATCGGCAAGGTGAGCGGCGGCGGCGGCGGCGGCGGGGCCCCGGCCCCCGGCCCCCAGCCCTGAGGGGTCCCCTGCCACGCGGGCTTGCTGTCCTCTGGCTCCTCCTAAGAGAGGGGCCCTCTTCCGGGGCGCAGCCAAGACCCCCAGGACCCCAGTCCGAATCCAGGCTGGATCGCCACCCCACCCGGACGTCCTCTCTTTCTGCCCCTCCACCCCCCCATCCTCACCCCGAGATGGCAGGTCCAGCCCTGGGCCCTCCCCTGTGAAGGAGGGGAAACTGAGGCCCAGCGGAAGGAAAGGACCTGCCCACGATCACCTAGTGAGTGGGAGGCAGAACCCCGAAACCCAACCCAGGTCTCTCCTCTGACCCCCTTCACTGGGTCCTGTTTCCACCCCCCCACCGCGTCTGAAGCTGGCAGCTGATGAGAATGTCACTCCCATGAATCACGGGACCCGGCATCAAGTACACAGTGTAGGGATTACAGTAAAAAAAAATAAAATAAAAAATTGCAATACTATGGATGGTGCCAGGTGGGTCCTGGCAATGTACCCACCCGGCACCATCCCTATGGCACCATCCAATCCATGTAGACCACCCATCTGGCACCATCGAATATAGACCAAGAATATATCGTCTCACCTCTATGCTGTGCACATGAACTCATACAAACTAATATCGAATGTCAAGTATAATTTAAAAAATTGGCCCAGCGGTTCTATCACCCGTAAAGTATTTTGCATTCAGCCGTCCTTCAGCCGACGGTTGGAGCGTCGGTCCTGGGCGAGGCACCATCCGGGGTCCTGAGGGCCACCAAGCTTTTCACCTCTCCCCCCGGCCACGCGGGAATGGCGGTGTTCAGAGAGAGTTCGGAGTGCTCAGCCACAAAGACAGCCATGACCGTGCCCTTTCCCTGGGAAGGGCTGCGTGGTCTCCTGAGACGGGCAGCCAGTGACCACCCGCCGGCGGCTGACGCCCTGGGACTTGCCTCCTCGCTGGGAGGTCCAGAAGGGGAGCCAGTGTCCGCAGGGTTGGCTCCTCCCGGGGCTGGAGGGAGAGTCGGTCCCCAGCTGCCCTCTCTCGGCTCCTGGGCCTGCCGAGGTCCTGGCCAGCCCCTGGCTGATAGGATCATCACTCTGCACTCTGCCTCCACCGTTCCACAGTCTTCCCCCCTGGGTGTCTCTGGGCCCCAAGCCCCCGCTTCTGTTAGGACACCAGTCCCTGGGTCCGAACCCACCCTGACCTGGCACAAGGTCCTTTAACCTGATTACGCCGGCGAAGACCCTGTTTCCCACTGTGGTCAGACTCACACGTCCCGGTGGACAGGAAGTTGTGGGGAAGGGGACACTGGTCAACCCGGTACGTCATCTGAAGTTGATCAGTCAAAAAGACACACACCGCTGAGACCGGTTTCGCTCAGTGGATAGAGCGTCGGCTTGCGGACTGAAAGGTCCCAGGTTCGATTCTGGTTGGGGGCATGTAACTTGCTTGCGGGCACATCTCCACTGTGGGGCGTGCAGGAGGGGGCTGATCGATGTCTCTCTCTCATCGATGTTTCTGACTTTCTATCTCTCTCCCTTCCTCTGTAAAAAAAATCAATAAAACATATTTTAAAAAAAAGATACAGACCAAGGTATATAATTTAGGTATGTAATTTCTATGTAAAAATAGTAATATCTCTTATACAGTTCATCAGTATTTGTGATATGCAATATATGTGACATTATGGTATTTATATAATATTTCCTAGAAGAGACTGAAATCACATGACTAGAAAAAGGATGAAAGAAGGAACAAGGACAAACAAAACTAAAAAAAATACAATAACCAAATTTTTTTAAATGTATATATTTTTTTTACTGATTTCAGAGAGCCAGGGAGAGGGAAAGAGAGATAGAAACATCAATGATGAGAGAGAATCATTGACTGGCTGCCTCCTGCATGCCCCCCTACTAGGGATTGAGCCTGCAACCCAGGCATATGCCCTTGGCTGGAGTCGAACCTGGGTCCCTTCAGTCCATAGGCCGTCACTCTATCCCCTGAGCCAAACCAGCTAAGGCTAACCAGTTTTGTTTTGTTTTTTAAAGAAAAGAAGGATTAAAGAGACAGATGTAGTATGTACTTCTGTGTGTCTTTCAGAAGCATAGATATAGGTATAGAAAAGGTAGATTGATTGATCGATAGATATTCTATACACAGAAAATGTCTCCGAGGGTACACACACAAGCAACTTAACTAGTGTCACCTCTTGCGATGGGGTTCATTCATGCTCTGCTACACAACGGAGGGCCACAGAGACTATCACAAGGAATGAGACCAAAAAATCATGTTACCCTCCTGGGCCCTGCCTCTCCAAGACGACAGACCATCACCAATGTTTAGAGTAAACAAAACGTCAACTTCTGACAAACGCTCTGCAGGTCAGAGGACCTCACACGTGACTGGGGGCCAGAGCAGCAGCTTCACACAAAGTTGCCCCAAGGGGCCCTTTAATCCGGCCCAGATGGGGAGCACGCCCCAGGAACTACTTCTCAGAGGTCAGGACAAGGGCAAAGGCCCGGCGGTGGCACCAGGCTGGCCTCCTCAGAGGACAGAATGGCCCGCAGAGGCTGCGACCAGCAGCAGCTCCAGGGTTGATTCGTTGTTGCAGCAGACTGTGCCCAGGCCCCACGAGACTGGGGCCCACAAAAATGTCTCCATTTCTTTGAAAATCAGAAGGAAGCCATTGAAATTTGAGAGTTAAAGATCATGTTTGTCGTTATAGCAACACACATGTAAAAATCTAATTTTTCACCTTTGTTTGCTTTGCTTGCTTGCTTTCAAAGTCCTTTAGCTCATGCAGAAACCGGTGTGGCTCAGTGGATAGAGCATTGGTTGGCCTGTGGACTGAAAGGTCCCAGGTTCGATTCTGTTGAGGGGCATGTACCTTGGTTGCAGGTACATCTCCAGTGGGGGGTGTGCAGGAGGCAGCTGATCGATGTCTCTCTCTCATCGATGTTTCTGACTTTCTATCTCTCTCCCTTCCTCTGTAAAAAAATCATTAAAATATATATTTTTTAAAAAGGCCTTCAGCCGAGACCGGTTTGGCTCAGTGGATAGAGCGTCGGCCTGCGGACTGAAAGGTCCCAGGTTCGATTCCGGTCAGGGGCATGTATCTTGCTTGTGGGCACATCTCCAGTGTGGGGCATGCAGAAGGCGGCTGATCAATCTCTCTCTCTCATCAATGTTTCTGACTATCTCTCTCCCTTCCTCTCCATAAAAAATCAATAATAATAAAAAAAAAAGTCCTTCACCCGGGCTCCCTGCTCACTTCCTGCGCTGGCTGGGCTCCGGGGTCCTGTCGCTGCTTCCTGGCGGGGGTGTGGGTGGGCGCGCGGATCCCGCAGGGCGCAGGGCCTCGTTGCCCAACTTTTGCAGGAGGAGGCAGGCGGGGCTGGGGTCCCGGCCGGGAGCTGCTTCCAGCGGGTGCCTGCCGGCCTTTCTCAGGAGCGAGAGATGGACGGCGGGTGGGCGTGGGACGGAGAGGTGAATGGGTGAGTGAGTGAATGAGTGGATGAATGAGTGGATGAATGAGTGGACGAATGAGTGGATGAATGAGCGAATGAATGAGTGGGTGAATGAATGAATGAGCGAATGAATGAGTGGGTGAATGAATGAGTGGGTGTATGAATAAGGGGGTGAATGAGTGAGTGAGTGAATGAATGAGTGAGTGAGTGAATGAGTGATTGAATGAGTGGGTGAATGAGTGAGGAATGAGTGAGTGAATGGAAGACTGAAAGGACTCTGTCTTTGCCTGCCCGGGATAGTTTTAAAAATTCTTTTATTGATTCCAGAGAGAAAAGGAAAGAGAGAGAGATAGAAACATCCATGATGATAGAGTATTGTGGACCGCCTGCCTTCTGCACTCCCACAACCCTGCCTGGGAATCGAACCCCGATCTCTGGGTTCATAGGTCAAGCTCAACCTCTGAGCCACGCTGGCCCGGCTCTGCCCTGGGTACTTTCCCCAAAGTTTTGGCTTTGTTAACTTTTCACCTCCCCTGAGTCTGCAAACTCTCATCTCTTACAAAAAAAATAAAAAATAAAAAATAAAAAAAATAAAATAAATGTCCTTCAGCACAGAAGTAGCAGAGCTAAAATTCAATCCCAGGTCTTCTCTGAATCCACAGCCTGAGCTCTTTTTTTTTTTTTTTTTTTAATATAGTATTTCTTTAGAGAGGAAGGGAGAGGGAGAGAGAGATAGAAACATCAATGATGAGAGAGAATCATTGATCGCCTGCCTTCTGCACGCCCCGTGCTGGGGACTGAGCCCGCATTCCAGGCATGTACCCTTGGTTGGAATCAAACCTGGGACTCTTCTGTCCGTAGACCGAGCCCTATCCACTGAGCCACACTGGCTAGGGCTTAATGTTTTTTTTATGGAGGAAAGGGCCCATGAAATGAGACCCTGCTTGGCAACTAAACAGTGCCTCCCACACTCTCAGCACCCCACCAATATTTGTTTCAGAAATTAATGAAGGAGAGGCAGGCACAAAGGCCCAGATGGTGCGGGGTGAGGCGCTCGGTTCATATCCTCATCTGTTGAAGGCCACTGCAGTTCTTAGACAGGGAGGTGACACGATGGAGACGAGAAGGGGGAGAGGAGGAAGAGAACGCAACTTTCTACGTTATCTCCTTTGATCTGATTATTTTTGAACAGTGTATCTGCAGAATAAGACTTTTAGTTTGGTTTGGCTCAGTGGCTAGAGCGTCAGCCTGCGGACTGAAAGGTCCCAGGTTCGATTCCGGTCAAGGGCACGTACCTTGGTGGTAGGCGCCTCCCCAGTGGGGGGATGTGCAGGAGGCAGCTGATGGATGTTTCTCTCTCATCGATGTTTCTAACTCTCTATCCCTCTCCCTTCCTCTCTGTAAAAACTCAATAAAATATATTTAAAAAGAAAAAAAATATATGGACACAATTATTTTAAAAAAATAAAAATAAAAAAGCTTATCGATAACGGAATTTTCTGGCTTTTCCTCAACGAGCCAGGACTCTCTCTCCAAAGCCAAGTAATGGCTCTTGTCTGTACTGTTAACCTGGAAGTGAGAAGCTGAGTGAAAGGCCACGAGTGTCTAGGTGAGGTCCACAAAGAGGAGCTGTTCGGGAATCACAGATTCAGGGGGAAGCCCAGGTCGTGTTCTGATGAGAAAAGGAAGGGAAATGATTACGTGAATAGAAGGAAGGAATTTCCATTGGGGTTAAGAAGTCAAGGAAAGGCCCAGCCAGTCTGGCTCAGTGGTGGAGTGTTGACCTATGAGCCAGGAGGTCATAGTTCAATTCCCAGTCAGGACACATGATCAAGAGGCAGGCTCATTCCCCAGTGTGGGGCGTGCAGGAGGCAGCTGATCAAGGATTCTCTCTCATCACTGGTGTTTTTCTCTCTCTCTCTCTCTCCCCCTCTCCCTTTTTCTCTAAAATCAATAAAACATATAAAATATATATATTCTAGTGCACAAGATTGGTGCACTGGGAGTCGAGGAAGGTCCCTCAGCCTGGTCTGCATCCTCTTGCAGTCCGGGACCCCTCGGGGGATGTCCCCCTGCCAGCTTAGGCCTGATCTCCCTGGGAATCGGGCCGAAGCCGGCAGTCAGGCATCCCTCTCGCAGTCCAGGGCTCTCGCAGTCCAAGACCCCTCGCTCCTTACCGCCTGCCTGCAGCAGAGGCAGGAGAGCCTCCCGCCACTGCTGTGCTTGCCGGCCATGAGCCCGGCTTCTGGCTGAGCGGTGCTCCCTCTGTGGAGCGCACTGACCACCAAGGGGCAGCTCCTGTGTTGAGCATCTGCCCCTTGGTGGTCAGTGTGCATCACAGCGACCAGTGGTTCTGCCGTTCGGTCGATTTGCATACTATGCTTTTATTATATAGGATTTTTTAAAGTCAAGGAAAGAGCTTCTAGACATGCAAATAAGCTAAGTTATTCTTTAGCCGTACCTGGTGATGCTCATTCTAAAGAATGTACTAGTATTTCAGCCCTGGCTGGTTTGGCTAAGTGGATAAAGTGTCGGCCTGCGGACTGAAGGGTCCTGAGTTCGATTCGAGTCAAGGGCACATGCCCGGGTTGCTGGACTTGATCCTCAGTGGGGGGAGGGGGGAGGATGTGTAGGAGGCAGGCAGCCGATCAATGATTCTCTTATCCTTGATGTTTCTGTCTCTTTCTTCCTCTCCCATCTTCTCTGACATCAATAAACATATATATTTTTAAATGTATATCCTTTTCATTGGTGGCACCTCTAACGCCCCTGACTACAGGCAGGTCCTCAGAGTCATCATGCGTTGACTGCCCTCACTCCAAGGTGTTCTTGGGATTGGGAAGATCGCCCTTGTCTTGCAGTTTCTCTCGAACTGTGTGGTCGGGGCATCGCTTGAAGAAATGACAGAAGAAGAAGAGGATGATGATGAGAGTAAGTCCGCGGTGCCGGACGCCTCCTCCTCCAAACTGAAGGAGGGCACCTTCCAGATCGTGGGCACGCTTTCCACGCCCGGAAAACCCTCGCCCGACTTCGCCCTGGAGACGTACACCGTGAGTCCTGGTGGTGTCTGCTGAGAGCAGACAAAGGGAAGCGTCAAAGCCCCGTTCCCCCAAAACCCCCCACTCCTAAAACCCTCTCCCCCAAAGCTCCTCTCCCCAAAGCCCCTCTCCCCCGAAAGCTTCCCTCTCCCACAATCCCCCTCCCCCCCAAATTTCCCTTCCCCCCTGTCCTGGCTCTGCTGCCCGTTTCCCACCTTCTGCACATGCGTGGGGCCTGGGAAGGTGAGGGGCCAAGTGGGGGGCTGCTCTTTGTCCTTTAAAGGAAGTTAACCACCACTGTGGAGACTGTAAAGGATTTAAATTAGCCCTAGCCAATTTGGCTCAGTGGAGAGAGCATCAGCCTGTGGACGGAAGGGTCCTGGGTTCAGTTCCAGCTGAGGGCACAGGCCTGGGTTGTGGGCTCCATCCCCAGTAGGGGGCGTGCAAGAGGCAGCCTATCCATGATGCTCTCTCAAGATTGGCTTTTCTCTCTCTTCCTCTTCCTTCCTCTCTGAAATCAATAAAAAATATTTAAAAAAGAAATAAGAATTTAAATTAGATATTCTTGGAAGTATGAGCCCCATTTGGGTTTTCAGACTCCTCACATCCTCTCTAGAGACTGTATTTAAAATGTACTCTGAAAATAAAATAAAATAAAATGCACTCACACAGCCCCAGGCCCTGTGGGCGCTGACTGCGCAGGGGAATCGCGCTGGCCGTTCTGTTGCTGTTGGTGGGGAGACATTGCTGCCCCCACGTGGCAAACGCAAATGCCAGCTTGGCGATGCGTGGTCCTTGTGGTGGTGGCACCCACCGTGGATGTCGCTCTCCTGGAAAGGCGCCTGTGTGCACCTCCTCACCGCGAGAATCCCGAGTTCAAACACGATGGTCACCCTGGCCCGTGGGGCTCACTTGGTTGAGCATGGTCCTCTGCACCGAAAGGTAACTGGTTTGATTCCCGCTCAAGCCACATGCCCAGGATGCAGGTTCGATCCCCAGTTAGGGTGTGTATGGGAGGGGAGAAATGAGATTCTCTCTCTCTCTCTCTCTCTTTCTCTCTCTCCTCCCCGCCCCCACCTTCCTCTCTTTCTAAAAATTAATAAAAACATGTAAAAAAAATAAACACAATGATCACCCCAGTTACTTTTATCTAATCTAAGAACTTTATGTTTCTAACCATTAAAAGTTTTTGTATTTTTTTAAAATATATTTTATTGATTTCTTAGAGAGGAAGGGAGAGGGATAGAGAGTTAGAAACATCGGTGAGAGACACACCAATCAGCCGCCTCCTGCACGCCCCCTACTGGGGATGTGCCCGCCACCAGGATACATGCCCTTGACCGGAATCAAACCCGGGACCTTTCAGTCCACAGACCGACGCTCTATCCACTGAGCCACACCGATTTCAGCTAAAAGTTTCTGTATTTTTAAAATATTCCCAACAGTCAACTGTAATAAGATACCTTTCATCTAGAAAGAGAACGGATCGGTCCCCTCTCGAGGATGCTGAAACAATCCCCATACATCACCCCTCAGCACTTATGAGTCACTCAAGATATAGAATCGCTCAAACAACCTTGCAGAGAGTTTGAGTGAGTTTTAAATGTCCTAAGTGTGTGCTAATTCTTCCCTTCTGAATTGGGGTGTAAACAGCCTACCTAAGATCATCCTGCAACTTTTTGATCATCCGTTCCCAGCTACAGTGGTACCTCGAGATACGAGTTTAATTCGTTCCATAACCTTGAGGCGTGGGAAACGATGAGACGCTCGAGTCGCGGTAAACTGGTGGGTCGTGTGCAGCCGGCCAATCCGCGCGATGACTCCTATCTCAACTGTTGCTCGTATTTCAAAGCAAAAATCGCTCGCTCGACGGCTCGTATCTCAAAAATCTCGTATGTTAGGGCACTCGTATCTCGAGGTGCCACAGTATTTCCTTAAGCGTCTTTGTTATTTGAAAACCTCCCACCGAGCAGAGCCAGCCTTCCATTGGAAAAGGAAATCCTTCTTCTGCACCTGTTTTCCGGGGGATTCTCCCGGGCGGGAGACCCCATGGGGAAAGTGTCCTTGCGTCTTCGTGTCACGCACCCTCTGTCAGCTTCTGGAACAAAGGACTGCCGGTTCTCTCCCCAGGACATTTCCCGAGAAGAGCTCCTCATGCGCCTGCTGGAGTGCGATGTCATTGTTTACAACATCACGGAGAACCCCAAGCAAGCGGAGGAGGCCCTGTGGGCAGTGTCTGGTCAGTGAGGGGGGCCCCCTTCTCTCTGGGGACACCGCCTTGGTGTCACTGACTTTACCGAAGAGGAGTCCTCACATTGGGGCCATCAGAAGTGAGACCTGCTAAGCCCAGGGTGGAATCAGGCGAAGGCAGGGCTCAGCCAACCCCTCAGTCCACAGAGCCAGATAGCAACAGCCCAACAATTGACATTCCTTTTTTTTTTTTTTTAATATATTTTATTGATTTTTTTACAGAGAAGAAGGGAGAGGGATAGAGAGTTAGAAACATCGATGAGAGAGAGACATCGATCAGCCGCCTCCTGCATCCCCCCTCCCCCCCCCCCACTGGGGATGTGCCCGCAACCAGGATACAAGCCCTTGACCAGAATCGAACCTGGGACCTTTCGGTCCGCAGGCCGACGCTCCATCCACCGAGCCAAACCAGGGTTTCAGATGAAATTTCTTTTGAGAGCCCAATTTTTAAACTTCTTCTCACGCCACTTCTTCAAAATAGACTTGCCCAGGCCGTGGCATTTTGTGGAAGAGCCACACTCCAGGGGCCAAAGAGCCGCCTGTGGCTCTCGAGCCGCAGTTTGCCGACCACTGGGCTCATGGCTGTGCCCGTGATAAGCAAAGAGTTGATTTGAGCAACCCATCAGTTCAAATTAGGTGGTGCCAACCTGGGAAGCGGGTAGGAGGGCTCCATCCTCAGGAGCTGGGGGCGGTCTTGCGTAGCAGAAAGCAGGAAGCAAAGCCAAGGAAGTATTTGATTGGCTGTCGCTGAAGCCTTCACCTTATTTGGAAGAGCCTAGTGGGCTGTGATTGGTTGTCCTTACATTTTGATTTCTTTTTTTAATTGATTTTTTTTTTTTTGAGAAAGAGAAATAGCTGAAGCCGGTTTGGCTCAGTGGATAGAGCGTCGGCCTGCGGAGTGCAAGGTCCCGGGTTCGATTCCGGTCAAGGGCATGTGCCTTGGTGGCGGGCACATCCCCAGTGGGAGGTGTGCAGGAGGCGGCTGATCGATGTTTCTCTCTCATCGATGTTTCTGACTCTCTATCTCTCTCCTTTCCCCTCGGTAAAAAATCAATAAAATATATGAGAGAAATATTATTTTACTGCCCACTTATTTATGCATTCATTGGTGCCGTGACCTTGGCCTATCAGGACGACATTCTAACCCACTGAGCTGCCCAGCCAGGGCTTGAGTTTTTTTGTTTTTGTTTTTGTTTTATTTTATTGATTTTTCCACAGAGAGGAAGGGAGAAGGATAGAGAGTTAGAAACATCAAAGAGAGAGAAACATCCATCAGGCGCCTCCTGCACGCCCCCTATTGGGGATGTGCCCACCACCAAGGTCCATGCCCTTGACCGGAATCGAACCCGGGACTCTTCTGTCCGCAGGCCGACGCTCTATCCACTGAGCCACACCGGTTTCGGCAGGGCTTGAGTTCTTAACCTTGAGGCACTGACTGGCTTAACTGTGGGTTTGCTGATGTCGGCTGCGAAGGTTATCAGAACCACCTCTGTCTAATGGGCCTCCTTGTTGACGTTAACAAAATATCCCATCAAAGAACAGAATATTTGTAATCATTAAAAGAAAGGAAACATTCACCTCCAAAACGCGACCTCGATTTGTTCTGCAGACACTGCTTAAGGAGGTGCAGTTACCTGTCTTGGGCAGATACAAAACAAATAGGAAAAAGAAGGGCCAAAACCGGTGTGGCTCAGTGGATAGAGTGTCGGCCTGCGGACGGAAGGGTCCCAGGTTCGATTCCCGGTCAGGGGCCTGTGCTTTGGTTGTGGCACTTCTCCAGTGGGAGGTGTGCAGGAGGCGGCCGATCTATGTCTCTCATTGATGTTTCTGGCTCTCTATCCCTCTCCCTTCCTCTCTGTAAAAAAATCAATAAAATATATTTTTTTTAAAAAGGGAAAAGAAAAGAGACAGTACCGACCAGGCACATGGAGGCCTAAAGAGAGCTCAGGAACACACGAGAAACTTGACCGAGAGAGCGAGAGAGAGAGAGAGAGAGAATGGCACGTTCACCAGCAAGGTCCCGCAGGAGGGGGCTTGCAGAGGAGAGGAATTATTTCTCACCGGGAGGGCTGGATTCAGGCCAGCAACCGTCCCCAGATGGCAGGCGGGAGGGTGGGCTGTGGGGACGCTTCCGGCTGGTAAAACGCTTTGGGAACGTGAGGAACTCTAGAGGCCTCAACCCTTAAGGACGAGGTGCAGTTGAGCAAGGAGGTGCTTTGTCATTTGTCTCCCCGTTAAGTCAGGGGCAAAGGAGGAAGCAGATCAGCTGCTCTGAATCACTGTTCCAGACTGGGGCAGCCAGAAAGACACCGTGCACCTTCCTTCCTTCCTTCCTTCCTTCCTTCCTTCCTTCCTTCCTTCCTTCCTTTCTTTCTTTTTTTTTCAGGTAAAACCGTGCTCTCCTTTGAATTCACGTTTCCTTCTTGGTCGCGACTTTGGTAACCAGTAGGTCCCCACCTCCCAGGAATACTGCGTCTGAACAGGCTGGGCCAGAGCCAGTGTGAGCACAGGCCCCAACCAGGGCTTCTGGAATAACCAGAACAGCAAAACCAGCTGCTCCTTTTTAGAAAGTGTCTGTGAGTCAGAGGGTCCAAAGCTCCACTAGAACAGTGGTTCTCAACCTGTGGGTCGCGACCCCTTTGGGAGTCGAACGACCCTTTCACAGGGGTCGCCTAAGACCATCGGAAAATGCAGATATTGACATCACAATGCATCACAGTAGCAAAATTTCATGGTTGGGGGTCACCACCACATGAGGAACTGGATGCACGGGTCGC
The DNA here is from genome assembly GCA_011751065.1 of Lasiurus cinereus. NCBI lineage: Eukaryota > Metazoa > Chordata > Mammalia > Chiroptera > Vespertilionidae > Lasiurus > Lasiurus cinereus. The sequence continues at coordinate 2,028,531 of JAAGEH010000328.1, read as the reverse complement.
GGCCTGAGGAGGGTTGAGAACCACTGCCCTAGAAAGAAAACGGGGTCTCAGTATAAAAACAAAAACCAAAATGCATCAGAAATGAACCATATACTCAAGGTCAAGATGGTTTTTGAGAAATCAGTATCTGACGATCTGGCCTCTTGGATTCGGAGTGGCCCCGTTCCAGCATTTTTAAAGGAAGATGTTTTTATTTCTAGTTCATTTCCCAAACGGGTAGAACATCTACTAAAAGGGAGACGATGGATCAGAACACATCAGCTCTCTCACAAGAGACACTCCTAGATGAATGACTTTTAGTCGCTGGGAGTATTCAGCACATGATTTCAAAGTGGCAAACGTAGAGGTAATCTCCGAGGAGCATTCGAAAGCAGCAGCCGCCGTCACTGGTCGAGTTACGTGAGATGCACAGACATGTAACCCCATGTTTTCCAGTGTATACGTCAAGGGGCCAAAGCCCCTGATCATCAGAATAAGTTATTTTGTCCGTGACCGTGCACGGAACCAGAGAGGGAAAGACTTCCTCGGAGAGTGGCCGAAAGGCGTTTGCCAAAGGTCCCTGTCGCTCTGAGTGGCCTTCGCTAGCTTGAGCCCTTCTCTCCTTTGGTCGCAGCGGCCTCAGCGGGAGCGGCCTTTTCTAAAGGTCCCACTGGCTTCTTCTCTTCCCCCTCCTCCTCCTCCTCACCTCGGGGATAGAGATCTGGGCACTTGGGCCTGCCTTCGGGCATGGCCCGGAACCGGTCTGCGCAGTCTGCTCCCTCGAGCTGCTGCGTGCGATAGGGGACGCAGGGAAAGGCTGACTTGAGTTGTTCCCCACGGGGACCACTAGCCATTCTGCCCCCCAAGGCAGGGGCAGTGCCCGGTAATGTCTCCACTGCGCAGCGTCACTCCATGCTCCTCGTTCGGATCATTGGGATCGGCAGCCACCAGCTCTGCGCGGCCGGGAGTTTCATGGTCTCCTTGGGTCACAGATGGAATCCGATCCTCCTCCCCTTCCTGCCGGCAGTGGCCGTGGTGCAGCCCGGCGCTCAGGCCTCGCGGTGGTGGTGGTGGCGGCGGCGGCGGGAGTGTGTCCCAGAATTTATCTAAGGACGTAAGCACAGGTGGCCAAGAGTATCCTCTGCCAATAGGATGGACTTATACGGATGACTCAAGGCACTTATTAAATATTGGCCGAGCATAAATGACACAGGAGACAGACATGCAATGCACGAATCACACGCGGTGTATGTACCAGAGTCCTGGTGGTTTCCAGACCTCGGCAGGCCACCCAGAGATCCACGCTGACAGACACACACACTGGACGTTGGACGTTGCAGCTGCAGCTCGGCGTCTTGTAGAGGCCTCGGCTTGTGGCTCACGGTTCGGACCCAGGGTCCACGGCAGAGCTCAGAGTTCAGGCGGGATGCAGGAAGGGGAGCGGAGAGTGACCGTCTGTGGAAGAGCAGACAAGTGGCTCTAATCTCCTTCGGAGCTTGTTCTCTTTTATGTGCCCAAGCAGACATCTTCAGTGTGTCTTCAGTGTGTCTTATCAGCGGGTCCCAGGTGTTCTGCTATCTGGTCTTTACATGTGGGGTACAAACTTTTTTATCTCTTACATGCACATCTCTTTAAGGGCGTTCACACTTCATTCCACTCTCTCATATGTCACACCCAATTTCTTATTTTATATTTGTATTCTATCCTTATTATTATTACTATAACAGAGTGGCAGCAGGAGCGGCGGCTGCAGGCCGCGACCTCTTCTCTAGTGGGGCGGCGGGAGGCTCCCCGTGCACCTCTCTTCCCGGTGCTCTGTGCCCTGCGTTGTCTCTGCTTTGGTCTGTTCAGATCAGCGGTCGGCAAACTCTTCCTGGGAAGGGCCAGGTAGTAACTGTGGGAACCTCTTTCCACGTCCCGTGTGGTTCAGGGTTCGGGTTCTGAAGGAGGCCTCACGCAAACGAAATGAGAGACCAGAAAACATTAATTTGGCGATATTGGGGGGCCAGGTGGGAGCCTTCTCTAGTGGAAAGGACTGCCACCTTCCTTTGGGCCTTGCCATCCCTTTTATTTAGGTTTGGGATACACCCTTTGCCCTGAAGCAGGCCATTCCAGTCACAAGTAGATGATCTTTATCAGTCAGGATTGACATGATTATTTGATGGGGAAGTTCATTGTCTCCATTAGATAGGGAGGGGCTGGTTTTGACCTTTCAGAGCTTCAAGGTTGACCAGCCTTCTGGCCTCCTGTTTACATCCATTTAGTGAGAACAATGTTTTGGTTTTCGACAGTAACCATTGCTGGCTTTTCAAGCCATCTACTCTGCGGTCACAGCCAGAACGTAGCGTAAAGGGTATGTAAATAGATGGTCTGGTTCCAGCTAAATTCTATTTTATTTTGTAATGCTTTTATTGAGTTCAGAGAAAAAGGGAGAGGGAGAGGGAGAGAGAGAGAGAGAGAAAAACATCCATGATGAGAGAGAACCATCGATCAGCTGCCTCCTACCCCCCGCCCCCCACTGGGGATCAAGCTCACACCAAGGGCAATCTCACCCCCATCCCCACTCCCACCTCCGTCTGCCCCACCACTCCCACTGGGAATCAAAGGTGACCTTCTGGTTCACAGGTCAAGGCTCAAACACTGAGCCGTGCCAGTTGGGCAATCCCATGCTGTTTGAGAAGCAGGCAGCCCCCTTTGCCAAACCCCGGCTCATAGCAGCGGCAAAGCCCCACGCGGGCCGAAAGGAAAGCAGTGGGACAGCACCTCGGGAGTGAGCCCACCCACTGGGGGGGACCGGGGTGAAAAAGTGCTTCCGTGGGCGCCGGGGATTCCCGGGGTGGGGGGCTTCCCGTGACTGACTTTCCTCCCCTTCCTCACTCGGGGCCTCAGTTTCCTGCGGTAAAGACACACCTCGCAAACGTGGGAGCGCCGAGCCGTCTTGTAGGAACAGCACTTTCTCGGAAGCCTGCTGTGGGCAGGTTGTCCTTGTGGCAGATCCATCTGGATCGGTGGTTCTCAACCTTCCTCACGCCGAGACCCTTTAATACAGCTCCCCATGTGGTGGTGACCCCCAACCATGAAATTATTTCCGTGGCTACTTCCTAACAGTAATTTTGCTACTGTTGTGAATCGTAATGTAAATATCTGTGTTTTCTGATGGTCTTAGGCGACCCCTGTGGTGGGGCCGATGGACCCCCAAAGGGGTCACGACCCACAAGTTGAGAACCGCTGGTCCGGAGGATGGACAATGGCGCCTTCGAAAATAATGGCACCGCCTACGGTAGCCATCAAAGGTGATGTTTGTTGAGTTCTTCTTTGGTGCCAGGCTTTGTAAATTGGTTTTTCTACGTAATGAATCCTGGCAGTTTTCTTAATTTTGTTGTTGTTGTTGTTCCCTGACGTTAAAGCTGGGACACGGTTTGAAAGTTAAAAAAGCAGGGTCCTGGCCTGGTAGCTCCGTCCGTCCAGCATCCCCCTGAGATGTTGGGGGAGGGGGATTCCCCGCTGGGTCAGGGTACCTACCAGGATCAGCCGATGTGTGCAGATGTGGGTGGAGCCACCAATCAAGACCCCCCTCTCTCTCTCTTTTCCTTCCTCTCTCTAAAATCAGCAAGTAATCTTTTCAAAGAAAAGGGGAATTTCAAGGCGCAGGAGGGCTTAGGATAAAAAGCCACATTCCCCTGCGTTTTCTTCCCCTCCCACCCACCCCCCTCCCTAAGGCGGTGGTTCTCCACCTTCCTCGCCGTGACCCTTTAACCCAGTTCCTCCTGTGGTGGTGACACCAACCATAGCATTATTTGTGTGGCTATGAATCATTATGCAAATATCTGTGTTTTCCGATGGCCTCAGGCTCTAGAGCAGCGATTCTCAACCTGTGGGTCACGACCCCTTTGGGGGTCGAACGACCCTTTCACAGGGGTCGCCTAAGACCAGCGGAAAACACCTTTTTCCCAGAGCCTTCCTTCCCTTCTGCTGTGGGGTGCCCACGGCCCCCCACCCCCAACCTCGCTGGGGCCTCCCACTCTTGGCCCTCGCCGCCTGGAGAGCGAGCCCAGGTCTTGCCGCCCGGCACCTGCCTCCCGTGTTCCGGGCCCATGGGGCCGGCGTCCCCTTCCCTTCCCCGAGGAGCAGAGGTCAGGGCGTCATCTCCCTCCCACGGTGAGAGCTCCCCGAAGCCCAGGATTCCTGCCCATCCCCGCCCGCCACGGCTGTCTCCGTCCCTGGTCCCCTGACGGGTGCAGGCTCACTTCTGCCGGCTCCGGGAGGGAGGGGCGCAGGCTCTCAGGAGGCCGGGGGGCTGGAGGGAGGACGCCCGGGAGGGGGACACGCAGCCACGCGTCGGAAGGGCGCCCCCTCCCCACCCCAGGCGTTGAGCTGGAAGAAGGAGTCTCTGCCAGTCCCCCCGCAGCCCGCCCGGCTTCGAGCGCGCACCCGCTGCTCTGCGGGCACCCAGGTAACGCCGGCTCTCTGGCCCCGCAGCCCTGAACGAGGAAGTCGGCCACTTTGAGAAGCGCAAGGTGTTCATTCTAGTTTCCACGGTGATGACCTGGGCGCGGTCCAAGCCCCTGGACCCGGTAAGTAGTCTGTCTCCGTAGTCTGTCTCCGTCTGTCCGGCTTCCATCGCTTCCGTCCCCCTCCAAGCGGCCTTCTCCCCGCCTGCAGGTCCTGATCGGCGGCTCCCAGGCTGACCGCCGGGCGCAGCGGTTCTCAACCTGTGGGTCGCCACCCCTTTGGGGGTCAAGTGACCCTTTCACAGGGGTCGCCCAGGACCAGCGGAAAACTCCTATTTCCCATGGTCTTAGGAACCAACACACCGCTCCTCGGTGTAGCAAAGTGTAGCCATGTCGTTGACTGTTGTCCTAGGAAGACTGTTGCCCATGCTACACCACGATTCAAGACAAAATTTCATTTATTTGTCATGAGAAAGAAATATTTCACAATATACAATTACATATTGTTTTGTGATGAATCCCTATGCTTTCATGATGTTCAATTTGTAACAACGAAAATACATCCTGCCTATCAGATATTTACATGACAGTTCATCACAGTAGCAAGGTTACAGTGATGAAGTAGCCACGGAAATAATTTTATGATTGGGGGTCACCACCCCCTGAGGAGCTGTCTTAAAGGGTCGCGGCCTTAGGAAGGTTGAGAACCGCTGTCCTAGCGCCTCGTTCATCCCCTCTCCTCGGGCCAGCTCCCGTCTCAGAGCGGCAGCGCCTGTTGGTCCAGGTCCGAGGTCAGGGCCTGACTTGGCACCAGTCACTGTGGCCAGGGGAGCGACGAGCTCGGCCGGGTCCCGCGGGGGTCGCACACCCACCTCCAGAGGGAGGATCAGCCCCTCGAACTAGAGGGGCTGAGGGTGGGGAGAAGGCGGGCTGAGAACTAGAGGGGCTGAGGGTGGGGAGAAGGCGGGCTGAGAACTAGAGGGGCTGAGGGTGGGGAGGAGGCGGGCTGGCCGTGGCCCCAGTGTCGGCTGCTGCGTCCTGGCGCCCCATCCTCTCCCGAGGTTTCCATTGGCATTTCCCTCACGGCTCATGATGGTTTGAAGTCCACGATTATTTTCTTTTAAATATATATTTTATTGAATTTTTTTTTTTTTTTACAGAGAGGAAAGGAGAGGGACAGAGAGTTAGAGACATTGATGAGAGAGAAACATCGATCAGCCGCCTCCTGCACACCCTCCACTGGGGATGTGCCTGCCACCCAGGTACGTGCCCCTGACCGGATTCGAACCTGGGACCTTTCCGTCCGCAGGCCGACGCTCTATCCACTGAGCCAAACCGGTTTTGGCGTGGCGTATAGGACGAATTTTTAACCCAGGAAAATCTTCTCAAAAGTCGGGGGTCTTCTTATACGCCGGGTGTCATCTTAAAGGGCGGGTCTATCCCAAATTATCTTGTAACTGGAAAAGTTGGGGGTCGGTCGTCTTATACGCCCAGTCGTCTTAGACGCCGGAAAATACGGTACATATGTCTCCTTTCCCCCCACTCCCTCACATGGACCTCTCCCCGGCCATCCCCACCCCTCAGCACCGAACGCGATGTTTTAAAAATCCTACTGCAGGAAGGGCCTCTACGTCTGATGGGCCTCGGCAGGGGGGGGGGGGGGGGGGGGGGAATCACTCTGAAATAAATAACCTAGAAATAGAAAGAAAGGCCGCCCCAGCCGGTTTTGCTGAGTGGATAGAGCGGCGGCCCTCAGACTGAAGGGTCGAGGGTTTGATTCCGGTCAAGGGCGCGTACCCAGGTTGCAGGCTCAATCCCAGGCCCGGTCCGGGCCGGGGGCAACCAATCAGGGGGCAGAGGGACCTAATCAATCACTTTGTCTCTCTCACGTGGATGTGTCTCTGTCTGTCTCTCCCCCTCTCATCCTCTCTCTAAAAATCAATGGGAAGCCGAGACCGGTGTGGCTCAGTGGATAGAGCATTGGCCTGTGGACTGAAAGGTCCCAGATTCGATTCTGGTCAGGGGCATGTACCTTGCTTGCGCGCACATCTCCACTGTGGGATGTGCAGGAGGCCCCTGATCGATGTCTCTCTCTCATCGATGTTTCTGACTTTCTATCCTTCTCCCTTCCTCTCTGTGAAAAATCAATAAAATATATATTTTTTAAAAATCAATGGGAAAACATCCTCCTGTGAGGATTAACAAATAAGTACATAAACGAGAAGCAGGTTTGAGAATACTGTACTTTATTTGGGCTTAAAGGAACAGTCAGGCTACCAGGCCTGGACTGAGTTCTCGTGGCTCTCACACGTGGAGTGGGGCCCTGTTTTCTTTCCCAGGAAGATTCTGAGATCCCGTTTACTGAAGAGGATTATCGAAGAAGAAAGCACCACCCCAATTTCCTGGATCACATAAACGCCGAAAAAATGGTTCTCAAATTTGGAAAAAATGTAAGTCTCAAGTCGTAGAGCATTTTGGGGTAAGAAAAGTTCTGGATATTTTTTTTTTTCCATTTCAGGCCACGCTTTAAAAAACAAACAAACATGCTTTTATTGATTGCAGAGAGAGGAAGGGAGAGGGAGAGAGGGATAGAAACATCAACGATGAGAGACAGTCATGGATCGGCTGCCTCCTGCAGGCCCCACACTGGAGATAGAGCCTGCCACCCGGGCCTGTGCCCTGACTGGGAATTGAACTATGATCTCCTGGTTCTGAGAGGTCAGTGCTCAACCCCTGAGCCACCCCAGTTGGGCAAGGAAAGTGTTTGTGTGTTTTTTTTTGTTGTTGTTTTTTGAGGCAGCGTGCCATGGGCGTCATCTCAACTCGTTAAACAGCTATGTTCCGTCTCCTCGTCCTTCCACCCACAGATTTCTTTCTTTTTTTTTTTTTTATTGTGTTACATGTATATATATCTCCCCATTGGCCCCCCCCCCTCTCAGGCATACCCCAACCCCCCAATGTCTATGTTCATTGGTTATGCTTATATGCATGCATACAAGTCCTCTGATTGATCTCTTATCTACCTCACCTCTCTTTAATCTTCCTGCTATAATTTGACAGTCTGTTGGATGCTTTACTGTCTCTGTATCTATCCTTTTGTTCATCAGTTTATAATGTTCTTTATTATCCACAAATGAGTGCGATCATGTGATGCTTCTCCTTCACTGACTGGCTTATTTCACTAAGCATAAGGCTCTCCAGTTCCATCCAGGTTGCTGCAAATGGTGAGAGTTCCTTCTTTTTAATGGCAGCATGGAATTCCATTGTGTAGATGTACCACAGTTTTCTGCTCTGCTCATCTGCTGACGGGCACCTAGGCTGTTTCCAAATGGTAGCTATGGTGAATTGTGCTGCTATGAACATAGGGGTACACCCACAGATTTCTGAGCTTCAGGCTCACCCCAAGATGCACCGTCCTGACCCAGATTCTGGCCCAGCCCACTCAGTCGGAGCCTGCCAGCGGGTCCCCATCAAACACAAGCTCCTCCCCACCAAGGCGTCTGTAGGTCTCAAGGGCTGCTCAGCCCAGAAGAAGCAGATCCCTCAGCGTTGGCCCGGGGAGGAGAGGGAATCCTTAGTTTCTGCCAGCTCTGGGGAGGGCATATGAACCCCGTGTTACAAGTCAGGAGACAGGCTTCCGGGGGGTAAGGAACCTGCTCCTGGGCAGTGTGGACGGAGCACCGTGCTGAGCACCGCCTGGCCTGGTCCGACCCGCTCCTCCCAGCGGCAGAGTTACCGGCACGAGTGCTTCATCGCCCCCATTTCACAGATGTGGACGCCGGGCAGGCGGGGTCTGTGATCCCAATCTAGACCCCTCAGGCGGCGGGTTGGGTTGGGTTGGGTTGGGTTTCTGACTCCAGAGCTCCATCCCGGTGACTAGGATGCACGCAGAGCTGAGAGGTCCATGTCAACAGGAACAGGCGGCTTTATCGGCCTTCAGCTGCGGCAACATGGATCACATACACGAGGGGAATTGTTTTATCCCTCTTCTAGCTGGTCAGGATAGATGACAGGAACGTCCCGCTGTTGAATACGTAATCTAACAGCGAACATGGCAGGCTTCTCAGTGGTTGCTGGGAACTGTGCTGACTGTTTTACTGGGGGTACCTCAGGCCGTCCTCCCGTATCTCACATGTGATCCTCAAAATTCTGCCAATGAAGTGCTCTCGTCAGCATCCTCACTGAGCTGATGTAGGACTTATCTCAAGCCCCAAACCCCTAAAACAGTGGTTCTCAACCTGTGGGTCGCGACCCCTTTCACAGGGGTCGCCTAAGACCATCAGAAAATGCAGATATTTAAATCACGATGCATAACAGTAGCAACATTTCATGGTTGGGGGTCACCACCCCATGAGGAGCTGTATGCAAGGGTCTCGGCCTTAGGAAGGTTGAGAACCACTGCCCTAAAGGTTCCTTCCACAGGGTTTTATCCATTAGCTGAAGACCTGCCGAAGTGGTATATGATAATAGCTCCAAGGTGACACCTAGTGATAGTAGGGGGTATTACATTAGGAATTTTGTGTCCAAGTTCAAGTTCTGTCCTACGATTATTATTTTATTATTATTATTTATTATTATTATATTATTATTATTTACTTTGGCAATACAAACACTATGGGCATAAAATACCCGAGGGAAATCACATGGGATTAGAATTTATAGCCACTTTTCTACCCATTAACATACAACCATAGGCAAATTATTAAACTTGGGAGGTTAAAATAAATAAAAGGGGTGAGATAAGACGGACTAAATTTCTCCCATTTCCAATTCCTATAACTGTATTCTGCTAAACATTGGACATGGCCACCTAATAGAAAATCCATACTTTTTAAAAATTATTTATGTGATTCACTAATTGAAGGGTCCTGGGTTCGATTCTGATCAAGGGTACATTCCTCGGTGATAGGCTCAATCCCTCCCAGTTGTGGGAGGCAAGGAATTGATGTGCGTCTCTCACATCGATGTTTCTCTCTCTTTGTCTCTTCCCCTTCTTTTCCACTCTCTCTAAAAATCAATGGAAAAATGTCCTCATGTGAGCATTAACAAAAACAAAAACAAAACAAAAAAAACAACTCATTCTTCTCCGTAAATCTCAAACAGTGCTTTTTCTTGAGATCGTGTAAGGTCTCTACCCCCAGCACTCAGTGGGGAAAGGGACATCTTAACTTCCCCCCAACAGTCATCACCCATAAAGACTTCCTATAGAACAGTGGTTCTCCACCTTCCTACGGCCGAGACCCTTGCACACAGTTCCTCATGAGGTGGTGACCCCCAACCATGAAATGTTGCTACTGTTATGCATCGTGATGTAAATATTTGCATTTTTTCGATGGTCTTAGGCGACCCCTGTGAAAGGGTTGTTCGACCCCTTCCAAAGGGGTCGAGACCCACAGATTGAGAACCGCTGCTATAGAGGCCTTCTTAGGGGAACAGGGTGCGTGCCAAGCCTCGCTGTCCCTCAGAAGTGCCACCGAAACGGCTCGAGTCAAGGGTGAATTGGGCACAGCCCGGGCTCAGGGTGGTTGGTGGTCTGCGTGAGATGGGAACTCCCACTGCGAATACACCTGGCAGCAGTCAGATCGGCCAGACCGAGACCGTCCACGCTGCGGTCTCTGCCGCCTCACCCGGTGCCCTGCAGTCCCCATCCCTCCCTCAGCGGGTGCTCTCTCCCTGGCGCCCTGCCGGACAGGAAGTGGGGTGGGTCTGCATTGGCCTCTAAAGTGCCCAGGGTCTCCCTGCCCGCAGTGCTTTGTTCTGTTAATGTCCTGGCTCCGGATGGGCTCCGGGATCTGGGTTAAGCAGGCCATTTCAGTCGGAAAGACAAACTCTGGAGAAGCACGAGGCCTGCAGAATTCCTTCCCAAACCTGGGCTGGATTTGATAGGCTTTTTTTTTTTTTAATATATTTTATTGATTTTTTACAGAGAGGAAGGAAGAGGGACAGAGAGTTAGAAACATCGATGAGACACATTGATCAGCTGTGTCCTGCACGCGCCCCCCCCCCGCCCCCGCTGGGGATGTGCCCGCAACCAAGGTCCATGCCCCCGACCGGAATTGAACCTGGGACCCTTCCGTCTGCAGGCCGACGCTCTATCCACTGAGCCACACCGGTTTCGGCTGATAGTCTTTTTTGTTTCCTCCCTCTTACATAGGGTGCATTTTTTTTTAATAGATTTTTAGAGTCAGGGATGGAGGGAGGGAGAGAGAGAGAGAGAGAGAAAGAGAGAGAGAGAGGAACCTTGATGTGAGAGAGAAACATCTGTCAGTGGCCTCCGGAATGGACCCCAACCAGGGATTGAACCCACATCCGGGGGATGTGCCCCCATGGGGGATCGAAAGAGTAGCCTTTTGGACGACGCCCCACCAACTGGGCCCCGTCAGCCAGGGCCCGCTCTCGCCCTCGGAGGACACCATTTCTACCTTAAACCAAACCTCCGAGCCTCCGGGACAGTGGTTCTCAACCTTTCTAATCCTGCGACCCTTTAATCCAGTTCCTCGCATTGTGGTGAATCGTCATGTAAATATCTGTGTTTTCGGATGGTCTTAGGCGACCCTGCTAGTGGTTCTCCACCTGGGGGTCACCGCTTTAGAGCCTCAGACCATCAGAAAACAGGTCACGACCCACAGGTTGAGGAACCGCTGCTCCAGGAGGTCATGACCTCAGCCCGTCTTTAACCCCGAGACAAGCCGGCTCCAGGGGATGGGGGGTCTCACCCTTCGCTGTTTCCCCCTCGTTTCGCCTCACAGATCAAAAAATTCGCGACCTACGTGGTGGCCACGGGACTTCAGTATGGAGCGGAAGGAGGCATCTTACACTTCTTTTTCAAGGTACGATTTTCAGTGACTCTGAGCATTTTAGAAATTCTGCGGGGAGGCGACAGACAGGGTCTGGAGATGTTTCTGGTCGCCCCGGGCGTGGCTGTGCAGGCGAGCAGCAGAGGCCGGGGAATAAGGGTGTCGACCACGGCCACCTGCTCTGCTTTCCCGTTGGCCCTCTGGGTCCCCACTCTCAGGACGGGAAAGAGGGAAGCGGATCTCCTGCCACTCAAAGACGTGGTGCTCGGGGAGGCGTTTGCTGTCCACGCTGTTGACTGTATCAGAGACAGCCGATGGGACTGAAGGTGTTTTGAAAAGCATTTCAGCTCTGCAGTTGCACTTTTATTTCTCTTTTCTTTTTTTCTTTTTTTTTTAATATGGAACGCTTCACGAATTTGCGTGTCATCCTTGCACAGGGGCCATGCTAATCTTCTCTGTATCGTTCCAATTCTAGTATATGGGCTGCCGAAGCGAGCACACGTTATTTCTCTTAAACGAGTGGCCCAGTGCACGAAATCCGTGCACACGAAAAGGGAATTCATTAGAGGAAATCTTTTCATGTTGCTATTCGCCCTTTCTCTATACCAGAAGTGTCAGAGGTGAAAGAAAATTAGTGAAATGTGTCTAAAATCTCCCTCCTGTCAGGGTCTGGGGTGCGCCACGGGACCTAGAGTCGAGTCCCGCCCACCACCCACTCGTACTTGGAAAATGCAGGAGACCCAGACCCAGCCAGTCCCCCCCACTGCTGGGTGAGACCCAGACCTGGCTGGCTCCACCCTCCTTCTCAAGCTCTTCCGGGTATGGGGTGCAGCCTCAGGTCCCCCAACCTGGCACACCAGGTAGGGGAGTCCAGCCCTGACAGGCAGGGGGCGCAGCCTCAGGTCCCCCCCAGACTCACGCTGGGGCAGGGGGTGCGACCTGAGGTTCCCTGTCAAGCCCCAATGGGCAGGGGATGCCACATGAGGTCTCCCAGCCCAGCACTGGGGGGACACAGCCTGAGGTCCCCTGTCAAGCCCTGCCAGGCCGAGGAACGCAACCTGAGGTCCCCAGCCCGGAGCTGGGACAGGGGTGCAATCTGAGGTCTCCTGGCCTGACGCTGGGGGGGTGGGAGGGCATAGCCTGAGGTCCCCTGTCAAGACCTGCTGGGCGGGAGCGGGGGGTGCGACCTAAGGTCCCCTGTCCTGCCCAGTGCTCTCCCCCCACCCCCCACTCCCACTGCAGCGTCACGTCAGCGCCAACGGGGACACGGGCCTGTGTCCCATCCCCAGGAAGTGTGACATTAGCACTGGGCGCGGAAGTCCCCGCCCCGGCCAGCCGGCCGGCCCCACCCACAGACCGGTCGTGGCTGGGACACCCTCCTGGACAAATGAGCACACAGTGGTACCTCGAGATACGAGTTTAATTGGTTCTGTCACCTTGAGACGTGGGAAACGATGAGACGCTCAAGTCATGGTGGGTGAACTGGTAGGTCGTGTGCAGCCGGCCGATCCACGCAGTGACTCCTATCTCAACTGTTGCTCATATTTCAAAGCAAAAATCGCTCGCTCGACGGCTCGTATCTCAAAAATCTCATATGTGAGGGCACTTGTATCTCGAGGTACCACGGTATTACTCCCATCTGTGTATAGAAGGGAACTGATCCATCTCGTGGGAACCGATGGGCCAAACCCCTCCCGAGGCCGCCTTCGAGGACTGAGGCGTCAGGCAGGCCGTCCAGGCGGCGGGGGGCGGGCTCCCTGGCCGTGGGTGCGGACCAGCTCGGGCCGGGAGGAAACACGCTGGGCACCGGTCTTCCTTGCAGCTGGCGTGGTTGGGCGAGGTGCCGGCGCTGCCCATTTTCGGAGACGGGAGCAATGTCATCCCAGCCATTCACGTGCAGGATCTGGCCGGGTGAGTCCCCGCCTCCCCTGCCCTGGCGTTCACGGTGGCCCGAGTGTCGTCAGCGCGTCTGTCGAGCGTCACCCACCGAGGGCTGAGACCTGCCCCATGGGCCACCATGTGTGTGTGTGTGTGTGTGTGTGTGTGTGTGTGTGTGTGTGTGTTCTCCGCCACCACGCGGTGCGGGAGGTCCTGTCATCGTCGCCGCGCGCATCCCCCAAAACCGAGCCCTCCGCGTCCCACGAGGTCGACGAGTTCTGGCCCCTCCTCCACCGGGTTCCCCAATGGGCAGGGCAGCCATCTCTGGCAAAGGAAGAACGTGCCACGTGCATTCCGGGGGCCTGATTCCTTCTGCTTCTGGCCTGGCGAGAAGATTAGGGCTTTGGAGGGGACCCGTGTGTGGGAGGGGTCCGATTCACTAGCGGCCAGTGGGATGAGAGGAATGGTCTCTAAGGATTTACTGTCTGATGTCCCCAGCGGCTTAAATCCCAGGAATCAGTAGCAAACGCTAAAGCTGAAGTGGGTTGGTTTGGGCAACTGCAGGGAAAATCAACACATGGGTTTGTGCAGGTGCATGTGTTTGTTTTTTTTAATATATATGTATTTTTTTATTGATTTTAGAGGGAAAGGGGGGAGAGAGAGAGAGTGAGAGAAACATCAAGGATGACAGAGAATCCTTGACTGGCTGCCTCGTGCACGACCCCCACTGGGGATGGAGCCCACAACCTGGGCGTGTGCCCTGAGCACAAGTCGAGCCCTGACTTCCTGGTCCCTAGGTCGATGCTCAACCACTGAGCCATGCGGGCCATGCTTAACATGTTTTTCTTTGCTTTGCTTTTTAAAATATATTTTATTGATTTTTTTTTTTTTTTACAGAGAGGAAGGGAGAGAAATAGAGAGTCAGAAACATCGATGAGAGAGAGACATCGATCAGCTGCCTCCTGCACGCCTCCTGCTGGGGATGTGCCCGCCACCAAAGTACGTGGGACCCTTCGGTCCACAGGCCGACGCTCTACCCACTGAGCCGCACTGGTTTCAGCTTAACATGTCTTACACACTCACAGAGTTGCCCAGCTCTGTGCTCCAGGCAGGCCCCAACTTAAACACGGCCAAAAGGTGGTTCACGTTACTTGTGGTTTGTTGGGTCTACATGTTGGGCTCCATGGACTTGACTCTGCCACCCCTCTACTCATCCCCTGCCCTCCCCTCTCCCCACCCCCGGCCCCCCGCCACTTCCCCATTAAGTTACAGCTCTTCCCTGAGGTTCTGGCTTCCAGATCCCACTCTTCCTCTCATCCCCCACTGGTCACTAGTGAATCAGTCCCAATCCCAGATTTCCTGGGGGAAAATAAAGCTTTGGGACCCCTCCCCCACGTGGGTCTCCTCCAAAGCCCTAATCTTTCTTTTCTTTATTGATTAAGGGATTTTTTTTAATATATATATTTTTATTGATTTTTTACAGAGAGGAAGGGAAAGGGATAGAGAGTCAGAAACATCGATGAGAGAGAGACACCGATCAGCCGCCTCCTGCACACCTCCTACTGGGGATGTGCCCGCAACCAAGGCACATGCCCCCCGACCGGAATGGAACCCGCGACCTTTCAGTCCGTAGGCCGACGCTCTATCCACTGAGCCAAACCCGTTTTGGCTAATTAAGGGATTACTTATGCGTCCTTATCCCCCCATGGCCCTCCACCATCCCAAAAGGCTCTAATCTTTTTTTTTTTATAAAAATATATTTTATTGATTTTTTTTACAGAGAGGAAGGGAGAGGGATAGAGAGTTAGAAACATCGGTGAGAGAGAGACATCGATCAGCCGCCTCCGGCACGCCCCCACTGGGCATGTGCCTGCAACCAATGTACATGCCAACCAATCAATATGTTATTGATTTCTTACAGACAGGAAGGGAGAGGGACAGAGAGTTAGAAATGCCCTTGACCGGAATCGAACCCGGGACCTTTCAGTCCGCAGGCCGGTGCTCTATCCACTGAGCCGCACCGGTCTCGGCCAAAAGGCCCTACTCTTAAGCTGTATTTTCTAAAAGAAGCATCCCCCGAATGGCATAAGCTGCTACTCCCTCCAACGCCTGGCCGGCTGCAGCCAGCACTAACCCTGGGCATGGAAGGCTGAGGGCGCCCTCTGTTCTAGAGCTTTCACTTGGTCACGTTGGGGGTTCTAAAGGCGGGAAGGGATGTCCCGCGTCGTTAACACCAGCCCAGCCAGCCGGCAGGCCACATCTCTCGGCTTCCCCCCCTCCCGCCCCCCGCCCCGGGACCACCTTCCCCGGCACTCCGCAGCGTGATCCAGAACGTGATCGACCATGTGCCGAAGGTCCGCTACCTGGTCGCCGTGGACGACTCTGTCCAGACCCTGGAGGACTTGGTCAAGGTACGGCCCTCGTGTCCCCCGCTCGATGGCATGTGGTTTCCCACGTCCTGTCTGGTTCAGGGTGCAGGGCTCGGGTTCCGGGGAAGGGGCCCCACGCCAATGGAAGAGGCGAGACAAGAAATCATAATTTGGAAATTGGCGGGGGTGGGGGGGGAGGGCAGTCCCTCCCAAGAGGAAGGACTCTGCTTGGGCTTCAGGCCTGGCCATCCTTTTATTTCATTTGGGACCCACCCACAGCCCTGAGGCAGGCAATTTCCAGGAACAGGCAGACATTCTTTTTTTTTTTTTTTAATATATTTTATTGATTTTTTACAGAGAGGAAGGGAGAGAGATAGAAAGTCAGAAACATCGGTCAGCTGCCTCCTGCATGCCCCACAGTGGAGATGTGCCCGTTAGCAAGATACATGCCCCCAACTGGAACCGAACCCGGGACCTCTCAGTCCGCAGGCCGACGCTCTATCCACTGAGCCACACCGGTCTCGGCCAGGCAGACATTCTTATCACTAAGGATTTATGGGGACTGTCGGGTGGGGAAGCTGCTTCAGCTACCGTTGTCTGGACTGAACAGCGGGTGCACAGCTCTGACCTTTGCCAGGGCTCAAGGTTCACCATCCGTCTGGTTCCTCGTCCATACCTCTCGGCTAGTGAAAACAATGGGCGACTTCCCACCCTGGCAATTCCTCATCCGTCCGACCTCTAAGTATCATCACGGAAGCAGGGGTGCTAGCGAGGCTGGGGCCTCCTCCAGCAGAACACCCTGAAAACCCAGCTTCCCACCTGCACCTGCACTTCCCGTGCTGGGGAGACACAGCCCAGGGCCTTCCTCCCGGAGCTGCGTGAAGGGCCACTGGGAAGGCCGCTGTGCGCCGGACACACACAGTCTCTCGCTGGAACAGGGACGTGCATCTGCGGACATGAACCTCCTTCGTGTATTTCTGAAAAGTATATATTTTTTATTGATGTCAGCGAGGAAGGGAGAGGGAGGGAGGGAGAGAAACATCAATGATGAGAGAGAATCATGGATCAGCTGCCTCCTTGCACTCCCACTGCCGGGGAGGGAGCCCACAACCCAGGCCTGTGCCCTGACTGGGAATGGAACCCCGCCGGCCGGGCCCCCTCTGTGAACTGAAGGTCGCCTTCTTCAAACGCCCAGCAGCTTCTGGGAGCTCCGGTCTGTGGAGCCTCCCTCCCTCGTCCCCACTGCCCAGCCAAAGCCCCAGGGCACCTGGGAGCCAGGCTGGCCTGCTCCCCCCTCCCCCCTCTCTCCCCCAGCTCAGAGACTTCCTCGGCACCCTCCCGCCTCCTCCCCACCTCCTGCCCAGACCGGATGTCTCCCTGCACCCCCTCCGCCGGCTGCAGACAGTACGTGTCTGAGCATACGGGTCCTGAGGGCAGGAGCTGGCCTTGCCCACTCTCTTCTCCGTCCGTCCGTCCGTCCCGGCTTGCTGCAGGATGGCGAAGCACAGGAACGGGTGCCCCCTGTGCTAGGGGGTGCCCTCATGCACGCCCCCCGTGGCAGTGTTTCTTTTCTTTTCTTTTTTTAAATATATTTTATTGATTTTTTATAGAGAGGAAGGGAGAGAGGGGTAGAGAGCTAGAAACATCGATGAGAGAGAGAGATTGATCAGCCGCCTCCTGCACACCCCCTACTGGAGATGTGCCCGCAGCCAAGGTACATGCCCATGACCGGGATCGAACCTGGGACCCTTCAGTCCGCAGGCCGACGCTCTATCCACTGAGCCACACCGGTTTGGGCGCAGTGTTTCTTGTATGGGCATCCGTCACGCTTGCGTTCCCTGAGGATCTGTGTGTCACGCCCTGCCCGGCGCCAGTGACACGCCCTCCTCCCGCAGTGCATCAGCAAGAACACCGGCCCCGGGAAGGTCCAGAAGGTGCTCAAAGAGAACGCTTTCCTGACCAAGGACCTGACCGTAAGTACAGGGGTGTCTCCGCTCTCCCCTTTCCTGGGGGTCATGGTGGCTGACGGGGCAGGGGGTGGGGTCGGGGTGCTGGGCTTCCACACTAACTCCGGGCAGCCAGCCATCTGCCCTAGAGCCACGCGCTCTCCTCCCCCTCCCCTCCCCTCCCCTTCTTTCCTCTCCTCTCTTCTCTCCTCTCCTCTCCCCTCCCCTCCCCTCCCCTCCCCTCCTCTCCTCTCCTCTCTGCGAGCCTGTTTTTCTGCCCTGAGCTCTCCGAGACCATGGCCAGGAAATGTTCGCCTGGGACAGGGGTGCTGACACTGGGCGTCACCCTCTCTGGCTCTTCCTAAACCTCACGGGAGGTGGTGACGCCGGTCCCACCCCCATGGGGAAACAAGGCCACGTCGTCTGTCTGTCCGTCCGTCCATCTGTCCGTCAGTCACGCCGTGTGCTGTTGGATGTAGCTGTAGGAGGCATTTTTTTAAAATATATTTTATTGATTTTTTACAGAGAGGAAGAGAGAGGGATAGAAAGTCAGAAACATTGATGATGAGAGAGACATCGATCAGCCGCCTCCTGCACGCCCCCCCGGCCCCACTGGGGATGTGCCCGCAACCGAGATACATGCCCTTAACCGGAATCGAACCGGGACCCTTCAGTCCACAGGCTGACGCTCTATCCACTGAGCCACACCGGTTTCGGCTTTAGGAGGCATTTTTAGGAGCGAAAGGGTCACACTGCCTTGGAGGGTGTTTCACAGGGCGTCACTGGGGCGCAGAGGCCGTGAGTGGCCGGGGCACCCAGGGGCCACTTCCCTCTGCTTTCGTTGTGGCGATTCTTAGAAATGCGTTTTTATTGACCTCAGCGAGGAAGGGAGAGAGGGAGAGATCAACGCCGAGAGAGAGAATCATCGACCCGCTGCCGCCTCCTACGTGCCCCATACCCTGGACGGAGCCCCCCCGCACCTGGGCGCATGGGCCAAGCCACGACCTCCGGGCTCACCGGCTGGTGCTCACCACTGGGCCGCCCTGACCAGGCGTGAGCAGGGCTGTCGGGACCAGGGGAGCGCCCCGTTCCGCCGGGAGAGGAGCTGAACCTTTCTAAGGAGGAACTCTGTGCTGGCGCTTCCTCCTCCGAGTGGCTGCCCCGCCCATTGGGGGGGGATGAGGGGGGGCTGTCCTATGGGTGTGGGTGGGATGGGGGGAGCACAGTTTGCTCTCAGTGATCCCAGAGCTGGGCTGCGGGCGGCCTCCACAGAAAGAGCCCATCTCCCTCCCTGTGCCTTCGCCTCCAGCAAGACAGCATCGACCACCTGCTGGTGAACCTGCGCATGGAGGCGCTCTTCGTGAAGGAGAACTTCAACATCCGCTGGGTGTCCCAGACGGGCTTCGTGGAGAACATCGGCAGCATCCTCAAGGAGTACAAGCAGAGCCGCGGCCTGCTGGTAGCCACAGCGCCCACCCCCCTCCCCCCACCGCTCCCCTCTCCCCGCCCCTTCTGTCTCAGCGTCCGTCCGTCCTGTCTCCCATCCGGCGCGAGTTTCTCCCGTCCAGGCCTTTTCCCAAGGCTGACCCCCTTGGTCCAGGTCTCAGCATCCACATGTGCATTACCTCGGTCCTCCAACCGGACAGTCACAGTTTTCAGGGGGACACAGGTGATGACATGGAACAGGACAGTGAGTGTTCCAGACTGACTGTCGCAGGATGGTCGGCGGCACGGGACGAAGTCTAGTGTCTTACTGTCAGGCCTGCTTCCGTCCCAGGCGTGCATAGGGCGGGGGGGGGGGGGCGGAGTCTGGTTCTCACTTCCATCCTATTGGCCAGGAGCCTGGCTGGTCGTTTTCTTCGTCACCACTGTTCCAGGAAGGTGTTCTCATCGCCACAGTATGGAGGCGAGAACCCAGGCTCCCAGAGGCAGCAACCTCTTCCAGGTCCCACGGCTGGTTAGGGATTCATCCGAGCTGGGAGTGAGCTCAGCCGGAAAGGCCTACGGACCATCCGCCCTCTCTGAAGCAGCACTTTTCCACATCTCCAGATGTATCCACATCTCCAAATGTATCCACATCTCCAGATGTATCCACATCTCCAGATGTATCCACATCTCCAAATTTATCCACATCT
>JAAGEH010000328.1:1981474-2000418 GCA_011751065.1 Lasiurus cinereus | reverse complement strand
GAAAGGAAAGGAAAGGAAAGGAAAGGAAAGGAAAGGAAAGGAAAGGAGGAAAAGAAAAATAATAGATCCTTCATTACCGACTGGTTGGGCCGCACAGGCAGTGGTTCTCAACCTTCCTCATGCCGAGACCCTTTAAGACAGCTCCTCATGGGGTGGTGACCCCCAACCATAAAATTATTTTCGTTGCTACTTCATCACTGTAATTTTGCTACTGGTATGAACTGTCATGTAAATATCTGATAGGCAGGTTGTATTTTCATTGTTACAAATGGAACATCATTAAAGCACAGGGATTCATCACAAAAACAATATGTAATCATATATTGTGAAATATTTATTTCTAATGACAAATGAAATTTTGTCTTGAATCGTGGTGTAGCATGGGTAACAGTCTTCCTAGGACAACAGTAAACTACATGGCTACACTTTGCTACACCGAGGAGCGGTGTGTTGGTTCCTAAGACCCTGGGAAATAGGTGTTTTCCGCTGGTCTTAGGCGACCCCTGTGAAAGGGTCGTTCGACCCCCAAAGGGGTCTCGACCCACAGGCTGAGAACCGCTGCTCACAGGGCAGAGTCTGAAAATGCCCCTGGTCGGCATGTATCCAGCCTCCACCAGAGGCAGCAGGACGCCAGTTTGCCAGCCCATTTGCAGCAACGGGGGGGGGGGGTCTGAGCTGCCCACCAGGCGTTTTCCTGTCCCTGCCCTGCGGGTCCCCCCTCCCCCCGACCTCCCCGCACCTGCTTGTGGGGTGACCCGGGCGCCTCTCCTTCCCCCGCCAGAATTCGTCTGCGCGCTGGACGGCTCGGACGAGTTCCTGAAGCTGCGGGTGATGAACCTGCCCGAGAGCGTGGTGGCGGGCACCCACTACACCCAGGACCAGTTCCTCCGCTCGCTGAGCAACTTCCGCGACCTCAACACCGAGGACGAGACGGTCTTCAACTACTTCGACGAGCTCGAAATCCACCCCATCCACATTGGTACGGGACGGGCCCTGGAGGTGGGGGGAGTGGAGGGTCCCCTCAGCCGACCCCCCCCGCACAAGCCCAGGGCAGGGCTGGAAGGATGGCAACGTCGAGGGGCAAGCAGGCCTGCGGTGGAGGCGTGTGGTTCTGTGAGAACACGGGGCGGGCTGTGATGTGGAATACCACACTGTTGTTTAAGTATCTATCTATTTACCTATTTGCAATATTTTTTATTTATGTTTAGAGGGAGAGGAAGGGCGAGGGAGAGGGCGAGAGAAACCTTGGTGAGAGAGAATCATGGATCGGCTGCCTCCGGCACACCCCCTCCTGGGGATCAAGTCCACAGCCCGGGCACGCGTCCTGACCGGGGATGGAGTCAGTGGCCTCTTGCTTCAGGGGTCAGCGCTCCACCTCTGAGCCACAGGGACTGGCCGGCAGGCTGGAATACGGACTTTTTATTTTTTAATATATTGTATTGATTTTTTTTTTTACAGAGAAGAAGGGAGAGGGACAGAGAGTCAGAAACATCAGTCGATGATAGACATCGATCAGCTGCCTTAGCACACACACCCCCACTGGGGATGTGCCCGCCACCAGGGTCCATGCCCTTGAGCGGAATCCACCCCGGGACCTTTCCGTCCGCAGGCCGACAACGGTCTCTCCACGGAGCCAAACCGGTTTCGGCTAGAATACCGATTTTTTAAAGGGCATTTCAAAGACGTGTGTGTGCTGCCGGCTGCTGGGGGCCGTTTGCCCGTTGCCTGGGGGCTGGCCTGTCACCACAGGGTCACCGCGCGGCCCTGGCCACACGGCTGGACCGGCCAGCTGGGCCCTGTGGCCACTCAGCCAAGCGAACAGCTCTTCGTCGCGTTTCTGTTTCCTCCAAACACCCCCGAGCTCAGCTCCCAGCACGCACCCAGGAACTGCTCTCCTCGTCCTTGCCCTGGCCATCACCCCCACCCTCACCCTCACCCCCACCCCCTACCCTCACCAGCACGGGGCGGCCCCCAGACCTCAGCTGTCACTGCCGTTTCCGCTGCCCTTGGCTGCGGAACCCCTACCCTTCCTCTTTGGTTTTCTGGACACGGATACGTCTTCCTCCTTTGGGGAGAAAGCCTCAGCTGGGCGGGCTGGGGGGGTGGGGGTGGGGGAACCTCAGTGGCCAGGCCGAGGCCTCTCTTCACCCCCCAGAGCCAGATGGGGCAGCATTCGGACCCCGAAGTAGGGGGCGTCACCGAGCTCCTGTGGGCGGGAGAGCCTGTCCCAGCTCCTCTGGGAGACGGGGACGTGACCCCTGGTGGGTGGCGTGGCTCCAGGTGGTGGCCGTCAGAGGCAGGAAGGAGGGGGTCCCAAGGCGGTGATTTTGCTGTGACTCCCAGAGCTGAGCCCCCCGAGGGCCGCTGAGAAATGTGAAGGTGTCACTGCCTCCAGGTCTGCGGGCCTTCATTTCCCACCCTCGGAAATGACTGGGCTCTGCTCTCTCCTCCCTGTGTCTGCACACGGGATGTATTTCACATTTTTTATTGTTTAAATATATATATTTTATTGATTTTTTTTTTTTTTACCGAGAGGAAGGGAGAGGGATAGAGGTTAGAAACATCGATGAGAGAGAGAGACCTCCATCAGCCGCCTCCTGCACGCCCCCGATTGGGGATGTGCCCGCCACCACCAAGGTGCTGTGCCCTTGACCGGAATGGAACCTGGGACCCTGCAGTCCCCAGGCCAACGCGCTATCCACTGAGCCACACCGGTCTCTGCAGAGACTGGGGTGCGCGAGGGGCGGGGCAGGGCTCATTGTTGCCCACAAGCCTGTCTCTCGATCTCTGGGTCCTGATGTCCGCACGAGGCAGGCAGCTGCAGGGCGGGCTTCTCCTCCTCCAGAAGCTACCCCACGTGGTTTAACTTTTTTTTTTTAATATATTTTATTGATTTTTCACAGAGAGGAAGGGAGAGGGATAGAAAGTTAGAAACATCGATGAGAGAGAGACATCGATCAGCTGCCTCCTGCACGCCCCCTACTGGGGATGTGCCCGCCACCAAGGTCCATGCCCCCGACCGGAATCGAACCTGGGACCTTCCAGTGCGCAGGCCGACGCTCTATCCACTGAGCCACACCGGTTTGGACGTGGTTTAACTTTTAAGACCCGTTAGAAACGCGCCCGACAGAACCGATTCTCAGACCAGAAAGCACAGGCCGCCTGGAGGCCACCGGCCCGGCCTCCCGCCGAGGCAGCTCTTCCTTCCCTGTGCACGTCCTCGCTTCGAGGGCTGGAGAGCCCTCCCCCCCGGGACTCTCCCCCCCAGCGTCCACTTACACCTGCAGCGACTGTAGGAGGCAGGCGGGACCCCCTCTTCCTCCCTGTGTTTCCCAGGACCGGTCTCATCCTGGCCGGTGAGACAAGAAAGTCTGCTGGTGCTGGCCCCTAGGAAAGGAAGCCCGGGGGGTCATCCCGTAACTTCCCCCCCAAGTTCACGGCTGAAGAATTTCCCGGGCCTGGGCCAAGAACGTGCTGCGGGAGGCCCAGAGCATGTTGCAGGCCCAGAGCGTGCTGAGGCGGGCTCAGATCGGGCTCAGAGCGTGCTGCAGGCGGGCTCAGAGCATGTTGTGGGCCCAGAGCGTGCTGCAGGCGGGCTCAGAGCATGTTGTGGGCCCAGAGCGTGCTGCAGGCGGGCTCAGAGCATGCTGCAGGCGGGCTCAGAGCGTGCTGCAGGCGGGCTCAGAGCATGTTGCGGGCCCAGAGTGTGCTGCAGGCGGGCTCAGAGCATGTTGTAGGCAGGCCCAGAGCGTGTTGTGGGCCCAGAGCATGTTGTGGGCCCAGAGCGTGCTGCAGGCGGGCCCAGAGCATGTTGTGGGCTCAGAGCATGCTGCAGGCGGGCCCAGAGCGTGCTGCAGGCGGGCTCAGAGCGTGCTGCAGGCGGGCCCAGAGCATGTTGTGGGCCCAGAGCGTGCTGCAGGCGGGCCCAGAGCATGTTGTGGGCTCAGAGCATGCTGCAGGCGGGCCCAGAGCGTGCTGCGGGCGGGCTCAGAGCGTGCTGTGGGCCCAGAGCGTGCTGCAGGCGGGCCCAGAGCATGTTGCAGGCTCAGAGCGTGCTGCAGGCGGGCTCAGAGCGTGCTGCGGGCCAGAGTGTGCTGCAGGCGGCCCAGAAGGTCAGCACGTGCTGACCACCCTCTCTCTCCCGGGTCCACAGATGTAGGGAAGCTGGAAGACGCCCACAACAGGCTCACCATCAAGCGGCTCATCAAGGAGATCGGGGAGCCGCGGAACTACGGGTTAACGGAGGAGGAAAAGGCCGAGGAGGAGCGCAAGGTGGCCGAGGAGCGCCTGGCCCGGGAGGCCATGATGGAGGCGGACCGGGAGCACAAGGAGGCCATGGAGACGGCGGAGAAGATCGCTCGCTGGGAGGAGTGGGTGAGTGTGCGTGTGCACGGGCTGGCGTGTGCAGGCTGGTGTGTGCGCATGTGTGCGGTCTTGTGTGTGTACATGCATGTGCAGGCTGGTGTGTGTGTAGGCTCGTGTGTGTATACATGTGTGCAGGCTTGCATGTGTAGGCTTGCGTGTGTGTGTGCATGTATGCAGGGTGGTATGTGTGCATGTATGCAGGCTGGTGTGTGTGTGCATGTGTACAGGCTGGTGTGTGTGTGTGCATGTGTACAGGCTGGTGTGTGTGTGTGCATGTATGCAGGCTGGTGTGTGTGTGCATGTGTGCAGGCTGGTGTGTGTGTGGTGCATGTGTGCAGTGTGGTGGGTATGCAGGCCTGAGTGTGTGTGCACGGGAACCAGAGAAGGGGCCCTGGCAAAGCCAGTTGGGCCAGTTGCACGTCCAGTCCTGCTAACAGAGACACGTCACAGAAATCCCCCAATAAGAGTCGTCTATGAGTTTATGTAGCCACACGCCCCATTGAAACAGGATGCCCAGCCGAAACCGGTGTGGCTCAGTGGATAGAGCGTCGGCCTGCGGACTGAAAGCTCCCAGGTTCCATTCCGGTCAAAGGCATGTGCCTTGGTTGAGGGCACATCCCCAGTGAGAGTGGGAGGGAGGGTGCAGGAGGCGGCCTATCCCTGGTTCTCTCTCATCATTGATGTCTCAGTCTCTCTCTCCCTCTCCCTTCCTCTCTGAGATCGATAAAAATATATTTAAAAAAAAAGAAAGAAAAAAAAGAAAAAGAAAAAGAAAAGAAAAAGGATGCCCATAACCTTCTGCTCAGTGTAAGTCGCATAGTGACGAGCCATGGCCAGCAGGATTACCAACACGCGCTCCGCCCTGTAACGTTCTGAGGCGGCGCCTGTGGTTCCAGTCTGTTTCCCTCCATCCACGCCCCCCACCCCACCCCCGCCCGGGGTGTCCGCCTCATTCCGCCCTCCTCTGTCCCCACTGTCACCGACGCTGCCCTTAGAGTCGCTCCTCAGGGGTAGCATGTCCCTCCGGGGCTGTGGGCTGGGCCTTCCCTCGGGTCCGCCCCGCTCCGCTGGCCACCGGCCTCTCCATCCCTTCCGGCAGCCTCCGGAGCGCAGTGCCGGGGCCCTGCTCCGCTCCCCTCTTCCCAGGCTCCCCATCGCCTGAGAGGAAGGCCCACACTCCTAGCGTGGACCCCAAGGCCCTTGGGGCGCCGGCTGCTTCTAAGATTTCCCAGCGCACGAAACCGGTGTGGCTCAGTGGAGAGAGCGTCGGCCTGCGGACTGAAAGGTCCCAGGTTCAATTCCGGTCAAGGGCATATATCCCGGTTGCGGGCACATCCCCAATAGGGGGCGTGCAGGAGGCAGCTGATCAATGTCTCTCTCTCATCGATGTTTTAGCTCTCTATCCCTCTCCCTCCTCTCTGTAAAAAATCAATAAAATATATTAAAAAAAAAAAAAGAAGTGAGGTGGGGATCCAGATGACTTCTTCCTAATCGACCAGCCCATGGTTACACCACCGTTTCCATCTGGCCTCTGCCGGTTGGCAGGCCAGCTTTACGATATGGCGGAGAACATTTCCAGCACGCTCCAGTTGGGATGCGTGGGGGTGGGGGGGGGAGTCCTGTGACGGTGTCCTCCCATTTTTGACTCTCTAACGTCCCCCCTCCCATCCCCGCCATGTCCTACTTGTAGAATAGACAGCTGGAGGAAGTGAAGAGGGAAGAAACCGAATTGCTGGAGGCCCAGTCTGCTCCCCTGAGAAACTACTTAATGACCTACGTGATGCCCACGCTCATGCAGGGTCTGAACGAGTGCTGTAAGGTCAGGCCAGAGGACCCTGTGGATTTTCTGGTAAGAGATGGAGGGGGTTTGCTTTTTTTTTTTTTTTAATATCAATTTGAACATAAAAACCTACCTGCATCGGAAGGGGCAGCCCGTTGACAGAGAGACATGGTGTGTCTGGCATTCGGGGAAACAGCCACTAGTGCCTTCCTAGTTGATGATAAGACCAGAGGCCCGCCACATGAAGAGGTGTGCCATAGGCCTCCCTTCTCCTGGCTGCCAGCACGGATTTTCCTCCGGCACCCGGGACCCAGGCCTTCATTCCGGCTGGATGGAGCCTTCTGTCTTCTCCACCACTTCCCTGCTCCCCCTCATAGCTGGCTCCTGCGTATGCAAATTAGTCCGCCATCTTTGTTGGGTTCATTTGCATGCACACGCCTGATTGGTTTGCGGAGGCACGGTCAATTTGCATATTTCTCTTTTATTAGTGTAGGTTTATAAAAAAAATTATTTTGTTGACCTTATTGGAGTAGCACTGGTTAGTAAAATGACGTAGGTTTTTTAGGGGTTTAATTCCATAACACGTCATCTGTCTGCTACACGTGTGTTCCGCACCCCAAGGCAGGTCTCCTTCCTTCACCATTTATCCCCCCTCCCCCACCTCCCCCCCCCCCCGCCCTGCCTGTAGTCACCACACTGTTGTCTGTGTCTATGAGTTATTTTTTTTTTCCTTAACCCCTTCCCCCATTTTCACCCAGCCTCCCAGGTCCCCTCCTCCTAACAGCCGTCCCGTCGGTTCTCTGTCTATGCGTCTGTTTCCATTTTGTTTGTTTGGTTCACCGGATTCCACCTATAAGAGAAATAAGATGGCGCTTGTCTTTCTCTGTCTCGCACTTAGCTATGAGAAGATTTTTATTGCTTGTTTGGAAGGAAAAAGTTTGTACCCTTTTATTTTATTTATTTATTTTAAATACATTTTACTTTTTTTTTAATTGATTTTTTTACAGAGAGGGAGGGAGAGGGACAGAGAGTTAGAAACATCGATGAGAGAGAGACATCCATCAGCTGCCTCCTGCACGCCCCCCAATGGGGATGTGCCCGCCACCAGGATACATGCCCTTGACGGGAATTGAACCTGGGACCTTTCAGTCCGCAGGCCGACGCTCTCTCCGCTGAGCCACACCGGTTTCGGCTGTACCCTCTTATTGTTAACGTGTGCATATGAAGAGTACAAATGTGTGAGCCATCCATGTCTTGAGGTACCTTCTGGCTGCTGACTTGCTTTTATTCTTTCTCTCACCTGCAGGCAGAGTATCTCTTCAAGCACAACCCGGCTACACTGTGAGGCTGGAGGGCCCCGAGCCACGGCCCTGCGCGGACCTGGCGCCGACGCCGACCTTGTCATTGACGTTGCGGTTTGAAAAATTGTTTTTAAGATATGCTTCCCCGGTGTTTGGAAAATTCTTCACTATCCCCAATCCTCCCAGAAGCAAATGTTTAATGAAGTAAAATCATTAAGAACAGCTCCATGGAGATGAACGGCTCCATCATTAAAACGGTATATTTGGTGCCGGAACAGGTGTGGCTCAGCAGAGAGAGTGTCGACCTGTGGACTGAAAGGTCCCGGGTTCGATTCTGGTCAAGGGCATGGACCTTGGTGGCAGGCACATCCCCAGTAGGGGGCATGCGGGAGGCAGCTGATCGATGTCTCTCTCTCTCTCTCATCCATGTTTCTGTCTGTCCCTCTCCTTTCCTCTCTGTAAAAAAAAAAATCAATAAAATATATTTAAAAAAGAAAAAAGAAGGTATGTTTGGTAAGGAATCTGTGACAGAGCTCACGGACAGACAGCGATTCGGGAGTTCAGGCTTCACCTCCGCACTGCACACGGATGTTGGTGGGGACCAATAGTGCGGGGAGCATCAGACCATCTACCCTTTGGACACGTAGGTTTCCGACAGCCAGCGACTTTACACAAAGTATGATGGCCCGTGTCCCAGTGGCGTCGGACAGGGAAAGTAGTGAGGACGTGGATGCTCTGGGAGTCGCAGTGGTCAGAGGGGACCGGCCGCTGTGTGAGATCAGGGTCAGGCCCAGCCCGTGCAAAGGCGGAAACACCTGGGTAACAGAATGAGTCATTCCGGTATCTGTGATCAGCAGAAATCGGCCAGATATATATTTCTTTTATTGATTTTTTTTTTTTCAGAGAGGAAAGGAGAGAGATAGAGAGTTAGAAACATCGATGAGAGAGAAACATGGATCAGCTGCCTCCTGCACGCCCCCTACTGGGGATGTGCCCCCAACCAAGGTACATGCCCTTGACCGGAATCGAACCCGGGACCTTTCAGTCCGCAGGCCGACGGTCTATCCACTGAGCCACACCGGTTTCGGCAGCGGCCGGATATTTTTCACAAACGCACTGTGTAACACAGGCACGAGCAATCGACCCTCTGGCTCTTCCTGTCCTAAAGGCCGTATCCTTCCCAGAACTGCCCCGAAGGAGGAGTCTGTGCAGGTTGATTTCAACAGTGTCTCTTGTTCATCCCTTGAGGTAATGTCATCTGAAATGAGCCCAGGTAACTTTCTTACCGAGACAAAGACACGGGACATAAAATGTATCACTGTGACCACGTTCCCGTGTGCAGTTCAGGGACACTGAGCATGCTCCCTGCTGTTCACTCACCGCCACTATCCAGCTCTGCAACCTCTTCCTCACCCCACATGGAAACCGTGGCCCCGTTATTTCTTTGCCTTCAGCTCCTAGCACAGGGTTAGGGGAACTTTTTTTCTGCCAAAGGCCCTTTGGGTATTGATAACGTCATTCACAGGCCATACAAAACGATCAGCTTAAAAATTAGCCTGGCCCTACCTCGTTTGGCTCGGTGGATAGAGCATCAGCCTGAGGACTGCAGGGTCCCCGGTGCGATTTCCAGTCAAAGGCACATGCCCGGGTTGCAGGCTCTATCCCCAGGGTGGGGCATGTGGGAGGCAGGCCATTGATGTTTCTCTCTGGCTCAACTTTCCTCTCTTCTGAAATCAATAATTAACCTATATTTATATTTTTTAAAAAGAATAAAAAGACAGGATAAGCCAAGACCGGTTTGGCTCAGTGGATAGAGCATCGGCCTGCGGACTGAAAGGTCCCAGGTTCGATTCCGGTCAGGGGCATGTATCCTGGTTGCGGGCACATCCCCAGTAGGGGGCATGCAGGAGGCGGCTGATGGATGTTTCTCTCTCATCGATGTTTCTGGCTCTCTATCCCTCTCCCTTCCTCTCTGTAAAAAATCAATAAAAATATATTAAAAAAAAAAAGACAGAATAAGCGATACAAATACCTTATTTAAAAAATAGGCAGAAGCAATCACTTCTTAAAAAGAGGATATCTAAATGACCAGTCATTATATAACAAATGCCCAAAGTCACTAAGCATCAGATACGTAAATGAAAACGGCAACAAATTTTTAGTACAAAGCAGCCAGAAAGCTAAAATTAAATGGACTGATTTTACCAAGTGTTGGGGGCGATGTGGAGCAACTAGAACTCATCCTACATAATAAAAGGCTAATATGCAAATCGACTGAACGGCAGAATGACTAGTCGCTAAGATATGCACTGACCACCAGGGGGAGCACTACTCAGCCAGCAGCCAGGCTCACGGCTGGCAAGTGCAGCTTAGGCCAGCAGTCGAACACCCATTGAGGGCTTCCAGCCTGCGACAGGCCAGGCTGAGGGGACCCCTCTCCCCCTGTGTACGAATTTCATGCACTGAGCCTCTAGTACAGTGATTCTCAACCTTTGGATCGTGACCCCTTTGGGGGTCGAACGACCCTTTCACAGGGGTCACCTAAGACCATTAGGAAATGCAGATATTGACATCACGATGCATCACAGTAGCAAAATTTTATGGTTGGGGGTCACCACCACATGAGGAACTGTATGCAAGGGTCGCGGCCTTAGGAAGGTTGAGAACTACTGCTCTAGTATATATCTATTGCTGTTGGGAGTATAAATTGGTACTCTCCCTTTGGTAACTATATTTGGGAGTATTACCAAAGCTAAATCTAGATCCAGTAATTCCACACTTGGGGGTATATACCCAAGAGGGATGAGTGCTTATGTCTGCAAAAACATAGGTGCACCAATATTCACAGTAACATTCCTCATAGAAGCCCCAAACTGGAAACAGCCCAAATCTCCGTCAATAGGCGAAAGATGCGTTGTAGCCGTGGAGAAAGCGACGTGACTATGAAAAAGAAGGAACCCTTAGACCTCTGTCCACCTGAGGACGGATTATCACAGACACCAGGCTGAGCAAAAGAAGTTGGGTGCGAAGGTAAAGACTGCATGCCGCAAGGTGTACGGAGTTACAGACAGACATGACTCATACAGTGTGGGGGTTAGGATAGTGGTCATTGCTGAGGGTGGTGATGGTAGTGTGGCGGTGGCAGGGCCGGCAGTGAGAGAGGGCTGTCCGCTGGGAGGAAGCCTGCCTGGACACTGGACATGTTCTCTCTGTTGGTTTAAGTGACCGTTAGAGGGGAGCACACATGGATAAAAATTCCTACAGCCGAAGCCGGTGTGGCTCAGTGGATAGAGCGCCGGCCTACAGACTGAAGGGTCCCAGGTTCGATTCCGGGCAAGGGCCTGTACCTTGGTGGCGGGCACATCCCCAGGGGGTGTGTGTGCGTGTGTGCGCAGGAGGCAGCTGATCCATGTTTCTCTCTCATCGATGTTTCTAACTCACTCTCTCCCTTCCGCTCTGTAAAATTATGAATAAAGTATATTTGAAAAAAAAAAATTTCTACAGCTCAAAAGGAGTGTTACAGTGGTGGGAGACGAGCATCAGGGCCTTAATGTTTGTACAGTTTACCATGTAAGTTGTACTTGAATGATCTTTAAAAAAACAAGCTGGTAGTCTACCTTAAAAAATAGTAAAGTGTGCCATGTGTCTTTAAAGCTCAAAAATAAAAATAAAAACCTCCTTAAAATATGGAACTGTTCATTGCCATAGAAAAGAAAATTACCATTTAAATTCCTATTTTTAAAAAAAATGCAGTTTTTTTATGCTAAAAAAATTAAGGGGAGGGGGCGTGGCTCCTGTGCCCTGAAAAGTTGCCAGTGTAATTCCTGGGCAGGACTCATGCCCAGGTGGGGGGTTTGACCCCTGGTCGGGGTGCCTGCGAGCTGCAGCCGCTTGATGTTTCTCTCTCACATCAATGTTTCTCTCTCTCTTTCTCCATCTCCTCTCCTCCCTCTCTCTAAAAAAACAAAAAACAAAAAACAAGAAAAAATTAAGGGGGATGGTAGGAGAGGATCAAGGGGGAATAATGGGGATGAAGGAGACTAGATTTGGGGTGGGAGGCACAATACCATATGCAGATGATGCGCTATAGAAGGGCACCCCTGAAACCTGTGTCACGTTACTAACCGATATCAATAAAGCCAATTAAAAATGAAGAGTCGTCAAAATGTGACCCAGTCTCGAAGGAGTGTGTTGGGTGGAGTACAATCCTAGGTGTCACACAAGGTTTAGTTGGGGGAAGACGGCCCCCAGCCATCTCTGCCTGCTGGTGTCTGGGCCTTGGAGTGTAGGCAGAGCCTGGGACCGGCTTCGACCCAAAGGGATCCAGCAGAGCTCAGGCCATGGGAGGAGGGGGAGCCGATGGCGCAGGCTCTGGTCTTTCCCACTTCCGGGCCTGATGAAGCCGGCGCCTGGATCCGAGAGGCCCCCGTGGCCAGGGACCGAGAGAGCACTGAGCACACGGCCAGCGAGACCCTGACCCCCTCAACCCGACAGCTTCCAGGAACCGAATCCTGCCCACAAAGCGGCGTGGAAGGGGGGTCCCTCCACAGAACCACCGTCAGAGGGGACCCCAGGAACACCAGGAAGGCAGGCGGCCTTGCTGAGAGACCCTGGAGCAGAAGGAACACCCAAGCCATGTCGGAATCCCTTACCCACAGAGACTGTGCGATGATCACTGTGTTTTGTTTTCGATAGCTTAAAGCTTGTGGCAGTTCTTTAAAAAAAACATATATATATATGTATATGTATATATACACATATATACATATTATTGATTTTTTTACAGAGAGGAAGGGAGAGGGCTAGAGAGTCAGAAACATCCATCAGCTGCCTCCGGCACACCCCCAACTGGGGATGTGCCCGCAACCAAGATACATGCCTTTGCCTGGAATCAAACCTGGGACCTTTCAGTCTCCAGGCCAGCGCTCTATCCACTGAGCCAAACCGGTTTCAGCTGTGGCCGTCCTTACCCAGAAAGCAATACGTAACTCATATAAATAACTGACTAATCGGTATTATGATCTCCCAGGAGTTAGCAAACTGGGAAGATCACTGTTATGGACTGAATGTTTGTATACCCCAAAATTCATATGTGGAAGCACTAGCTCCCAGCCCTCCCCCTCCCCCCAGGTGATTGTATCTGGAGCTTCTAAGGAAGTAATTAAGGTTAAGTGAGGTCATAAGGGTGGGGTCCCCATCCAAGGGCATCAGTCTCCTTTTATGAGAAGAGACACGCTAGAGCTTGCGCAGGATCCGGCGTGCAAGACACAGTGTCGGCGCTGCCCTCCACCAGCCAGCAGGAGTCCTCCCCAGAAACTGGCCATGTTGGCACCAAGACCTGGGGCTTCCCGCCTCCAGCACAGTGAGAAATTCGATTATCTGTGTGGAGGCCACTCCGCTGGTTCTGTGCTATTTTGTGAGGGCAGCTCATGAGAAGGTAATTCCCAACGGTTGTCTTATTCGTGTTAGCCAGATGACCGGCAGAACTGAAATGACTGAATGGAGATCCTGAAACCATCTAAGTGGTCTTCCAAGAATCAGTCATGATTTCGTTCTTTAAGGGCCACTGTTTTGGGCTTTGGGCTTTGACGAGTATTAGGATCCCTTACCTTCGTGCAGCTTATATTTTAGTGAGGACGACCGAATAAATCACTGAAAAATAGCAGACAGAAAGTTCTGGTTCTGCGATAAGGACTCCCAGTAGAATGCAAATCCACAAAGATTAGATAAGGGGTCTGGGGAATGAGGAAGGTGACATTGAGCTTTTGACTCACGGGAGAATGAGTCAGCCAAGGAATTCCCGCCGCCTGGGCTGGCTGTGGAGGCGCAGGGGCGGAAAGGAGCTTTGTTTGTGCCAGGAAAACAGAGGCCAGGCCCGGGGGGGCGTGGTTCAGTGGTTAGCGTCCATCTGTGAGCCAGGAGGTCGCGGTTTGATTCCCGGGCATACGCCTGGGATTTGGGCTCCATCCCCGGTGGGGGTGTGTGTGCAGGAGGCAGCCTATTCATGGTTCTCTCTTATCGTTGATGTTTCTGCTCTCTCTCCCTCTCCCTTCCTCTTGCAAATCAATTAAAATACTTTAGAAAAAAGGAAAGAAAGAGAGGAAGAAAGAAAAGAAGAAGAGAGGTTAGGAGGGCTGAAGCGCAGCCTGGAAGGTGAAGAGTCTGAGATGAGGCAGGAGAGAGGATTAAGAGCCAGATGGCGCAGGGCAGGGTCTGGTAAACCCTCGCTAAGCTCGGTTTTATTCTAAGAGCAAGGGGAAGCCGTGTCATTTGGGTTTCATGCAGCGGGTGATAAAGCTGAAGCACACCCCCCAAACCCACTACTGCTCGGAGTGGGGTCTGGAGAGAAGAGAAGCATGAGAGGAAGTGGGGGTAAAGGTACCGGGCCTCGGTAATGGTCTAGGACAGCGGTTCTCAACCTTCCTAAGGCCGCGACCCTTTCAGACAGCTCCTCATGGGGTGGTGACCCCCAACCATAAAATGATTTCCGTGGCTACTTCATCACTGTCATTTTGCTACTGTTATGAACTGTAATGTAAATATCTGATAGGCAGGATGTATTTTCATTGTTACAAATGGAACATCATTAAAGCATAGGGATCAATCACAAACACAATATGTAATTATATGTTGTGAAATATTTATTTCTAATTACAAATAAATGAAATGTTGTCTTGAATCGCGGTGTAGCATGGGTAACAGTCTTCATAGGACAACAGTAAACAACGTTGCTACATTTTGCTACACCGAGGAGCGGTGTGTTGGTTCCTAAGACCATGGGAAATAGGTGTTTTCCAATAGTCTTAGGCGACCCCATGAAAGGGTCGTTTGACCCCCAAAGGGGTCGAGACCCACAGGTTGAGAACCGCTGGTCTAGGAGAAGACAGTGGCTCAGGTGGGCGTGTTGGCTGAGGACGTGCAGAGAAGGGAATGGATCTCAGATGGACGTTGGAGGTGGCCTCAGTGGGACTGGGTCCTGGTTTGGCCATGGGTAGCGAGGGAAGGAAGGAATCACAGAGACTGAGGCGGCTTTGGCTCCACGACTGTGCTGTTGACGGAGAGGCAGGAACGAGGGGAGGCACAGGTCCGGGGAAGGTTCTGATCCACACGCTGTTGTGGTTCTCTTCCCTGGCGTGCAGATGGCAGGAGGCACATTCTCCCAAACACACACACACAACACACACACACACACATCTAAAAGGGGAAGGGGAATTTAAAGAAAAGACAGCTTCAGAGCAGAGTGCTCATTCGACGGAAGTGCTAATGTTACTTTTCCTTTAGTGACTCACAACTCTGGTTTTTAACGGAACTGGTTGACAGAGTGTGTGCCCCAGCAAAGAGCCAGGGGCGTCACGGGGCTTTATTATTGGGCTGAGACTCACCGTCTCACTCAGGATCTCCGATGGCCGCCCCCCAGGAGGTGAAGAGGTTCTGCCGAAAACAGCGGTGTGCACTTTTTGGATTCGAACGCGCTGTGGAGCTGAGAACCAGTTTAAGAGTTCTTCCCTCTGTGGATGACACTGCCGTCGGAACAAAACTTAAGACGCTGGTTGATGACATCTACCCCCTTCTGAGCAGCTGGTAGAAACGGCACTGGGGTGGGCCAGGGCTGGGGTGAAAGACATCCGGCTGGAGGGAGTGGGCAGAGGCTCTGAGAACAGGCATGGCAAGGCCACAGTCTTACCACGGATGGGTAATTGGCTTTATCTCACTCTCCACTTTCCTCGGTTCAAGTTACAGTGGTACCTCAAGATACGAGTTTAATTCGTTCCGTAATCTTGAGGCGTGGGAAACTATGAGACGCTCGAGTCGAGGTAAACTGGTGGGTCGTGTGCAGCCGGCCGATCCGCGCGATGACTCCTATCTCAAATGTTGCTCGTATTTCAAAGCAAAAATCACTCGCTGGACGCCTCGTATCTCAAAAATCTCGTATGTTAGGGCACTCGTATCTTGAGGTACCACTGTATACCCTTACTTGGGACCTAAACGTGGGGGATGTGGGGACACCTGGCTCCTTATTCATGTGGGAAATGTTAATGGCACTAGAGGTCTGGTGCATGAAATTTGTGCACAGGCAGGGTCCCTAGGCCTGGTGGGCGACCAGGATCAGGTGGGGCCTTCCAGCTGCCAGCTGGGGCCTTCCTTCATTCCGAACCATACCCTGGTGGTCAGTGCACGTCATCGAGAGTGATCAAACTCCCGGTCTCCAGGTCGAACTCCCCAAGGGGACATGTGGCACATTAGCCTTTTATATAGATAGATTAGGTTGCAGGGGCTGGGTGTATGTTCAGATCCTTTCCAGAAAGGACACATGATTCCCAAACAGCATTCTTGCTTTCAGGGCTCATAACCTCTATCTCCAGCCCTGGCTTCTCACCTCAGTGCCTGAACCATGTTTCCCGTCGCCTGTGATACCCAGTTATCTTCCTGCTTCTTGTTTCATTTACCGGTAGCTCCATTCGTCCTGTCACCATCCCTAGAGCCTTTGGAATCATTTTTGTCTTCTTCCGCTCCATCACCTCCCACAACCAGGACTAAAGACCCTGCCTAAGTCTCTCTCAACCTGGCCCCCTCTGTTCTCCTTTATTTCAAGCATCATCATCATCTACCTGAACCCTCGCAAGAATCTTCAACTTGAAAAAAATCGCTCCCAGTTCAAATTCATTCCCTACCCTTTTGAGTGATGTTTCAAAAATATATACACGTAATCTCCTTCAGTTTTAAACTTTCAACGGCTTCCCCAGCTATAAAGATAACATTCAAATCTCTCAGAATGGCTTCAGGCCACTCAGCTCAAAGGTCAGCACTTCCAAGAGGTCTTGTCTGGCCACCCTTTCTTTCTCTCTTTTTTAAAATATATTTTATTGATATTTTACAGAGAGGAAGGGTAAGGGATAGAGAGGTAGAAACATCAATGAGAGACATCGATCAGCTGCCTCCTGCACGCCCCCTACTGGGATGTGCCCGAAAACAAGGTACATGTCCTTGACCGGAATCGAACCTGGGACCTTTCAGTCCACAGGCCGATGCTCTACTGAGCCAAACTGGTGAGGGCTGGCCACCCTTTCTAAAGGTGACCTCCCCATAATTCTAACAACTAATTTAGCTCTTTCATGGCTCTTAATCACAAGCTGTAACTGCCACCTCCAACTATGGGTTTATTATTTGCCCCAAACCCCCAGAATTTAAGGTCTAAGTGGGTCAGAGCTCTTCACTGTATTTTTCATAGCGGAAAGTAACCCAACTTAGCACATTTTTGCTTTTTAATTTTTCCCTCTACCTGATATGCTCATCTACTAATCAAGTATTGTTTTCTATCAACATTTCTTTTCCTTCCCCCTCCTGTTGTCATCTTTCTAAAAAAATATTTTAATTTTTTAAAAATATATTTTTAGTGATTTCAGAGAGGGAGGGAGAGGGATAGAGATAGAAACATCCATGATGAGAGCAAACCATTGATTGGCTGCCTCCTGCACACCTCTTAATGGGGGATCCAGCCTGCAACCCAGGCATGTGCCCTGATTGGGAATACAACTGTGACCTCCATAGGATATTTTTCCATGGATTTTTTTTGTAGGGGGAGTGGAAGAGAGGGAAAGACAGAGAGAAATATTGATGTGAAAGAAACACATCAATCAGTTGCCTCCTGCACCTGTCCTGACCAGGGCTAGGGCTTTGAAGGAGCCTGAAACCGCAATCGAACCCGGGACCCTTCGGTTCGCCAGCCAAACCATCTAGGGCAAGTTTTAACTTTTCTTTCAGGACGTTTCTAAAGTCACCTCCTCTATAAAACCTTAACTCCATCTGCCAATGTAGTTCCTTTTAAAGGTCTTGAGCAAGCAGTATCTGATGATAAAAGCATTATATGCTAACTAGACCAGCCAGCTGCATGTCCTTCTGGACGAAGCTGCTGCGGCAGGGGCCGAGGCAGTGAGGGGTGATCAAGCAGGTAGGTGAGTGGTTAGGGGCAATCAGGCAGGCAGGCGAGTGGTTAGGAGCCAGCAATCCCAGATTGTAAGAGGGATGTCCAACTGCCAGCGGGTGGACATCCCCCCAGGGGTCCTGGATTGTGAGAGGGTGCAGGTCCGGCTGAAGGACGCCCCCCCTTTCCCCCCGGCCCTGAACAAATTTCCTGCACTGGGCCTCTAGTTACAAATATTCTTCAGTTGTGCTGCCTAGCTGCATCCGTCTATGGGAGGCTGAAACCAGAGTGGTGCAGGGCAGCTCCGGCTGATGTCCGGCTGATGTCCACCTCTCCTTTTCCCGCCTGGCAGAGGCCAGCCCTGAGCTCAAGAAGTTCCCATTCTTTTTTCTTTTTTTCAAATATATCTTATTGATTTTTTACAGAGGAAGGGAGAGGGATAGAAAGTCAGAAACATCGATGAGAGAGAGACATCGATCAGCTGCCCCCTGCACGTCCCACACCGGAGATGTGCCCACAACCCAGGCACATGCCCCCGACCGGAATCGAACCTGGGACCTTTCAGTCCGCAGGCCGACGCTCTATCCACTGAGCCAAACCGATTCTGGCAAGAAGTTCCCATTCTTGAATTCAAAAAGCCATCTTTATGAGCAAGTTTTCAGACCAACGGCCTTAAGAGTTCATTGGTTTCTCTGGATCTCAGATTTCCAAACTTTTTAAAATACATATATTTTATTGTTTGTACAGAGAGGAAGGGAGAGGGACAGAAAGTCAGAAACATCAATGAGAGAGAGACATGGATCAGCCGCCCCCCTGCACACCCCCACTGGGGATGTACCC
This sequence comes from Lasiurus cinereus, assembly GCA_011751065.1. Taxonomy (NCBI): domain Eukaryota; kingdom Metazoa; phylum Chordata; class Mammalia; order Chiroptera; family Vespertilionidae; genus Lasiurus; species Lasiurus cinereus. The sequence continues at coordinate 1,982,210 of JAAGEH010000328.1, read as the reverse complement.
GCAACCAAGGTACATGCCCTTGACCGGGAATCAAACCGCGGGACCTTTCGGTCCGCAGGCCGACGCTGTATCCCCTGAGTCAAACTGGTCTCGGCGATTTCCAAACTTTGAAGGACACGTTTGCGTTTGGGTCCTTAAGCAAGGCCACCTTGGTGACAAGAGGGTAAGCAGTAAGCAGAAGACGTGAGAGTCAAATGCAGGTCTGTCTCCAGGCAGCGCCGTGCAGCAGAAATGACGGCCCGCGCAATACTATTTAATATTTCCCAGTAGCCGCACTTAATGTAAAAAGGAACAGGTGGGAATGAACTTTCCCAATGCTTTCTTGAAGGCCCCACATCCAAAACAATGATGAAATATCACCAGCGAGGCGGCTCACATTCCTTTGCTCATACCAAGCCCTCGGACATCTGCGTTCCATCTCCCGTGTGAGCGCCGAAGCCCCAGGTGGTCGGGAGGTAAATGGCTATCGGATGGGATGACGCAGGTTTGGCCTCTGCATTTTCCCACGGAGCCGTCCCTCCGTCCTGGAAGGCTAGCAGCACTGGATGTTTTTGGGGAGGGTTGCGGGGGGGGGGGGTGAAATGGACATTCTTTGTTAAATTTCCACTGTATAGTTAAGGAATTTAAAACTTTTTTTTTTAGCTGAAACCGGTTTGGCTCAGTGGACAGAGCATCGGCCTACGGACTGAAAGGTCCCAGGTTCGATTCGGGTCAAGGGCATGTACCTTGGTGGCGG
>JAAGEH010000328.1:1916608-1981074 GCA_011751065.1 Lasiurus cinereus | reverse complement strand
GGGAGGGGAGGCTCCCCGGCCCCACCCTAGGGAGGGGTCAGGGCTGGGAGCGGCCCAGCCGCGGGGAAAGGGAGGCGGATTTGAGAGGCTAGAGCCCTGGGTGGTGGCAGGGCCCGCTTATAAAGCCCATGGCGGCCGCCGGGCCATCACCTCCTCCTCCTCCTCCTCCTCCTCCTCCTCCTGCGCGACGGCGGCACCGGCCCGTCGCGTCCCTGGCGACGGCGGACCATGCGCTCGCGGTACCGACCCGGCGCTCGCCGCGCGGCCCCGCCGACTCCGCCCGGCCACCAGCTCGTGCCAGGAGCCCGCGGGGGCGCGTCGGGGGACCGCAGAGCCGGCCGGCGCTGGGCCCGGGGCGGCCCGGCCGCGGGGAGGTGGGTCCCACAGGCCCCTCGCGCCCCGCGAGGCAGGGACGCCGCGTCCCGCTCGGCCTCGCCGCCGGGAGCACGTGGGTGACTTGTGACCCCGCCAGGCGGCCCCCCACGTGGCCGCGTCCTGCGCCCCGCGCTCGCTCGGCACACGCGGGGCACCCGTGGCCGCCTCGCCCCGGTCGTTCGCGGCACAGACCTCCCGCCGCTCGGAGGCTCCCGCGCGCGCGCGCACACCCCCCCTCTTCCCTCCCTGCCCTCCTCGCGGAAGCGGCGGAAATGCCCCGCCCGCCCGCCGCCTCCGGAACTACAGCTCCCGTGAGCCCCCGCGGCGCCGGGGTGGCCTCGGCCGCCGGCGCGCGCACGGCGTGCGTGGCGGCGTCAGCGGTTCTAGAACGTTGCTGTGGTAGCGCTCGGGCGCCATGTTAGGACTAGGGGGAAGGAGGAGAAGCGCTTAAAGCGGCGGGAGCGGGTGCGGGAGCGGGGTTGGACCCTGGGCTGCGGCAGGCCCCCCCCTCCCTCCCGCCTCAGTGGATCATGCCCAGGGCGGCGGCGGCGGCGGTTGCGGGGGGGAAGTGACTGGGCGGTGCCGGCGCCGGAGACGATGCCGTTGTAAGTCCTTGGGGTCCTGTTTTGCCTTTCGCGTGCTGCTGCCGGGGTGTGGGGGGCGGGGGGGAAGGCGGGCGTCGGGGCCGGAGGGGAGCGGGGCGCGCGAGCCGGGCCCTGGCCCCGCGGGGGAGGGGGGGGGGGAGGCCGGCGGGAGCGGGGCTCTTCCTGTTTCCTCCGCCGCTCGCTGCCGCACTTCCCCTCGGTGCTCGGGCCCCGCTTCCCCCACCCCTTCCTGCCCGCCGCCGCCGGCCGCCCGGGGCCTTCCCCTTCCGGGAGAGCCGGGGGCCCCCGCGCCCCCACAAAACCCCAAGCGCGTCGGCCGGCCGCGGCGGCGGCGGCGGGGAAGGGCGGCCCTGTTCGCCGCGGGTCTGCGCGCGCCGCCGGAGCCCTTTGCCGCCCCTGGTCCCCGTCTCCTTCCGCCGCGTCCCCCTCTCCGCGCTTCCGGGGAGCCTCAGCTCGAGCCCCCTGTCTCCCCCGGCGGCGGCGGCGGCGGCGGCGTGGGAAGCCCGGCTTGGGGCGAGGGGGCCCCCGCTGCGGGAAGCCCGTCTCCTCCTCCTCCCCCCATCCCACCCTCCGCCGCCGCCCGGAGAGGGGCGCTCCCGGCGGGCCCTCCGACCCGCGGCCGCCGCCGTGTCGCGCGCCGCGGTTTGTTTTGATGGGGTTTTGCCCCCTCCCCCCCCCCCACTACCCTGGGGCGGGCCACATGCTTCCTGCTTCCTGCTCCCCCTCTCTCTCCGGGCGACACTTTGTGGTGTTTTCCTGGCCGTGGACCCCGAACACGCCCAGCCCCCCGGTGTGTGCGCGCGCCTTCCCGCCGCCCGGGGCCGCGTGCGATTTATTTATCCGGGTGGGGAGTTCGCCCGCCTCGCTGGGGGGAGGGGGAGGAGGAGGAGGAGGAGGAGGCGGAGGCGTCGTCGTTGGGGCGGGAGGGTTCCCGCTTCGCCGCCGCGTCCCTGACAGCCGTGTGTCGAGGCCTGTAAAGCGGGAGGCCGCGTTTCTCCCCGTTTTTTTGGAGAATCCCAGAGCCAGCGTGCCCCCCGCTGTCACCCCGGGGAGCGGGGAGGAGGGGGTGCCTCGGTAGCTCCACCACGAAGTACAGCGTCGACACTGGGGTTTTTTGCTTCAGTGCAACATAATAATGGTTTGTAGACACCTCCTGGAGCACGCCAGTTTTTCTTTTCTTGTTTTTTTTTAAGTAAAGACAGTTTTTGGGGTTTTGTTTTTGCACCTATCAATGGTAGTTTTGCAGTTTTACTTAGAGGGCAGAAGTAGGTTTGGAGCTGTAGGAGAGACAGTTTATATTCTTGTGTTGTTGCTAATGAATGATGATGGTATTCCTTGCAAACAACGGGAACTCTGTCCCTCACCCTGGACGTGAGTCCGTGTGAGTGTGTGTGTGTGTGTGTGCATGTCTCTCTTACAGGTGAGGCTCTACCTTTGGCACAGACTTTAAAGCCACCTACTGCTTTTTACGCCGTAGTTAAAAAAAGAATTGCATCCCCCTTTTTTTTCTCCACACACACTCATTTTGTCAAGAGGCTCAGCAACATGTTTCTGTAGTGAGAATACGGTAGTTTTCATTGAATATGCAGACCTAAGGTCTTAGAACCTGCAAGACCCCCGACGGATGCCTCCTTTCCTGGAACCGCGAGAAGAGGCACCAGGACAAGCAAGGTCTTTGCGGCCTCGGGTTCGGCAGCCCTTGCACCTGCATGCCTGCCGGGCGGCCGTGGGACTTCTTTGTGTTAGCTCACATTTTGTTGCTGCTTTTGAAAAGGGAAAAAGGGGCTTCTCTTCCTGATAATCATGTCTGTGTTTAAAAGTCGACCAGTGATAGGAAATGGATGCAGTAAAAGGCGTTCATGAGGAAATAGCTCAGGTAATAATTTGTCTTTCTAGGAAGTAAAAGTCCATTTATACCTACTTTCCCCAAACTTTTTTTTTGAGGACGGATGTATACGTTTCCTTTGAAAACCTAGGTGCTTTCAATTCTTGGACTAGTTCAAAGGTATAAGATGGAAGACAGAGTCAGACAGCGAATTTATCCAGGGTTGTTCCCTTCCCAGTGTGCTGCTTGGAATGTGAACAATATGGCAAGTTTTCATTAGCTGCCCCGCTCATTTTTAACCCTACGTGTACAACAAGAGACCAAATTTGCTTAGATAGACCTTTTCCCTTATTGATGTGCTTTGTTTTTCATCTTCTGGTGTCAGCTGTCTTTAGTTTTCGTTCCTGTGAGGTTTTGAATTGTGATTTCTAGGCTATATTAGGTTCGACTTTCACTTTAATTTTTGCTATGCCTGTCCTGTCGAATTTTCACTTTAATTTTTGCTATGCCTGTCCTGTCAGATTTGGGTGGGTGGGTAGGGTTTGAGGCATAGACCACTGGTGAGTTGTCAGATTGGACCAAATCAAAATAAATTATGGAAGTTTAGGTCATTACACAACATTGTGAACAAGCCCATATTTTGACTAAAAATCATATGTAATTTTGAAAGGTTCATATGACTTAAGAGCCATGGTCGTGGAAGCTTCCAACAATTTTGATGGTAATGGGGTTCATTAATAGTTTCTCACACGTTGGGCTGTATAGTTGCTTCCATGGGGCTGTCCTGTGTGTTTTCCAGTGTATGACAGCATTCCTGCCCCTCTGTGTGCTAGGTTTCAGCAGCCCACCTTCCCATCTTCCTAGTAGTGACGACCAAAAAGAAGACTCTAGAGGTTGCCCTATGTACTCTGGGGCACAATCTTTTTGTTGAGAACCACTGCATTAATACAGAGTATAATGCCCTTGGAAACTATATTCCGATTTCTGTGCTGGTCAGATTGTTATTGCATCAGCTCAGTTCTGGCTGGCACACTTAAAACACTTCAAGGAGAGTAACGAGAATCAGTGACCTGGCATTTAGGCCACATTCATAGAGCGTTGTGAAAGTTACTGGAAGAGAGATTTAGCAAGAAACTTGGAGGGTACAGTAGCTTTTCTCCCAAATATTTGTGGGGCTGTCACTGAAAGGGATTGGAGTAGTTTCATGTGGTCATCACAGTTGCAGCTGGGACATGGTGGTGGATACTGATACTGTGTGTAGCAGTGGTTCACAGAGTGATCTGTGGGAGTTCCTGAGATCCTTTTAAGTAGTATATAAAAATCCAAACTATTTTCAGAACAGTGCTGAGATATGTTTTTATACTCTATTGACACTTGTACCAATGGTGCAAAAGAAATGATGGCTAATACTATTCAGGACTTAGGAAGAGGCAAGGCAGAGTTAGCATTGTACCAGGAGTCATTGTATTTCTTCAACGTACGCAAGTTTTTAAAAAGTCCTTGATGAATCAGGAAGGTTCCTTTTATTAAATCTTTACCCTTGAGTTTGTCTTTTAAACATTCTGTGATAAAATGGGATTTACACAAAAAGCTCTATCTAAAAAGTAGAAATGGCTGTTTTTTGAGGACACATGTATGATTGTTTGATTTATGAAGCACTAAACTAATGCTTTTCTCATGAAGCTCTGTTTTTACCTGAAAAAGACAAGTGATGAGCTGTGGGTATTGAACATTTACTTGAAAATGAAATGAGCCTGCCTTTTTAAGGAAAATAACAGTATTTGTGGTCACTGATAAAATTTGAGCTTTCAAGCCAAAATCAGAATTTTGGAAAGATTGTTTCTGCCATTGTGATGCTTGAGAGCCTCTCAACAATTAAACATGTTTCTGATTTGAATAGTGGTGATAATAGTCCGTGTAGTTTTTTGGATAGTGTGTAATAATGTGTCAGCATCTGGAAGATATGTATAATTCAGTGAGCCCACATTTTCCAAATCACCAATCATAGTGTAATAAAATCACTTGTGGGTAAAAGGTACATTCAAAGTGCAAGGTAGACAAATGGATTTTGATGCAACGAAGTACAAAGGATTTATTGATCTGGTTTCAGCTTTCATACTCGAATATGAATGAAGTAAGCACTTGTGGAGTTTTGGTGTAGTATCTAAGAAGAATATCCACAATTATTTGAAAGGTTACTAAAAATAATCGCCAGTTATAATTGTATGATGACAGGTTTTCTTCATATGTGTCTACAAAAACAGCTTATTGAAAGGGATTGAATGTAGAAGCAAATAAGGGAATCCAGCTGTCTCTGATTAAGCCAGAATTAAAGAGACTTGCAAAAATGTAGAACAGTGCCATGCTTCTAACAATTTTTGTTTTGGGAAGCAGTTATTTTTTAAGTTATTTATGTTAACGTGATGGATTTCTGGTTACTTAAATGAGTAAACATTAAAGAAATTTCCAGTGCAGTAAATACTGGGAGACAAAATCCCATGTAAACAAATGCTCTTTGGGGTTCTCAGTAAAATTTGAAAGTTACAAAAGCATCCTGAGACCAGAAAGTTTGAGAATTACTGCTGTACAGTAACAGCTATCAACTGCCCAAGCTGCTGTTGGTAACGGCGGTGTCGTGCAGCAGCTCTGGCGGTTTTTAACATGGCGTGGAGGAAAGGACACATGATTTAAAGACCTTTCTTATTTATTTAAAAAAAATGTTTTTATTGATTTTTGGAGAGAGGGGAAGGGAGAGGGATAGATAGAAACACGGATGAGAGAGAAACATCATCTGCCGCTTTTTGCATGCCCCCTGCTGGGGATCAAGCCAGAACCTGGGCATGTACCCTTACCAGGAGTCGGGCCGGGACCTCTTGGTTCCTAGGTGGATGCTCAACCACTGAGCAACACTGGCCAGGGAAAGAGAGATTTTGATTCACAGGTTTTAGGATTTGGAGATTTTGTAATGAATTGTTTGCTGCTTAATGAATGTTGGTTAAGGCTTTAAAATGTGTTATTTTACTTTAAGCATATTTTCAGTTCATGCTTTTTCATGGAGTAGTTGAGAGGGAAAGTATTTGAGTTGAGTACATTTATGAACCTATTAGATGCCTGGTGCATGAATTGATGCAGGGGTGGGGGCTGGCTGGTTGGCACTGATGGGTCCTGATGGGGCCAGTGGCGGGTTGCCCGGCCCTGATCGGGGTTTGGGGACTGGTTGGGGCCCTGATTCATCCAGTTGGCTGCCACAGTGCACACCATAGTCATCGGTTGTTCTGGTGGTTCTGACGATCCAGTCACTTGGCTTTTATATACTAGTTCTATAGATTCAGTTCTTTCCCCCATAACTCCCACCATTGCTTAGGCAAAAGCCTCTGACTTGATTATATATAATCTTTAAAATGTTTAGTTTGACTCATTAGAACATTGCATTCTTTGGTAGCTAAGCCATCTTTAAGTTATCATTACAATTAAATTTCACCCTCACTTGCATGTAGGCAAGTTTACAAAGGCTACTTTCAGCCAAAATGAGGCCATTTGAATTCTATCAGTTTATTGTTTTGAATGTTTAGCACCTTTTAAATAATTGCACAATCTCAGTTTACAGTTAGCACAATTAAAGCATTGGAGGAGGCATTAGTTCTCCTTAAAGTTGGTTAAATTGAGGCTCAAAGTAGTTACATGTCCAAAGAATTAAGGATGCTAAGTTGTAGATTGGGCCTTAATTCAACTTTGGGTGCCATGTTCTAGTCTCATTCTAGTACTGTACCACATTGCCTGTGAACCTTGTTGGAAACTGTTCGATCAGCTCAGTGGGGGTCTGTTACATGTCTTAATAGAACTAAATTTCAATATCAAGTAGTTTTTTAGAATCTTTGAATATTAAAATTTTTATTGGTAACACGATATAGAGGAAAGTATAACATAATATAGAATTTAAGAGATTAATATATATTTTTAGTGACTTTTACTTAAAGCTATGTATAGATTTACAGTTATGAGGTCCATTTTGTGACCACTGCTTTCTGTGGAAAGGTGTTTGTCACTTTGTAATCTTTGGATTGCGGTTCTCCAGAATTGTATAGCATTTTTATTTGTGGAAATTCTAGGCTGGGGAAAGAAAAATGTAGGTTTTTGTTTGTTTGTTCTTTTTTTATTTTTAATTTTTATGGAGACTTATTCAAACTTTTTGTTCTTGGTGTTTTGTTTTTTTATTTGATAAATCTTTATTGTTTAGATTATTCCAGTTGTTCCTCTTTTTTCCCCTCATAGCTCCCTTCCACTCGGCTCCCACTCCTCCCTCTGCCCTTACTTCCCCCCATTGTCCTCATCCATAGGTGTATGATTTTTGTCCAGTTTCTCCCTGTACCTCTCACCCCTTTTCCCCTGAGAATTGTCAGTCCGCTCCCTTTCTATGCCCCTGATTCTATTATATTCACCAGTTTATTCTGTTCATTAGATTTTTAATTCACTTGTTGATAGATATGTATTTGTTGTTCATAATTTTTATCTTTACCTTTTTCTTCTTCCTCCTCTTCTTAAAGATACCTCTCAGCATTTCCTATAATACTGGTTTGAAGTTGATGAACTCCTTTAGCTTTTTCTTATCTGTGAAGCTCTTTATATGACCTTCAGTTCTGAATGATAGCTTTGCTGGGTAGAGTTTTCTTGGTTGTAGGTTCTTGCTATTCATCACATTGAATATTTCTTGCCACTTCCGTCTGGCCTGCATCATTTCTGTTGAGAATTCAGCTGACAATTGTATAGGTGCTCCCTTGTAGGGAATTAACTATTTTTTCTCTTGCTGCTGTTAATATTCTTTGTCTTTTGCTCTTGGCATTTTAATTATGATGTGTCTTGGTGTGGTCTTCTTTGGATTCCTTTTGTTAGGGGTTCTGTGCACTTTCTGGACTTGTAAGTCTATTTCTTTCACCAGGTGGGGAAATTTTCAGTCATTATTTCTTCAAGTAGGTTTTAAGTATCTTGCTCTCTCTCTTCTGGTACCCCCATACTTCTGATGTTGGTATGCTTGAGGTTGTCCCAGAGATTCCTTATACTATCTTCACATTTTTTGATTATTTTTTCTTTTTGCTTTTCCAGTTGAATGTTTTCTGCTTCTTTGTATTTCAAATCTTTGACTTGATTCTTGCGATCCTCTAGTCTGCTGTTATGTCTCTGTATAATATTTTTAATTTCAGTCAGTGTATGTTTAATTTCTAGTTTTTTTTTTTTTTTTTCATCTCTCTTGGGTCTTGCTAAATTTATCCATTTTTTTTTTCTAGGAAATTCTTGAAAAACCTTATAACTGTGGTTTTGAACTCTATATTCAGTTGTTTGTTTTCCTCCATTTCTTTTGTTTGTGATCTGTTCCTTTGTCTCCACATTTTGGCTGCTTCCCTGAGTTGGTAGAGTATCTTTGTGTGGTAGGTGTCCTATATAGTCAGTAGCTCCGCCTCCCCAGTTACTTGAGGTGGACACTCTTGGTGCACCTCTTTGTGGACTGTATGTACAGTCTTGTAGTTCAGTCTTGATTATTGTTGGTGTCACTGGGGGGAATTGACCTCCAGGCCAATTGGTTGTGAGGATCAGCTGTGTCTATGCAGGTAAAGCCTCTGTGTTTAGCTTCGATGGGGCAAAGTCTCAGGGCTGAGCAGACAGCTTGTCTTCCTGTCAGCCCTGTCCTGCCCTACGTGGCCCCTGGGTCTCGGTGTCCCTCGATAATCACTGCAGCTCTCTCTGTGCGCAATCATCTTCTTGCGCCTCCAGATCTCTGCCTTTCACAGCTCCCCTGAGTTTCCTTGCACTCTGTGGACCCATATGAGTCTGGGTCCCCAGGGTCTCGCCCGAAACTGGGTTTCAGTGCAGTCCGAAGTGGATTTCGGTGCAGTTGGGAGGGTCCATCTTCCTTCTGTTAGAGAAAGCCAGCAGCACAATAAGCAGTCAATCCTCTCTACACGCACTTGGCTTGAGCACCTATAGACCTGCCTTTAACAGCTCCCCTAAGTTTCCATGCACTCTTCCCTTTTCATGACAGTCCAGACTCCCCCAGTATAAGTCTTGCCTGGAGCTGGGGCTTAGTGCAGTCAGAACTGGGGTTCAGTGCAGTCGGGAGTTTCCGTCTCCCTCCCGCTAGAGGAAGCCAACCAGGCCCTCCGCCACCTGTCCTCTCCACGTGCGCATCTCCGTACCTCAGCTTTTTGCAGCTCCTCTGAGTCTCCGTGAGCCCCTCTCTTTCCTTCTAGTTGTAGAATTTCCACTCGGCCAGCTTTCCTGTGGTTCTAGATAATGTCCGTTCTGTCTTTTAGCTGTAGTTTTGGAATTGTGCGAGGCTGCAGTTTAGGTGTTCATCTATGCCGCCATCTTGGTTTCTCCAGGTTTTTTGTTTGTTTGTTTGTTTGTTTTTTTAAAAACATGTTTACTTTCTTCCTCTTCTGTCACAAAATTGTCTTTCAAATTTACATTTGCTTTATATTTTGTGCCACAAACCAGCTTCTTGCAACTTATTGTAGTTTTTATAGTTTGGAGTTATGAATAATATTCCTGACATTTTGGACATCAAAACCTCTAAATTGGACTTCCTGGAGTGATTGTGTATAATACTATGCATTAGTATATTTTTGACTATTACTTTGCAATTCATTTCTATACTTTTTCAGAATCTCTATTTACGTTTCCTTCATTTTCAGAGTTCTTGGCAGATTGATTCAGGAGTGCTGTGGTTGTCTGCTTTAGTACTTCTAGTAGTACAAAATGAGAAAACTGATAATCATGTTAGTATTAAATATTGGTAACTGATAGGAAATATGTGTTTTAAAAGGCCTTAATGGGGAAATAACTCAAGTAATAATCTGTCTTTCTAAACATTAAAAGTCCTTTTTATACCTACTTTTTTCAAACGTTCTTTGAAGAGAGTGATACACAGTTGGAAGAAAGGAAAAATAATCTGGCCATTATTATAATTGAAGTACCTTTCCCTGAAAAATTAATGTTAAATTTCTAAAGTTTGGCCTTGTGATTCATCATAATTTTTTCCCCTTCAGCATTAACTTAGTTCATCTGTGTCTGAACTTCTGCTCCTGCTTTCTAAATATTGGCTGGATGCTTCACTTGGAATACAAATTTTAAGAAGATAATTAGGTTCTAAATGTATTTATTTTAGTACCATTCACACAGAACACATGGCAGGCGAATTAGCCATCCTTAGAATAATTTCATAGTGTGCGGATGCCATGTCTTGGCTATATGCTAACTCTAAGCTGTTAATAAAATTGAAATAGGTTAACCAATGTAATATTTCTGCTAAAAATTAATACATACGGCACATTCACATAGTTAAGAGAGATCCCTATTTATTTTCTGTCCAGTATCCTTTTTTTCCTGCTTAATCAGAATGGGCACATTATGTTTAAGGCCTTTAACCAGCAGGTGATGCTGTGGTGAATTGTTAGATTAAATAAGTTATTGTGATTTTTCTGATTGCTTTCAAAGAAGACTATCAGGTTTTCGGTTTTAACTTGACTAAAACTACAAAGAAATGGTAAAGTGTTTTCTGTTGACTGGTAGCTGCTTAATCTGAGGCAATTGACCCTGTTAATACCATGGGCCACAGCATATACCAAATGCCTAACATGCGGAGGCAGGAATTCAGCAGTGGTATGAACTTGGTTTAGATTGGGATGCCGAGGTAGTAAACATCAACTGTTTGGGAAAGCACCATTGTTGATTTGTCGTGCTTTTCTTTTGTGTTAGTCATCTACCTAGACTGCACTTTCCCACTCCCTTCCTGTCAGTTAGAGCAGCCATTGGCGACCACTGATTTAGAGGGCACACTTCTCACTTTTTCCTTCTGTTGGTTTTTTGTTTCTGTAATATTTATTTTAAGCTTTTACTTTGTACTTGTGTGTGTGTGTTTTAATATTTGTTGTTGAAAGTCTTACATTTGTACTCTTTTTTTTTTCTCCCATTGACCCCTAATAGCCAGCTCCCACCCAAGGCTATCTGTTAAAGATCTGAATCTCAGCCAAATTTGAGACTATCACTGAGAAACAAACTCTGTGTTTGTATTACTGATTTTAATGGTGTCTTTCATATGTATTTAGGAGTTCAGTAAATTTCAGCTTAAGTATTTATTATACTGCTAGAGGCCTGGTGCATGAAAATTCAGGGTTCCCTCAGCCTGGCCTGCACCGTCTCGCAGTTCGGGACCCCTTGGGGGGATGTCCACCAGTGGGCTTAGGCCCGCTCCTTGCGGGATCAGCCAAAGCTGGCAGTCAGACATCCCTCTGGTAGCCCAGGAGCCCTCGAGATGTCCGACTGATGGCTTAGCACTGCCATCGAGGCGGTTCTGCTGCTGTGCTGGCCAGTCGTGAACCAGCTTCTGGTTGAGCGGTGCCCCCCACTGTGGAGGCGCACTGACCAGGGGCGGGGGGTGCAGCTCCTCTGTTGAACGTCTGCCCCCTGGTGATCACTGTGTGCCATAGTGACCTGTCGTCCCCAGTTGTTTTGCCATTAGGGTCAATTTGCATATTACCTTTTTATTATATAGGATACTTTTTGGCAAAAATGAGTTAAATGAGAAAAAGGTGATCTTAGGAAAGTTGGATTGATGAAGTTTGGTCACTTTGGATGCCTTAGCAGTGACTAATAAAGCACGATGTTGCTTATATTTGCTATTTCTTTTTAAGCATATTTTTATTATGCTTATGAGAAGAAGGCGGCAGAGAGAGAGAGAGAGAGATAGAGAGAGAGAGAGAGAGAGAGAAACATCAATAAGAGAGAATCATTGATTGGATGCCTCCTGCATGCCCCCAACAGTGATGGAGCCTGCATCATAGGGATGTGCCCTGACTGGGAATCAACCCTGACCTCCTGGTCATAGGTCAGTGCTCAACTACGGAGCCCCACCTGCGGGGCTTCTTCCTTTCATTCTTTTCCCCCCCAAAATATGTTTTCATTGATTTTAGAGAGAGAGGAAGAGATGATAGAGAGAAAAATCTTTGAGAGAGAACCATCAATTGGTTGGTTGCCTTCTGCATGCCCCTGCTAGGAATTGAGCCTGAAACTGGGCATGTGCCTTGATCGGAATCAAACTGGTGATCTCTTGCTTCGTGGTTTGATGCTCAACTTCTGAACCATACCAGCCAGGCCTGTATTTGCTATTTCTAATACTGCACCGAAAAATTCATTTTTAGAATCTTACTTTTATTTCTTTAAAATAATGCGTTTGATTAGCATCAACTGAGTTTTTAGCTACTTAATTGTTTTAAATTGAGCCTTTGTTTGGTCTACCTTTTTGCCAGGTGATGATTTTAGCCTTTTACTGTCACTAGCTTAATTTAACGGTGGATAGTAGAATTAGGTTTTCAACCTTTATATGGTATCATTAAAATTTGTTAATAATAGAAGCAAATTTATAAAATTGAAAATGAAATTTTCTCATCTCATTTCTGCATGTAGGCATACTACACAAAATCTTTAAAAATATAAGACTGTATTGTGAAAAATGTATAGAGACACTCTAGCCTCTGTACATAGAGGTTATGATTATAATCAGGTGCCTGATGCCATAGTTCAGTGAATTTAGATAAGTCTTTTCTTTTTCTCTAATTTTCTTCACCTGTTAAGAGAGAGTTAATAGAATTGTTAGGAACAATACACAACCTGGACTATGTTTTAATAAACAGTAGCTTTTATCATAATTATATTCAACAGCCTTTAACCTGACATTGTAGGCATCTATCCGTGCAACCTACATGTAATAACTACCTTATTCTTTAAAAAGAACTGAAACACAAAAACTTTATTGTGGAATTTATTGGGGTGACACTGGTTAATAAAATTATGTGGGTTTCAGGTGTACAATTTATAAAACATCATCTGTACACTTACTGTGTGTTCACCACCCCAAGTCAATTCTCCAAGTATCAGCATTTAGTCCCCCTACATAGTAAGTCCCCCCCAAAATAGGTTTTTCGTTAGTCTGGCAGAAAATGGTTGTCTTAATTTGTTTTCCTGATATGCACTGAAATTGTGTGTGTGTGTGTGTGTGTGTGTGTGTGTATTTATACTATTACTATTTTGGCAGGTTGCATGTATTTTCCTCATTTATCATTTGCTTTATCTTTGTTTATGATGTATTGTTGGCTATATAAAAGTTGAGAGTATTTTCATTTAGGCAAATCTTTTGTGTATGGCTTTTGGGATTTGTGTCTTGCTTAAATGTGGTTCTGAAAATTGTGTTCATTTCCTTTAACATATCAAAATACCTATAATTTGTTTAATGTTTTAAAATATATTATGGCATCTGGAATTTCAATTTTATTATATATACCAAAACCATTTGAGTATTTGCAACATTCTTCACTGAGTTGGAATAGGAATAATTATCAGTAATAATATACCCAAAGATTATTGATCATACTTTGGTTGCATGTATGGCTACTAAACTGCAGTTCACAAATCATGGGAACTTGTACTCTTTGAGTTAGCTTTGTAATTAGTATACTTGATATTTCAGAGTGTATGTATTGGTAAATTGGATGCCTAAACCTTTTTTATTTGTTTTTTGTTAATCTTCACTCAAGGAGATTTTTCTCACTGATTTATTTTTCTTTTTTTTAGAAACAGTGGAAGGGAGGGAGGGAGAGCGAGAGAGAGAGAAAAATGGATGTGAGAGACACATTGATTGATTGCCTCTGGCACATGCCCTAATCCAGGTATGTGTCCTTGACCAGGAATCAAACTCACCAGCCCCTGGTGCACAGGCTGATATGAAGGTCTAATCCCACTGAGTATGCCTGCCAGGACTGGATGCCTAAACATTTCTTTCTTTCTTTATTTTTTTAACATTTTTTTGGTAGTTGAAGGCTATGTTCATTAAACAATTAATGCACTTGAGAAAGCCACTCTGTGTAGGTAAAAAAGTGAAACTTTATTTCTTGTTCTCCTCCTCCGTGGGCAGAGTCCTGATGATTGATTTCTTCCTGCTTGGCTTCACAGGCTTGTTGCTTCCCTGCTCTTAGACCTGCGGGCCTCGGCCTGGTCAGCCAGAAGTTTCTCGGGAGCCTGGTGGGCCTTCAGCTTGTGATGTGTCCCCTGAGAATCTACTTCTTTTTTATCACATTACCCTTCACAGGCAGTGGTACATGTGACTGTCAATCTTCTTAGATTCAGGGCGTCTTCTAAGTAGCTGGCAAAGAATTTTCACCCTCCTCATCCAAGTGACATTGTCAGGCATTTGAACATGTACACTCCCCTTTCACTTACCTATGCCCATGTGCCTGCCCTTCCTGTGGGCCAAGGTGTTTGTCTGGCAGTGAGCCTGGCAATGGACCATCCACGTTTTGGATGATTAGCTCATCTTTGATCAGCTTCCATATGTGCTGCCTGGAGTTGGCACTGACGATTTCCTTGGTCTCATTGGGCCAGTCTTCTTTTTGCCACAGCAGAGGACCCTGGGGACAAGCCCCTTTGGAAGCCTGAGCATGCTCCTGGCTGCTACTGTAGTGGTGACAGGAAAGCTGGATGCCTAAACGTTTGAGACAAATATCTAGCTGTAATCAGGAGTCAACTATGCTAATTGTACAAAAATGTTGCTGTTCTGAATACCTACCTATCTTCATTACAGTTAGGTCTTGGGACAGCCTATGACTGGGAAAGGATGGAGCCTTTCTTTTTTTAAAAATTCTTTATTGTTGAAAGTATTACATATGCCTCTTTTTTCCTCCATTAATCTCTCCTTGTCCTCCAGCACAGACCCTCACCCGCCTACTGTCTGTGTCCACTGATTATGCTTATATGCAGATGGAACTTTCTTTGAGCATTGTGTTAAAAAAATGTCCTATGTTTGCAAACTCTTTAATGTCACATGTGTCTTAGTTTTAATAATCCTAGCTTGTCATCTTAGAGAAGAGATATAATAAATTCTATATTATAAATCCATAGAGATAAAACTTAACCAAGAATAATATAACTAGTGGCAGAAGTGAAACCAGAGACAAATAGGCCTGTTTTTTCTCTTTTATCAGCTTGCCGTGGAGTTGAGAGTAGACTTGTAGACAGTTTGAATGCCATTACCAGAAGTCATGGAGGTTGATGGAAATATGCGTTATTAATCAGACATTATGGATGCACTTAAACTTAGGTTAACTTGTATGTTTTAGTCATAGGAGATAAACTACATAAATTTGAAAAGTAGAACATTACGATAAGATACTTAGTCTTTAGTAGTGCTTGGTGCTCATGTTAGATCCCCAGCTCTGAATTAGCATCACAGCCTTGTAAAAACTACCCAGTTTAGATTAAAAGAGTATGAGGAAGTGATCAGATAGAAATCTGATGTTTACTTAGTAAATGTTACTGTAAAATCTGTTAAAATTGAGAGTTTCTGAGTAGATTTGGACACATTGATTAGATTAGTGGTCTGCAAACTCATTAGTCAACAGAGCCAAATATCAACAGTGCAACAATTGAAATGTCTTTTGAGAGCCAAATTTTTTAAACTTCTTCTAACGCCACTTCTTTAAAATAGACTCTCCCAGGCCGTGTTATTTTGAGGAAGAGCTACACTCGAGGGGCCAAAGAGCTGCGTGTGGCTCGCGAGCTGCAGTTTGCTGACCACGGGATTACATGATACACAGCCCACTGCTTAATTAGTAACAAGCAGTATGGGCTTCCTTGCATTCTTAGATCTGTGTTGATTTTCAGAAGTCAAAATACAAAACAGTGTAGTGGTCGCAGTATAAACCAAAACCTAGTGGATAGGTAGTAAATGTATTATGGGACTTCCCTACCTACGGTTCTTGGATTTGGCCTGTTATTGCTTAAGTAGATTATTGCACTTTAAAAATGACGTGTGTATTTAGAACTTAAAATAGGAATGTGTGTGTCTGTATGCGTGCGCGCGTGCACGTGTGTTAAAACAAATACTTTATTTGTTAAAGAATAGAGTTTGGAAGGAATAAATGACCCAGATGTTTGGTTCTTCCCTTAGTCACCACCTGATTGTGTATGTTTTAAAGCATGCTATATCAAAATCCTATTAGTTATAAAAATCTGCATTTCTTTTAAAATGGAAAAACTGTTAGATTAGCATCATTGTTGAGGTGTATATCTCTTACTAAAGCTCTGTAACAAGCTTAGTGTGAATATAGCCCCCTCCCAAGTTATGTTTATGTTATATGCCCTCTTCATTTATGAGTTTTATTTAGTTGCATTTGGAGAGTCTCCTGTATTGTTAAATATTGTTTTTGTAGTATGTTTGGCATTACTTCAGAAATAACAGATTTTGGCTCTTTTTTAAAAAAAATCCCCACCCAAGGATATGCTGAAGGAGGTAGGGAGGAAGGAAGGGAAAGAGGGAGTGAGACAGGGAGATATCAATCTGTTGCCTTCTGTACACATTGACCCTGGGAATCGAACCTGAAACCCAGGCATGTGCCCTGATCAGGAATCCAACCTGCAAACCTTTGGTGCACAGGATAATGCTCAACCGAGTCACTCTGGCTGGGCGGGGCTTTTTTTTTAAGGAGTAAAATTTCTGTTTTCTGTTATTGTAGATTGGATTTTTTTTAGCGTATATTTGATCTGGATTCTTATAGTTTTAGATATTTAGGTAGTAACAAAGTGAAACTCCTTTGAGTGGGAGAAAAAGTAATGTGTTCATTTGCTCACTTTTGTTGTAAGGCAAGTAAAAGGTCTTTTAAAAGTAGAAGTGTCTTGGGTTTTGGGGTATTCCAGGAAACAAGCTATGTTTAGAAATGTGTCTTACACTTTTTTCTAGTCATTCTGATTTGGGTCAAGTTGTAGAAATTAAAAAAAAATACTTTTATTGATTTCAGAGAGGAAGGGGGAGAGAGAGAGAGAAGCATCAATGATGAGAGAGAATCATTGATGGGCTGTCTCCTACACGCACCTTACTGGGGGTTGAGCCCACAATGTGGCCATGTGCCCTTGACTGGAATTGAACTCGAGACTCTTCAGTCCACAGGCTGACGCTTTACCCACTGAGCCAAACCAGCGAGGGCTCATTGCAGAAAGTTTTTGACAGTAATTTTATCCATTTCATTTGTAGTCCAGTTACAACGCAGGGATCACAGCAATCACAGCCGCCACAGAAGCACTATGGCATTACCTCGCCTATCAGCTTAGCAGCCCCCAAGGAGACCGACTGCCTGCTGACACAGAAGCTAATCGAGACTCTGAAGCCCTATGGGGTTTTTGAAGAAGAAGAGGAACTGCAGCGCAGGTAACTATGTAAACATTTATCATTTCTCACTAACATAACCAGAGGCCTGGTGCACGAATTCGTGCACAGGTGGGGTCCCTCAGACTGGCCAGCAGTTGGGACTGTCTTGCCCAGTCCAGGGGAAGGGACTGCAGGAGGTTGGCTAGCTGGCACCAATTGGGGCCAGTCAGGGCCTACCAGCTTCAGGGAGAGACGGCGGGAGGGTGGCTGACCATAGGAGGTTGGCTGTGGGAGCACACTGACCACCAGGGGCAGCTCCTGTGTTGAGCATCTGCACCCTGGTGGTAGTATGCATTATAATGATCGGTCCTAACAATCGCTTAGGCTTTTATATATATAGATTAGTGACCCGGGCACGAAATTTGTGCACATTAAAAGGGGGTTAATTAGGGGATATAATTTAATATTGCTATTTGCTCTTTCTCTATAATAGAAGTGTCAGAGATGCAAGAAAATTAGTAAAATATATGTATGAAAACCTTTCTTCTGTCAGAGTCTAGGGCTCACTATATGTCCTCACCCATCCACACGCACCTCAAAATTACGTGAGACACAGACCCGGCTGGTCCCCTCCACCCCCTTGGTTGGGCTAGATCCAGACCAGGCCAGTCCTACCCTTGTCAAACCCTGCTGGCCAGGGGGCATAGCCTCAGGCCCCCTGGCCTGGGGCCAGGACAGGGCCTGTGGCCTGAGATCCACCAGCCCAGACCAGGGCTGGTCATCCCTTGAGGTCCTCCATCAAGCCCCACCAGATGGGGGACATGGCCTGAGCTCCCCTGTCAAGCCCTGCTAGGTGGGGGGCTCATGGGCTGAGGTCCCCTGGCCTTGGCACTAGGGCAGGGGGAGCAGCCTGAGGTCCCCTAGCCTGACACCAGGACAGGAAGTGCACCTTCAGGCCCACTGTCAAGGCCTGCCACGTGAGGGGTATGGTCTCAGGTCCTCTGGCCTGGCACTGGGCGGGGGGTGTGGCCTGAGGTCCCCCAGCCTGATGCCAGAGCAGGGGGGTGACCTGAGGTCCCCTGTCAAGCCCCACAGGGGCAGGAGAGGACATAGCCTCAGGTCCCTGCTGATTGCTCGTTAAGGCTCTTTTTTAAAAAATATATTTCATTGATTTTTTACAGAGAGGAAGGGAGAGGGATAGAGAGTTAGAAACATCGATGAGAGAGAGACATCGATCAGCCGCCTCCTGCTCGCCCCCCACTGGGGATGTGCCTGCAGCCAGGATACATGCCCTTGACCGGAATCGAACCCGGGACCTTTTGGTCCGCAGGCCAAAGCTCTATCCACTGAGCCAAACCGGTTTCGGCATCGTTAAGGCTCTTTATGGGAACTTGGCCTCAGCTGTGAGTACAGCCATCTTTGTGATGGAGTGATGGTCAATTAGCATATTCCCCTCTTTATTGGATAGGATAGACTAATTTTGAGGCATTCTTGACTCAGAAAGTCTGAATTATTCTTTTAAATATCTCTGTTTCAGACAAGAGTGATATTTAGAAAAACTTTTACATAGAGCTCTATTGCCTTAATTTTGATTTTTGAGGCTTTTGGTTATTATAGTACAGAATTGTCAAGAGAAAGAGGAATGCCTACTATATACTTACTTTCTGATAACTTAAAAATGTAGGAAGCCACTTTTTGAAAACTGTTGCAGTTTAATAAGTAACTAGAGGCCGAGTTCATGAAATTTGTGCACCTGGCCAGCAATCAGATCGATTGGCGCCCACCGGCAGCTGGCTGGGGCCTTTTTTTGTTCCATGCCACCCCCTGGTGATCATTGTGTTTCATGGTGAGTGAGCGATTAAACTCCCAGTCTCCTGGTTGAACTCTCCAGGGGACACTTTGCATATTAGCCTTTTACATAGAGAGATAATTTAGAATGACAAACAACTTGCTGATTGGTATTTGCTCTATCAACAGGATTTTAATTTTGGGAAAATTAAATAACCTGGTAAAAGAGTGGATACGAGAAATCAGTGAAAGCAAGGTAAGTTGACTTACTTGTATATGAAATAATTTGCGAACAGAACATAGCGGTCCTTTTTTTTAAGTAGATTTAGTCTTGATAACATAATTTATATTTTGTTTCTAGTTACTTTGAAAGCTGGAAAAAAGTGAATTCAGTAATTTTTAAACATTTTTTATTTTTTATAAGCACTTTTTGGTTGCAACATTTCAAAGCTGAAACTAACATACTTTACTGAGGTAGTAGATAGATCCCTGAAAAGTGCTTTAAAAATGTATATTAAATATTTGAGCCTTGTTACCTTTTAAGTAATCCTACAACAAAGAGCATTTTTTATGTTTTTAGGTATTAGACTCTCAAAATGAATATTTAGTTTTTTAAAATAACATCCCTGAGTTCCTAATCCTAGATCCACACGTTGAGGAATCCGTGACTGGGCTTCTGGTAAAGGAAATGTATTCTTAGAATTGTGTGTGGAATTCATTTGACCCATTTAAGAAAAGATGTTTTTTTTTGTTTTGTTTTTAAAGGAAAGATGATTTGTTACACTTTCCTTTCTTCTATTTCCTTTCTCTATTCAAAGAAACTATCAGTAAGTTTAGTTGTGCTCAGAATCATCCACCAAAGTCTAGGAAATCAAAAAACTAAACTTCTGGAGCAGTATTGGCCTCAGCGTCAGTCACTTAGATCTTAAATGATATTTTAATGCACTATGGGATATTTGGTATAATCATTGAATATAAGCAATGATTTATGCAGCATCTTGGTCATGAATAAAAGCTGACTCATTGCTCCTGCCTAATTACACGATCTCCTTTACCACAGTTTTTAAAACAGTTTCCAGAAATGTGGCAAGATTCTGAAATAATAAGGATCTTCACAAAAGAACACTCATGAAGAGTTGAAAGTTGCTTGCATTTCAGATTAGGTTGATCTATGAAAGCCTGGTATTTTGTAGAGCTTATAAGCTTGTTTACCTCCTATATAACTTTGCACTGAAATCTTACTTTTTAATATACAGTGTTAATTTGAAATAATTTTCTTTGTGTTCTACTGGGAAAATGACCATTTGTTGCTTGTTTGAACAGAATCTTCCACAATCTGTAATTGAAAATGTTGGAGGAAAAATTTTTACATTTGGATCTTACAGATTAGGAGTACACACAAAAGGTAAATATTGTTTTAATTATTTTGAGAAGGGATACCTTTTTTAGTTCTTAAAAAATTATAATGAGGTATCCATCTTAGTTGCTTGTGGTGTATCATACAGCTTATATTTGCGTTAAAGAGAATACTTCAAGGAGCCTAAATTTGGTAAGGAGAAAAAAAAAATCCATTCTATACCTGCACTGTTCAATGCAATATTAACGAAAATTTTAAATTAGGTTTCTCAGTAGAAGTAGCCACATTTTAAGTGTTGAATATCCACATATGGCTAGTGGCTATCGTATTGGAAAGTGCATAGTACATTTTCCTCATTGGAGGGCTCTTTTGAACAGTGCTGCTCTCTATGTCGTTTCTTCTGCCTAAAGAATACCAGTCTGGAAATCAGAAGACAAATGAATTAGTATTTTAAAAATCCTATGGGTTTTCTTTTCCCCATGCTTTTATTATAGTATTAAAATACAGGTAAGCAAAATAAACAAACAAACAAAGTAATGTTTATCTGTAGCCATTGATAATCATTATCAATATTTTCTTATTGACACTTTTTCCTCCACGCATATAAATCTGTATATATGTACTAGGGACCCAGTGCACGAATTTGTGCACCTTGAAAGGAATTGTAGGCTGCGAGGCTGCGGTGGGCACAGGGGCGGGTCTCAGCCCATCCTCCGTGCCCCTGCCTGGCCCCTTCCACCACAGCCCCAAGTCCCCTTTCTGTGGCAGCCCACTCCCTCTGCCACTGCTTCCACGCTCTGATGGTGCCGACCCTGCTCACACCTGTTGACAGTGCTGAGCAATTGGGGCTAGTTCGAGCAGTGGGTGCGAGCAGTGGCTGCTGCTCTAATTGCCCCTCAGGAGCAGGGGGAGGTGGAGAAGCCCTCAGGGACGATGGGGGCTGGCAGCCGCTGCTTGCACCTGCTGACGGCACCAAGTGATTTGGACCAATGCCGGGCACCCGGCAGCAGGTGACAGCAGTGGCTCCGGCACTGGCTGCAGATGCAAGCGGGGCTGGCGCTGGCAGTGGGGCCATGGCCAGCAGTGGGTGGGAGAGGCGGTTGTCGCCCTGATCACACCTTAGGAGCAAGTGGGGGGAGGTAGAGAAGCCCTGAGGGGCGATAGGGGCCGGCACCAGGCGCCGGAAGCGGGTGCGAGCACCCAGTGGGACTGCGGTGTGTGGGAGCAAAGAATTCTCAGTAACCATAAGAAGGCTCGCCCCAATGACAGCGACCAGTGCCCCGCCTTGGTCTGGCACCCCCACTCACCTGCTTTACCATACTGCTGCAGCCAATACCCTCCATGTTCTGCATGTGCCCCCTGGTGGCCAGCACATGTCATAGCGACCAGTCAGTTCGGTCTTCTTGCATATTAGGGTTTTGTATACGTAGGTAATAGAGAAATATGCTAATTAACTGGGGCGCTGTAACGGGTCTACTGGATAGGAATTGGCGCCCGCACAGCGTCAGGGTGGGGCAGCAGGCCTGCGCCGGGAGAGGGCCTGATCACAGCGGCCACGGCTGCTTCAGGGCTGGAGAGGGAGGCAGGGTCGGACCAGCAGCAGCTGCGGCCACTGTGGGGCCCGGGAGCGAGGCAGTGCCGTGTGATTTTCACATCGTGCGCTGGGCTTCTAGTATACAGTAAAAAGGTTGTCATGGTAGAGAGATACAGTGATTCTTTTTTTTTACTGAGCATGGCACGAATACGTTTTTGGTCTTCATTATCTTTTTTATTTCTCATTACTCTTTAAAGCTGTGTAAAGACAAATTGTTTGTTTATATATTTTTATTGATTTCAGAGGAAGGGAGAAGGAAAGAGTGACAGAAACATCAATGATGAGAGAATCATTGATTGGTTGCCTTTTGCATGTCCCCTACTGGCAGTAGGCCTGCAACCCAGACATGTGCCCTTGACTAGAATCGAACCCAGGACCCTTCAGTCTGCAGGCCAATGCTCTATCCACTGAGCCCAGCTATCTAGGGTTATTCCTCAGTACTCTTATTCTTATGTAATATATAAGAGCCTGAGACTTAAAGGAGCCAATAAAGCTTGAATAATTTCATCTAGCCATCTCAGCCGAACT
The DNA here is from genome assembly GCA_011751065.1 of Lasiurus cinereus. NCBI lineage: Eukaryota > Metazoa > Chordata > Mammalia > Chiroptera > Vespertilionidae > Lasiurus > Lasiurus cinereus. The sequence continues at coordinate 1,958,817 of JAAGEH010000328.1, read as the reverse complement.
CTGATTCTTCTTGGGAATGCCGTGGCTGTACTTTTCAACTATTAATCACTGGCCTCTATGATAAAAGTTACCTGCCAACATACACTGAGTGGCCAGATTATTATGATCTCTAAACATATAATAATCTGGCCACTCTGTGTGTGTGCGTGTGTATTAGAGGCCTGGTGCATGAATTCGTGCATGGGTGGGGTCAGACCAGCCTGGCCAAGGGGAGGGGACATGGCAGTTGGCAGGCCTCCCTGCTGGTCAAACTCCTGGTCGAGGAGACAATTTGCATATCAGCCTTTTATTATATAGGATATACACTGAGTGGCCAGATTATTATTATGCATTCAGAGATCATAATAATGTGGCCACTTTGTGTATATGTGATCTTGTTGTTCCAGCATCTTCCTTCACCCCATCTTCCACTGCTTTCTGCTAGTAGTGTACTACTCGTATGTGCTCTTCTACTTCATGAATATGGTAAATAACAGCCTTCATGGTCGTTGAGTCTTTTAGGAAGATGTCTGTGTTAACCTGATTACACGTTTACCTCTCCCTTTTATGATCTCATTTACTAATTTTAATCATCTCTTTTTTGTTGTTCTTCTTGTGTACTCAGTGCTGACCTGCTAGCAAACACTAAATTAATAACAAATATCTTACCATTCATTGTCTGCCTCATGGATGTTTGCCGGTGGTCCTTCTTGATGTTTATCCTATTTATCCCATGTAGGGGATAAGTAGGAGCCTTGAAGAACTAGTTACGTTATGTGCAGAAGAAAACTATTTCTTTGTTTCACTAATGGACATGTGTATGACTAATGAGATGCTACAGGAAAAAACATATCCCATTAATTAGAATCATATTATTCCTATATTGACCGGTAATTTTTTTTTAAAGGGGAGGGGTGCATTTTTAGAGGTTCACCAGTATAATGTTAACAGCTTTTCAACATCAAATACTGCCATGGTAAGACGTAAAGTAATTTTTTTGCAATAAAAATTAATGGTTGATGGTCTTAATCTTTTTTAGGTGCCGATATTGATGCGTTGTGTGTTGCACCAAGGCATGTTGATCGAAGTGACTTTTTCACCTCATTCTATGATAAGTTGAAATTACAGGAAGAAGTAAAAGATTTAAGAGTACGTAAATGTACGGGGTGAAACGGGGGAGGAGTTATAAAAATTAGTCAGTTGAGAGAGTTATATGATACAGACATCATCTGTTGAACTTTTAAAATTTGCCAAACCCTTTTAAGTATATAATGTGTATGCCTGTATTTTACTCTTTGCAATAAACCTGAAATCATAAATCTGGTGTACAGAGTAAGAAATAAAATAAATATTATGCATTTTGGCCACAATAACATATCTGAGTGGCGGAAGTCAAGGATTTGAACTTAAGCTTGTCTTATTCAAGATTCTAGTATGGAAAAGCTAGATTCCAAGAATCTACTTTGTCAGATACTGTGCTAAATTGTTTTCAAACAATTTCAAATAATGCATTCATTAAAAAAATACTAAACTTAGTGTAGATCTAATGTACAATTTCAGAGACATTGAACCTGTTGAATTTTCTTTCAGGCTGTTGAAGAGGCTTTTGTGCCAGTTATCAAACTGTGTTTTGATGGAATAGAGGTAAGGTGGCTTTTACTATGTGTAATAGATCAATGTAGGTTAAAAACTTGATTTATTTTAAAGTTGTATAATTGGTCAATTGGTGTGATATTAGTAGGAATTAAGGGTTTTTGTTGTTTTGTTTATCATCACCCATGGATGTTTTTTCCATTTATTTATTTATTTATTTATTTATTTATTTATTTATTTTTTTAGAGAGAGAAGGAGGGGAGGAAAATGAGAGATGTGAGAGAGACACATCAATTGGTTGCCCCCTGAGTACTTCCTGACTGGGCCAGGGATTGACCCTGTGACCCTTTCTTGGGAGGGTGGATGCTCTAACCATTAAACACCACTGGCCAGAGCTTTACACTTTATTTTTTTTAATGAAAGTGACTCTGCTTTGTAGAATAGAGTTTTAGTCTTTTAAAAGAGTAGTGAAATTAAGAGCTAAAGTATAGGCAGAAGTAATGGAACTGACAATGAAATGCTGCTACAAAACAGTTTACTTTGTAGTTTTTCCATATGCAAATTTTGTATATATTTAATTTTAAGTGACCCAGTCTATGCATTTAGCAAACTTAGTAAAGCCAGTAGATGCAAAATCAAACTAAGTATGATTACAGTGACAAATAGGTATTTATGCATGTTCTGTTTCATATTGCCATGTTCTAACATTATCTAGTTTAAATACCTCTGCTAGAATTAATACTGCTTGGGCTCTTGGAGGCATTGTCATGATGAGAAGACCCTGGCTTTACGGAGTATAAATGCTTTCTTTTTTAAAGAAACACCTAAAAATAGTTGGATAGATACAGAATGTTGAGTTTTGTTTTTGTTTTAGATTGATATTTTATTTGCAAGATTAGCACTGCAGACTATTCCAGAAGACTTGGACTTACGAGATGACAGTCTGCTTAAAAATTTAGATATAAGATGCATAAGAAGTCTTAACGGTATGTGAAAACTATTTTCTATTGCATAGTAGCATTTTTGTCAAATATGAAATAGTTTAAACTCAAGTTGAATAATGAAGCCTTTTATAGGCATATTGTTTATCCATAGTTCTTCAAATTGAATGTACCTTATTTATCAGACTGTAGAGAGTATTTATTTTATTTAAAAATTTTTTAATTTTATTTTTCACGTTTTTTTCTTTTTAATCTCCTGGGACATTAAAGGACTGTCTGACATCGGCACTCTATTGCTAATGATTTGGTTTTACAATGTAACTCTAATTAATTTTGATGCTGATGTCCTTGGTAATGTTTTCAGTTGTTGTATTTAAAAGATTGCCTTTGAACACTTTTGTATTAGCACTGCTTGTTACCTTGCTCTTAAAGAGCAATTCTGGCAGTTGAAGTGGTTGAGACCTTCCTCAGTATTTCTAGGCCAGAAGTTTAATTGTGAGTTGAAAGTTTGAGATGAAGCACATTACAGTTCAGATTCTTTGGTAGAGTACTGCTTTGATAGGAGATGAAAGTTTTAGAGTTTTTTATTTGCCTCTTTATTTAATTAACAATATTGATTCTACCAATAAAGTTTGTAAGTTTGACATTAATTTCAGAAGTTTAAAAAAAATATATTACCATTAAATTTTTGATGATTCAATGTTTTGTTTTTTCACTCCTGTTAATCAGGTTGCAGGGTAACCGATGAAATTTTACACCTAGTACCAAACATTGACAACTTCAGGTTAACTCTGAGAGCTATCAAACTGTGGGCCAAACGTGAGTTCCGAATTTGTTGGCTAGCTTATTAACACTATTTAAGCTTTTGTTCACCACTAACTTTTCTTTCTGCTTTTCCCTTATCAACAGGCCACAACATCTATTCCAATATATTAGGTTTCCTCGGTGGTGTTTCCTGGGCTATGCTAGTAGCAAGAACTTGCCAGCTTTATCCAAATGCAATAGCATCAACTCTTGTACATAAATTTTTCTTGGTATTTTCTAAATGGTATGTGTTTAGATTATATTAAAATAAAATTGATTATAGACACTGAAGTTCAGTCTTATTTCTATGACATTTCTGCAGCTGATTTCAGATTCAAATTGTAGATCATGTTGTAGTTATTTAGGTAGTCTTGGGGGGAGGTCATGTTGTTTATAAAACGGCAAACTTAATTCCATTCCTTTTCCCTAGATTGCCCAGGATAGAAAGGCAGTTGCTATTTGTACCTCCTGCATAACTTACCTTTAAATAAACTCTGAGTTTTAGCTGTAATGTCTGTACTTTAGTGATTTGATAGGCTGGGATATCAGCTCCTGTGGGTAAACTTATGTATGCTACCTTTTACTCTTGGAATTATTCTGAACCTGTAGTCCCTTAGTTTCTTGATTGTTTTTGCTTTCAGCTGCCCATTAAGATGCAAACTATATAAAAAGCTTTTTTAAAAAATATTTTATTGATTTCACAGAGGAAGGGAGATGGAGAGAGAGAGAGAAACATCAGTGATGAGAGAGAATCATTGATTGGCTGCCTCCTGCACTCCCACCACCGAGAACTGAGCCCACAACCTGGGCATGTGCTCTGACCCGGAATCGAACCATGACCTTCAGGTTCATGGGTTGACACTCAACCACTGACCACCCCGGCCGGGCTATATAAAAAACTTTTAAGAATAACTAACTGCTTAAAAAAAGGCAATTAATTGACCATCACTCTGAGATTATTTATTAACCCTACAGAGATTTTTCTTCAACTTTCAGGAAGTTCACTTTTTTATTATTATTTTTTAATTCTCACCCAAAGATATTTTTCTGTTGATTACTAGGGAGAATGGAAGAGAGAGGGAAAGCCAGAGAGAAACATTGATGTGAGAAAAGCACGTTGATTGGTTGCCTTCTGCATGTGCCCTGACCGGGGCCTGGGCTGGGGATGAGCCTGCAACCAAGGTACGTACGTACGTGTGACCTTGACCAGAATCGAACCTGGGACCCTTTGGTCTGCAGGCCTGATACTCTATCCACTGAGTCAAACCAGCTAGGGCCACCTTTTTTTTTTTTTTTTTTAAGAATAATAAGATAAAATGTTATTGGCATTTTGTATTAGTTGCTTTGGCTCAAAAGCTCAGTTTTTGGTTTTAATCAAATTTTAGAGATTTGTCATTCCTCTATGCCTGCCAACTCCTATACCTCTTCCCTCTGGAACAAAGAGTCCTATTTATTTTATAAAAATCAGTGGTTTATTTTGATACAGTTTATAATTTAAAGCATGTGCCACACTTTTAAAGACACATTCTGTTCTTTATGGTTTTGATAGTACTTCATAATGTATAATCAAGTTTGATGAGAATAACTAAAAAATATCAGAACTTTTCTTAATGCTACATACGTATAGCAAATATAATGTTAAAGATGTTAACCTTGCTATGAAGAATGACAAATGTTTTCCAGTTTTTAATCTCTTCCATAAAGGACTGAAGTGGCTAACTCAGAGGGTGCATCTTGAAAACAATTGTGTTCACGTCACAAATTTTTATTACACATACTCATAACCTTTAATTACGCGGCAGAGAAAAATGTCATAACCAATTTTTGCAATTATTTATGCTTTGCCTATAATTGAGTTAACTTTTTCATTCTCAATTGTTTTTGGAATGAGCTAGTATAAGATAGGATTTTTGTCTTTCAAGAGGATTTACCTATTAGGGGAAGAGGCGAACATATCGGATGTTTTGGAGTAGTACTTTTTAATTTAAATAGTGTGTTGCCAGTTCTTTGAGGGGCAGACAAGATGTTTGACTTCAGTCTGAGAAAGCTGCCAAGTGGTTTAAGTTAATTTCATAGAGGAAAAGTGTTCCAAGTAGTTTAACATCAACAGGAATGAAAGATTATGTAAACCAAAAGGGAAAAATGAAGAAGGATCACATTCACAATGCTGTATGTTTAACAAAATACGTTTAGATGGTTATATCCAAGTCTTATCAAGTGCTACAATCTTTTTAAACAGGGAATGGCCAAATCCAGTGCTATTGAAACAGCCTGAAGAATGCAATCTTAATTTGCCTGTATGGGACCCAAGGGTTAGTGTATTATTTTTTCCCCTACAAATTCACACTGTGCAATAACAAGTAAAAGTCATCTGCATAAACTTCAGGGACACTTTCCATCCTTTTACCTATGAGTGGACATGTTCGTATTACACTTTCTCTTAGATAACCTCAACTATAATTGTCTTCTGATGTGAGAAGCATAATTATGTACCCTGTAAACTACATTTAATTGTACATATTTATAATATCAAGTTCACTAACATTTTAATTTATTTTATATAGAACTACCTTGTAAGTCAAAGTGTGCGGGTATTTGTGCTTAAAAAAAAAATAAAAGGATACTAAAAATCCCTGTATTTTTTATTTGATCTAAACATTGTTAAAATGGGGTTGTTTTAGGAAAACTGTTGCTTAATATTTACCTGTGGCAGATACCTTCTAAGCATATAACTTTAATTTTTGTGATGTACTTACAAAAATTGGTTTGGGGGTTTCAAATGACAGAAACAAGGTTGTGCTAAAGAGCTTCCACTCTGCTTGGAAGTTCCGGTCTTTACTGCTTACTCCATTTAAATGTTAATAATGTGCACTTTTTTAATAGGTAAAATATTTAGGTTTGAATAAGGCTTTAGAGGTATATGAAATTCCATTTTTCTACATTGTTTTGCTATCTCATTACAATATTGAAATTATTAGCTTCAAGTCCCGTTAATTATTTCAAGTATATTTCCAAGTTTTCCATACCCGAAGACATTTTTAGGGAGAAGTGAGTTTACAGTTTTCTTTGTGGAAATATGCCACTTATCGGTTAGTAAATCAGCTCATTATCTCATGAAAGGATACCAACATGGAAAACAGTTTCACCATGTGTTAATAAATTAAGCTTAATTCTTTATACGTTGAGGGTATATTAAAGTATAAGTTTTCGTCTTGTTTAAAATTTGTTTCACACAGAATACTGGAGTAAGACATTTCTGAAAGTGTAACTGTGAGTGCACCCCTCTTTCTGTTGTTGGAAAAAGAAAAACTATAAACATCCGTAGCCGTCCAAGTAGGACCTTTTTGCTCGGCAGGCACACTGTTCCTGTAGAGTGAGGTTGCCAAAATGGTCCGGCCCGAGCGACTCAAACAGACCGTTAGTTCGACCAAATCCTGGTTCTAGAGAGAACTCCTCTAAAAACGATGTCTCCTTACATGGTTTTTCTTTCTCAACTCCAGCTATGAATGAAATAAAGTTAATCATTGGTTCAGTTTAACAAGGGGTAAAAAGTCCAAGTATCTGTTGCATATGTACTTGAAGAAACTGATTGGCTGTTATTGTATGTAGGTAAACCCCAGTGATAGGTACCATCTTATGCCTATAATTACACCAGCATACCCACAGCAGAACTCCACGTACAATGTGTCCGTTTCAACACGGATGGTCATGGTTGAGGAGTTTAAACAAGGTAAGTGGTTATCCTTATGCTCTCCTTTATACACAAGGATTGACATAGTCATTGTAGACCCAGTAGTTGGGTATACAATTTAAATTGAAGAAAACATTCACCAAGGTAGATTTTTGGTGTTTTTATTTATTGATTACAATATATATTTGTGAATTGATATGAAAAACAAGTTTAATTGCTTTTAGGCAGGAATTTTTTATTATTTTTGATTATATAGGGACACTAACCAGTATAAAAAGCCATATTCTTAGCAAGACATTTTGGGGTTGGTTAATCTCATGAGATGTTTTTAGCAAACTATATTTTTGGAAAGAACTTTGAGCAGGATTGGGTTCAAACTGCCCGTTATTTTGGAAGAAACTAAACTTTTCTGAACCCCAATAGTACTGTTTGAAAGTACAGCTGTTGTCAGTCTTTGAGGAAGGGATTGCTTGGACTACAACAGCCTAGGAAGTGGAATTGGCTGTACAACTTCCAGCCTCAAACTCCGAGGGGACCATAGTTTTTGGTGGTCTCAACAGCCTCCTGTGGGAAGATACGCTGTTCTTTTAGAGTCAGCAGGAAGCATCTTTTTGAAAGACAAGAAACAAAGTTTTGGGGACATTTTTCTTGAGTAACTATAGTGCTTCAGTTTTTTAAGTCATTTTATGAGTGTGGAATTTTAGACTAATGGTAATATACCAGATTCTGGGCTCTCAAAAAAAATACTCCAGTTCTTTTGAAAAGTATTTATGTAAGATTTTTATGCTCTAAAACTATTGACTAAAATTGCCTTTTGTTAACATTATTTTAGGTTTTAGGGAACGCATGTGGTATGTTTAAGATCTTTAAAACTCTAGATTGTTAGACTGAACTATGCAAACATTCTAATGTGTTTTTAATTTAGGTCTTGCTATCACAGATGAAATTTTGCTGAGTAAGGGAGAGTGGTCCAAACTTTTTGAAGCTCCAAACTTCTTTCAAAAGTACAAGTATGTATTTTAAGGCATGTCGGACATGTTGCTCTCTTAAGTAATGGTTCATATGTGCAGTCTCTTCTTGCTAGATGAATGCAGTTCTGAATTTTCCTTTGAACGTCTTTTATAGCACTTGCCTGTCACAAAGGTTGCACTGTTTTTAGTTAAACCCCTTATTTTTTTATCTGTCAAGGTAAAATATGGCCCCAACAGTTTTGATGCCTTCTGTAACCAGACTCCTACATTTGTAGCAATTTCTATTTTGTAGATACTGTTAGTCCTCACCAAACCTCAAAATCTGTATACCCTGGCAAAGGAGTGAACTGTTAAAATTTGTAGTTAACATTCTCGACTAAGAAACTAAGTACTTTCAGCTATTTCTGGAAACTTACTTATTATTAAGAGTCTCTATAACATAAACAAAGCCAATGAAGTGTCATAGTTAAACGTTTTCAATAATTACAGCATACAATTGGCCTACAGTTTTCCTCTAATGTTAATAAAGCCCCTTTAATATCTCCACAAATAATTTTTTGGGGGGTCTAGGTTGGGGTAATAGTTTTTACTAATGGTTTTAATATAATGGTTTAATACCCTAGTACAGGTTAAAAGCCTGATTGTGTTGATTTTGATGAAATTGTAAGTTACAATAAATCTTACTTTTAAAAAAATGGACTTGCACTTTTATTTGCCCTGAGCTGAAAACTTGCCAAAGTCCCACTTAAATTTTTTTCTTTAAAGGTTGAAACTTGCCTGACCATTTGATTTTGTGGATTGTGTTTTGTAATAACCTCAGTAAGATTGCTTTATGCTATTTCCCCAATTAAAAACAAGAATGATGACCTTCATGATGTCTCTGTGTTTTGTTTCTGTATCTTCTGCATGAAGTAGCAGTGATGAGCCAGCTTAATTGTTGTGTTCTGGGAGCACTACCTTGCCAGTGAACAGTTACATGGCATAACATTGAATGTTCTTGTTTACTACGTAATCCCCACAAGTTGTGCTTTTCCGTTTGGCAGATACTTTTTGTTTGTTTTTTATTGGAACCAGTGTTTAGGGAGTACTTTTGAACATTTAAACTAATGAACATATATCTGATACTTTAAAAACTACATAATATAGAATACATAATTACTTGCGTGGAAAGTAATAAATTGGTTTTGTAGACAAGTAGCAACATCTCTTAATCCCTGAGAATCAAAGATGAAGCTGGGTTCATTCTTTTTCCTATTTTATTTCCTCAGGATGAGAGGAGGCTAGAAGGAAGTTCTTGAAAGTACTTAAGTGTCTTTCTTTAGGAAAGATTACTGTTGAAATTGAACAAAGCTTTGATAGTGTTATCCATTTGAATAAATTTGTATTACTAGAGCTTGGAAGGTTTTTTTTTAAAGCTTGCTTAATCTTTCTCTTTTAAAACTTTTAGGCTGTCTTTTAATCTGTGCCAAATAGCATCTGTCAGCTCTTCAGTAGACTGATGAAAAGATTATAGATTCCTCTCTTTACTGAATTCTCTTGGAACAATCATTGTAGGTTATCACAAATAACTAAACTTAGACATGAGGAGATAGCATCAAATAGAGGAAATTATGTCAGGAAAAATAAAATTTCAGCTGTAAGTTCTTGGAAAACAGATTTGAAACCGTGATAACAATGTGCTAATTTTGTCTATACCAAATTGAATTTCTTCAAAAAATTTTCTCAAATTTCTAGTAAATACTTTGATTAGACTTTAGAGGTATTTATAGATTTTAATTTTTTTAAGAGGGAGAAAGGCAGAGAGAATCATCCATGTGAGCCATACCAATCGGTTGCCTCCAGGTCACACCCTGAGTGGGGACTGAACCTGCAATCTGGACATGTGCTCTGATCAGAAATGGAACCTTCCAGTGGACAGGACAATACTCCAACCAAATGAGCCACACAGGCTAGCCTTGACTTTGTCTTTAACATGTATGACCTACTCTCAAGATTGGCTGTACCACTGACTTGAAATTCTTAAGTTTTCCTTGAGTCAAAGTTGGTTAAACCTTATTTGAAGTATATCATGCAAATATTTGTTAAGTCTAAGACTTCAAATTGTGTAAAATATCTGCTTGCCATTTTTGAAAGGGAGAGAAGTATGGAGGAAATTTTGTCTTCTTAATATATCATTTTCCAGAAGAGATCAGTGGTCCTTGTGAAAGGGATAACATTGTATTGTGAAATCTTGAAGTAGTACTAAGAAAAGTTTATGCTTTTCCTTCAGGGATATTCAAATTGACACTGAAGTAGCAATAAAATAAGTTATTATTGACATAGTAACTGTGAATACTTATTTTAGTGTTTTATTTCACTAGGAAACAAGGAAGGGAAGATATAGGAAGAGCCAGAATATTGTTTAAGGTGTAAGATTAATAATTTATATTTCAAGGAGTATATATGCATAGAATACTTCAGTTTTAAAAACTTTAGTGAACTGTAAGTCTTGGTCCAGAGTTACTTAAAGATGAAATAGCAAGGATTTTTGTCAAAGAGATCATTACATTTTCACTCATTTGAGCTATGACCTACCCAGGTAAAATATTAATGTTTGAAATAGGAAACCTACTTACCAGATACGTTTTAGGGGTAAATAGTTATTAATTAATAATAGCAACTAAATTAAATATTCTTAGGAATTTTTAAATAGGGTTTAATTCATTTGGAGCACAATTTTATACTTAAATTTATGGGAAATAGATAAATTTTAAATTTGGGGAAATGTTAATTGCTATTACATTAATACTTGAAAGTGTCTCTGAAGGCTTCTGAGTGCCTGAAGCCTGACAGAATGAAATAGAGGATTACATTTATATTTTGAACAGCAACAAACAAAATAGTCTAAATTTAGTACTACTTGATCTTTGTGCTCTGGTAGGGATTCTGGTTTTTAAGATTTACACTGAGTTGGGAGTCTGTTCTTAGTTTCTTCCATGGGCAAGTCTTTGTTTTATAAATAAGTTCTTTGATGGCAAGTTATTTCTGTTAAACTTAATGATTGTATTTTGTATCTACCACTTTAAATTTGCTTAACACATCGAGTGCCCTGTCAGTCACCAGTGACTGACACTGTATTTTCCGTCCGGAAGATGAACCAGGCTGGCGCTTACCCTGTTAAACGTGGCTGAGTAAAGGACATTTAACCTCAGCACAAATGTGTGTCAGTTATTCAACACTCTCCAAATGCGTTTGTATTTAAACAGTGTACAGAGTAGCTGCCCTCCCCATCTCATCAAGCACCAGAGGCGAACTCTTTAAACTTTAAACCATTAACCTTTGAATTGCCAACAAAATAAGTTCAGATGAATTGTATATTTTGCCTTAGTACATAAAGAACATTGTACATTTTAGCTCTTGTTAAAGACTCAGATGGTCATTATAATAGGGTGGTAAAGTGATTTAGAGAGAGCGAGTTTTGTCCCTAAGCTAGGTGAACTTCGACAATTTTGCTTTTGAATTTCTATGTATGTTTGCTTTTTACACTTTGTTGTCTCCCGTTTATAAGTTGTTATACTTTGTCAGAGAGCTATCTGCCTTTCCCTGTTTTTGTTTTTGAAACCTGCCCATTTTCAATTTCCTAGGGCACTGGAAATCAAGCTACTGATCTTGTTAGGATTTGTTTGAGTTAAGGAATTGTAGGGCTCCTGAGAGCAGGGTTCTGTGTGTGTAAAATGCATGAGCTTTTAAAAGTGCTTTCATGTGACTTATTTATTTGGACCATCTGTGCTTGTTCTGTATACAGTTGACCCTTGAGAAATGCAGGGGTGAGGGGCACTAGAACCCCATGCAGTTGAAAGCCTTTGTGTAACTTTTGACTCCCCAGAGACTTAACTACTAAGAGTGTGCTGCTGACGGGAAGTGCTATTGATGACATAATTGAGAGACACAATTTTTGTATGTTAAGTATTTCATACTTTGTCCTTACAATAAAGGAAGCTAGAGAAAAAGTTATTAAAATCATAAGGAAAATGCATTTACAGTATTTATTGGAAAAAAATGATGTGAGCGGACCTGTGCAGTTCATACATACCTGTGTGTTTCAAGGGTCAGCTGTATTGGTTTGCTCCAAATAATGCTGAACAAGTTAAACTGGGAAAGGAAGTGTTAGTCTGTATGGGTTTAGGTTGCATAGTCACCTATCTGACTACATGTTTTCATATGTATAGACATTACCTCTGTTCCCGTTAGTTTATGAGCACTTGAGCTTAACTCATTTGACCTTCACAAGCCCTCCTCAGGTATTCCCCTTTGTACAAGTCTTGGGTCTTGAGTTCTACAGCTATGAAAAACCAGAACTTTTTTTTCTTTTTTCACATTCTTCGTGAGCATGAATAATCCAATGGTCTGTTTTAAGGGAGTCTGCTTAAAAGAGATGCTTAACTTTGCCAAAGCTTCAGTCTCCCTCGCCTCTAAATATCTTCGGGGTGGGGGAGGGGGGGGCTAATTTGAAATAGGACTGGTGGTAGTTTCTTTTCTTGATCTCAGGCATACATTTGCTTCTGGCCAGAAATCTTATTTTGCAAAATGTGCAAGCTAACATAAAAGTTTCAGCCTTTGAACGAATCGTGTTAAAGTTTTGGTCACGCTTAAACTGATGATGCTAGTTTGCTCTTGGGTGAACTGAGAAGTGAGGCTTCCAGCACCTGTAAGATGGTTCTGCAGGACAGTGTAGAGGACTGCACTTTCTCACTCTTAGGAAATGCAATTGGATGAATTATGCTTCAGTTACAGTCTGTTTTAAAAACACTTAAAATAGTTATTTGGTCTTTTAAAAAAAATTTTATTGATTTCAAAGAGGAGGAGAGAGAGAGAGAAATAATCAGTGATGGGAAAGAATCATTGATTGGCTGCCTCTTGCATGCCCCCCACTGGGGATCGAGCCCGCAACCCTGGCATGTGCCCTTAACTGGAATTGAACCTGGGACCCTTCAGTCCACAGGCTGACGTCTGTCCACCGAGTCAAACCGGCTAGGGCTAGTTATTTGGTCTTGATGGTGTTTTCTAAAAACTTGCTCTTTTTCTAATTTTTTTTAAATCCTCACTTGAGAATACTTACCCATTGGTTTTTAGAGAGAATGGGAGAGGGAAAGACAGACAGAAACATCGATGTGCTTCTCACATTGATTGGTTGCCTTCTGCCTGTGCCCTGACCAGGGTCTGGGCTGGGGAGTAGCCTGCACCTGAGGTATGTGCCCTTGACAGGAACTGAACCTGGGACCCCTCAGTCTGCCGGCCGATGCTCTATCCACTGAGCCAAACTGACCAGGGCGCTTTTTCTCTTAATTTCAATGGAATTGGAATCCGCATAGAAATCAAATTTCCCCAATCCTCTCCTCTTAGTGATGTCTGCCTCTTTGTTACAGAAATGTATGCTGTTACTTGAAAAAAGTCATGAGGCCTAACTTCAGTATTAACTTGGCTTTGTTTCTGCTACCTTTAATTTGAATTAAGCATGATGTGTTTGATACTGCTTTTTGAGGATGCTGATGTAATAGGCAATTCTAGTGATCCTGTTTTTGTGGCTACAACCTTGCTTGGTGCTTTATTTCCATTAAAATAAATTTGGTTCTAATGCGCTGTATTTTAGTGAGCAGTTTTTTGTAGGTAAAGTGCTCCGCTGTAGTCATTGAACCCAATTATCGGTTAGTTTATTCAGCATTCTTGAATTAAGCTACCTTTTGGGTAATCATTCATAAAATAATAATGTTACAGAACTATTAAACTTGCCAGTGGTTATAGCAACTTGGAAATTTAGCTTTTGTTATTTTATGTACATTTTGAGGTTGCAATTTCCCCCTTGCTAAGTTGATGCTGATACATAACTCATGAAGCTTATTATCTTATGGTGTTAATATCCAGCACAAAGCACTTAAATTAAATAAATAGCATGTTGTCTTTATCTTCAAAGGCATTATATTGTACTTCTAGCAAGTGCACCAACAGAAAAACAACGCCTAGAATGGTAAGTACAAGATTAGACTTTACAGAAAAAATAAACTTCACAATGAATCAGATAGCCACAGAACCCAGTAGGAGGGGATGAAGTTCTTAAAACATCCAGTTTGGTTTTATTCACAAATGGCGCTTTACTACTTGTAATGGAAGTATAGAAATTTGGGGTTTTATATACAACTTTGGTTTGCTTTAGATCCATGTATGATTTCCTAACTGTTTAAAGTATGTTAAAAAAAAGGGGGGGCTTTAACTTAGCATACTATTTTTTTCTTGAAATATTTGTGAGGACATGTTTTGTAATCTTCCTCGTTTGAAATGTGGTTTGATTATCTTCTCCTGTTTTCAGCATTTTTGGGTGGAGCATAAGGCTTTGTTTTATCTATGGGGGTCCAGACAGTTGAACTGCCCCCCTGTGTCTTTAAGTATGATCTTCAAGATACTGCTTTACATAAACATTGGGTTTTGTGTATTTTGCTTTATGTTGTAAATTGACAATTTTTATTAATACCAAGTGACATTTGTTTAGGGTGGGCTTGGTGGAATCGAAAATCCGGATCTTGGTTGGAAGTTTGGAGAAGAATGAATTTATTACACTGGCTCATGTGAATCCCCAGTCATTTCCAGCGCCCAAAGAAAATCCTGACAAGTAAGCAGTCTTCTATTTTATTTTCCTCTTCCCATGTTTGGCTTTTACTCAGAGAAGCATTGATAGGCAATTTTTAATAACTGGAGTCGTTTATTGATTATATATGGCTCAAAACCAGTTTGAGATTTACAGTGTATGTTTTCCTGATCAGAAACACTGAAGAGAAAAATGATTCCTAGAGAAAAACTACCACCGAAATACCTTGTTTTCTCTGATAATTGTAGTGAGTAGATCCTTATTAATGAGTTCATGTTCTGCAGATCTGCCTTTTAGCACTCTTTCTTAACATCTTTCTTGTTCTGTTTTGTGCAGTGGTTGTCAGAACAGCTATTACAGCAAATATCAGTCTTTGCATTTTATCTTAATTTTTAAAAAGAGAATTTACTTGGATCTGACTTGTATTCTGGAACCTTGAGAAGATATGATAAAAGCAGGGTCACTTCATATTTTAAGGGTTTTTCATGGGTTAATTTCTGGTTTGATTGAGATTCTCTATGTATTTTATTGCATTTTGGAGAGGGAAGTGAATTTTTATAATAAACTTTTTAAAAACAGGATTAGAGAGACATTGAAAATACAAATAATGGATCATTTAAGATGGTGCTTGTAGTAGAATAGCTGTTATTCTGATTGCTTGTACAGATTATTATTTTTTACAATCATGTAAAAGAGTGATTCGAGCTTTGTAGACATATTTTTGTTGCTGCAGTCTTAATTATTAAAAGACTACATGCTCCATTCAGTAGATATGTCATTAAATGTTCAAAGGTATGAAGTACCCTTGTTCCAGTTAATATGCTGTGATCAATTTCTGTTCATGTGGCCTTTTCAATTAAGTTTTAAAAGTTAAAGTAATATATTTTAAGTTCTAGTTAAATTTTTATTTCAAGGATATCATTTGTTTCACATTTTTCTACAATATGTTAACTCCATTTCTTTGTTGGTTTGAACATACTTTTCTTTGTTTACAGTGTCTCTGGCACTTTAGGATCATCATTAAGGAAATTGGCTCTCAGTACACAGATAATACAAGTATTTTTGTCCCAGTGCTCTGATGGTGTATATATTAATACTCTGATGGTGTATATATTAGCAGAAAAGTAGAGGATGGGTTTCAGGGGAGGACTTTGAGTTTTAATGGAGTTTGGGCTTAGAACTTTACTTAACTTGCTTATACATTTATATTGCAAGTCTTTCCATATACCTCAATGTGATAACTATTTTTATGAAAGCTTGGTAAACTATATTAGTACTCTTCTTACTTTTCAGGGAAGAATTTCGCACGATGTGGGTGATTGGATTGGTGTTTAAAAAAACAGAAAACTCTGAAAATCTCAGTGTTGATCTCACCTATGATATTCAGTCCTTCACAGATACAGGTATAGCTCCACTTGGACAATCAAAATGTACTCGCATATTTGAATTTGTCTTCATATTTCATAGTGATATTTGTAATACATATTAAAATTTCCTGGGAATAGTGAACACTAATCATAAAATAATCTTATTGTTTTGGATTTATTATTAGTTTCCATTTTCTAATATATAAATGCCTTTTTTTTTCTTTTATGGTAAACCTAAAGTTAAGTCAAACCATTTTAAATTTGATTTGTTCACAGTTACTTATTAGAAACCACCTGAATATTTGATTGTCTAAAAGACCGACTCTGTGCCTGACTGCCTTCATAATCTTAAACTATAGGAATTTCTGAAGCTAAACTTTTGGTAGCCTTGAGGAAATTTATCCTTGATGCCAAATACAGACTCAAGTGTCTATTCATGGGTGAGGGAGAAGGAGATTAGAGCTGCCTTTCAGATTGACGTGTGCTCCGAGACAGAACATAGTCTAGAGGCTAAAGTCCAAAAGGGAGGGAGGTACAGTGGGCAGAGCTCCGGCTGAAGCACAGCTTTTCCCGGGAGCGGTGAGTCTGTGGAGAGAGAATGCTGAGGGGCATCTTTTTTAGGGACTAATTTTTCTTGTTAAACAACCTCCCCACCCCCATTTAGAAAACTCTAGTATGTGTCATTTTCACTGTCCTCAATAGAGTTCCCCCCAGGACATTCAGATTTAACATTAAAAGCTTTTTTACATCCTTAGAGAAGAAGAAACAACAATTTTTCTAATTTGCTAAAAAGTCAGTATCGTACACTAAATGTACAGGAGAAATGAAGGGAAAAGAATATGTATTTCATTATGCAGATGCCTAGGCACAGTGACTAGAAGATACACTGTACTCAGCTGATGACACCTATGTGTAGGCACTAGCAGTGTGACATCTGTGAATTCCTACTGATCCAGGTGTTACCTGTTGTGATTCAGAGACCAGCAGCATTGCAATCCGGTGACATGATAAAAATTAATGTTTTAAATTGAACGAAAGGTGATCTCTTGATTTGATACATGTGGTAGTTGCATTCCTGGAAAATTCAGATTAAAAAAAAAATTTTTTTTTTAATTGAGTTGAGATTTTCAAGTAATTGATTAAGTATATTTTTTATCTTTAGGAATGTAAGTAGGATATGGTCCAATTCTTCATTGTGAGGAACTCTCCACATTGAAGGATATTTAGTGTCCATATCAAGTAATAACCCTTAATTATTATGATAACAAAAGCCTCACACAGGCTTTTAGCACGTGGTTTGGAGGGTGCCAATGACTATCTGCTGAGCACCACAGAAGTGTCTTTTTCCAAAGTAAAAATTCTGATGTCGCCTTCAACCATTTGTGAACTAACAAATCATGCAGAGATGAGTGAGTTAGAAAACTTGTTTTGTATTTTGCATCTAAGTTGAGCTTTTATCAAGGATTGTATGAAAGAACTGTCAAAACTTTCAAGGCATTTTCAGGTGTTTTTGGGTAGCAAATATTTAGTAGTCCTGTATCTTGAACATTTTAATGGAATACTTTGTGAGATTTTTTTTTTTAAATAAAACAAATTTAACTTGTTCAAAACCCAAAATATTACCTCCACTCTTTTCCAACTTTTCCATATGGTTTTTTTCTCTCAAGCTTTGACAACTGTTTTCTTATAGTTGTTCAAGCTAAAAATCTTGGAGTCCTCCTCTCTCGTTTTTCTCAGATAGTAAGTCTTCACTTAATGTCATCGATAGATTCTTGGAAACTGTGACTTTAACCAAAATGATATAATAACAAAACCAGTTTTACCATAGGCTAATTGATAGAAACATGCGTTAAGTTCATACTGCATAGTTCTGGTTTCAAAATCATCACTACATTTCTAAATAAAGATCCCAAAACACTTACAGTGTTGAACATTGAAATAAATGTGAGCTATACATAACATTTAAGGAAGATTAATAAAAAGAAGTAAGATACCATATTTTCCAGCGCATAAGACGACACCTGGCGTATAAGACAACCCCCGACTTTTGAGAAAACGCGGTAATTATTTCCACTTATTACAGTTCAAGGTGACTGTGGGCTGGAGCCTCCTGGAAGCTCAGGGTACGAGGTGGGACTCACCTGGACAGGACACTCTCCTAGTGCAGGGCCTGAGACTGGGACAGTTAGACATGCCCGTTCACCTGACTGGACAGCTCTGGGGTGCGGGGACACCCGAGTTCCTGGGGGAGACAGGAGAAGGTGCAGACTCCACACAGGCATCAGTCCTGGCCAGGAATCACCCCCTCCCCCCCCCCCAACACACACACCCCTTTTACCAGTGGTGTAATGAGACGACATTATTTGAGGAACTGCTGTGCTTGGTAGAAATCCATTACAAATTTTTGCCTCTGCTCTCAGAATACATTGCGATCTCTGCTGCTGCCAGCCTAGTGTGGGCACCCTCACACTCACCGCTATTGTATCAGCTCCTTGTACTGCCCTGGCCCACCTGGCCCACCTTCCGCTGCCTCAGTCCCTGGCCAGAGCGCGTCTCCCTGTTCAAAACCTGCCCTGGCTGTCCATGCCGGTGGAGCACAGTCCGCTCTTGCCTGTGTTTACAAGCCTTTACCTGCTCCGACCTCTCCTGTGTCTGACCCATTCGTCAGTCTAAGTTCCGAGTTCCTGCCCCATCGGTCCCGGAGGCAGGAAGTAACACAGTTAGCCCCTTCCAGGGCCTGGCGCAGCATTTCAGCCGCAGCTTTCTGCCGGGAGCGGTGGCCGGGCACACTGAGCTCTGGTGGAGATCCGCCGGCCGCAGGGATCAGGTCCGGGTTTGGCGCCAGGCTTAGGAGAACGTCGGTGTGGGTGGGAGTTTGGGACTTAGAATTAGATACAGGATTACTGATCTCTACTTTTCCTCCTCCCCCGTGGCCTTTTGTTGTTCCTCGAACATTCCAGGTATGCTCTCCACTCAGGACATTTTGTCCTTGATGTTTGCTCTTCCTGGAATGCTATTCCGCCAGGTACTGTCAGATCACTTCCTCACCCCATTAAGTCTCCACTCCATGCAGTCTTCGTTCCCAGGCTGAGCCGCTTTCTTCCTCAGCTTTCCATAGCACTGATCACCATCTGATGTGCAAGCGCTGACTCTGAGCAACACAGGCTTGCGCTGAGCTGGTCCACTGTACACGATAAAGATCGCTTGCCCCACACAGTCCAAACCCAGGCTCGAGGCCACTTCGTGGTTGGAATCCACGTGTGGACGGCCAGCCAGAGCTCTCTGTATTTTTGACTTCGGGGAGGTCACCGCACCTATCCCTGTGTTCAAAGGATAACTTTAACTGCATTTTTTCTCCCTGTTCATTACATTTTTCCTACTGGAATGTAGACTTTGGAATTATTCTAGTCTCTTATTCCCTGCTATGCCCTGTGTCTAGAGCAGTGTGATATGTATAGCCACTCCATAATTATTTGTTGTTGAACTTCGTGAATGAATTTTTCCATTTTTGGAACCCTCTGAAACTAAATTATTTGGATTTATTTATTTTTAGCATATTTTTCTTCCTATGACCTCTGTTGTTTAAGCTATTTCTGTAATAGAAAATGTTACTATTTTGTCTTAAAATTTGATCTCACAGATTCTTGAAAAGGTATCTTTAGGTATATTAAAATAAATTTGACTTTTGCTTTGCTGAATTTGTTATATACTTAGATTAGAATTGAAAATTTTACTGGTAGCATTAAAGGGTATGGGCTTAAGAACCTCTTTTTCTCCAATTCCACTGTTTCTTAAAGAGTGACTCTTTAAGGTTACCACTTTAAGAGTTTTTGCACTGGAAGAATTCATATACTTTGTGTTTTTTTTATTTGTTTGTTTTTCATTTTGTTAACCTTCTGGTAAAAGGACTTAGATTGCTCAGGCAGAGAATTGTCAGAGTAGAGAGAGGTTTTCACCTGATCATTGTATACATGTGAAGTATTGATGTGTAACGGGTGATCCCTGCTTAGAATAGACTCTCCTGGGTGAATTGAACTGCATTATTAAAATGTTTTTATTTCTTGTAACAATTTCTTAATTGTGTAGTTTATAGGCAAGCAATAAACAGCAAGATGTTTGAGGTGGACATGAAAATTGCTGCAATGCATGTAAAAAGAAAGCAACTCCATGAACTACTACCTAATCATGTGCTTCAGAAAAAGAAAAAGGTAAATTTGGAAGCTCTCCTAAACTGGGTTTTTATTCTCTGTTGCGGAGTAATTGTTAACAGATTTTTAAATTCTTCTACAAAATACCAAGGCCTGGACAAGTCTCTTTTGAAGAAGTGGGGTTAGAAGAAGTTTAAGTTTAAAAAATTTGGCTCTCCAAAGAAATTTCAGTCATCATACTGTTGATATTCAGCTCTGTGGACTGAGGAGTTTGCAGACCACTACCTTGGAGCATTAAGGAATCCTTTGCTTTGGAGAGGCGCATTGATTTACAAAATATAATAACGTTTATTGTAGAAGAATTTAAAAATCTTTTAACAATTATTTCTAATCCCAATAGCTAGAGATATTCACGGTTAACATCGTGTTATTATTAGTAGACTTTTCTAATATATTGAAGCCCTCAGATTTAAGATCCATATCGTTTCATATATTTTTTTAATTTGCAATGTGTTTTGTATTCAGTGTGTGTTTAACGTACCATTCCTTTTTCCTTATTTCTCCCACGGAAGAGCTATTGACAGCTTCTGAGCAGTGAGGAGTGTGTGTCTCTCAAATCTATGCCTTTTATAGTCAGCATCACACTTCTGATTTCCATAAATTTTGATTTGTACTTTTTAGTAGAAATCACATGTCAAGTAAAAAGCATGTTCATGTCATAGATCTGGATAAAATACGGATGTGTTGGAATGTTTTGTCGATTGCAGCATTCAACAGAAGGGGTCAGATTGACCCCTCTGAATGAGAACAGCCTCGACTTGTCTATGGACAGTGACAACAGCATGTCTGTGCCTTCACCTACGAGTGCTATGAAGACCAGTCCATTGAACAGTTCTGGCAGCTCTCAGGGGTAAGGAAGACCAGGGAATGCAAGTGTAGTGGCTACTGTGACCATATCCGATTGTTGTTAAAGTCACTTATTTAGAATGTTAATTTTATTCCATCTTACGGTATTTTTTAAATATCCATTTGACTCTTAGTTTTGCGGAAAGTAATTTGTCCTCCTGTGTCATACTTTGTTCCACGTGTCTTGATACAAATATGACTATTTGTGCCATAGCCTCTTCTGTTTCATGTACTGAGACAGTGAGCAGGGTGGTGTGCTAAGGAGAACAGACAGGAGGGACAGAGTTACCGTGCTGTCCTCGAGCTGCTTGTGCCTGTGGTGTGGGGAACATATCTATGAAATAGTAGGACTTTCTAAAGAAGGGGGAGATCTCTGCGGGCTGGTTTATGTTGGGGAAAACTTTTTTGAAGGATTGAGTGACTTTAAAAACATTTTAAGCAGCTAAATGTTTTTATTATGAAAGAAATATATGGCTGTGGTAATAAAAATTAGAAAACGAAAGACCGTTTTTACATTTTTCTATAAGTGCATCATATATATATATATATAAAGAGAGAGAGAGAGAGAGAGAGATTACAGAGAGGAAGGGAGAGGGAGAGAAACATCAATGATGAGAGTAATTATTGATTAGCTGCCTCTTGTATGCCTCCTCCTGGGGATCGAGCAGCAATCTGGGCATGTGCTCTGAGCTGGAATTGAGCCGGCGACCTCTTGTTGCAGGTTAGGACACTCAACCAAATGAGCCATGCCAGCCGGGGCAGATAAGAATTTTTTAAGAACCGTTCTGATAGAGTAGTCACTAGTCATTGTGGCACTTTACATGTCATTAATGTTAAATAAAGTTAAATGTTCTGTTTCTCTCTGCCCACGTTCCTCTTGTGTAGTGACTACCATATGCGATAGTATAGATAAAGGACATTATTATAGAAAGGTCTATGGGACAGCACTTCTTAAGAAGGTTTGTGTGCTTTTGATTGTTGGTTATATCCTATTATATGAAGTCAGTTACTAGTGTATATATCTGAGAAGTAAATCTGAACAATCCTTTAGAAAATAATTTCACAACATTTTGTGACTGGATTTTCTGCTTCTCTGTTTACCTTTTCAAACAGCAGAAACAGTCCTGCTCCAGCTGTGACAGCAGCCTCTGTGACCAACGTCCAGGCCGCCGACGTTCCTGCGCCGCAAGTGGATTCCAGTGAAAGCTCGGGGGGCAAGGGAGTTGGTTTGACAGGTTAGAGAGCGCTGGCCTTCCACGGAGTGCCAGCCTCTGCTTTTTGTTTCGCTAACCCTCCCCTGAGGATACTGTTTCCATTGATTTTTTTTTTTAGAGAGAGTGGAAAGGAGGGGAGAGGGAAACATCGATGTGAGAGAGACACATTGGTCCGTTGTCTTCCCACCTGGGATCGTACCTGCAGCCCAGGTCGCTGCCCTTGATGGGGAATTGGACCCACTACCTCTTGGTACACAGGTTGACCCTCCAACCACCGAGCCACACCGGACTCAGCCTTGGTTTTGAAAGATGGCTTTATTTGTTAATTAAGTAGTTTGAATTCAGTTTTGTAATGCCATTTTAATATTTGCATGTGGTACCAAATCTAGAGAAAGAAAGCTTTATTTGTACCTGGATGTTGATGACTTAATTTTTATGTATTCATGTTTACTTGTTAGGTACATCGAGCGAAAGCATTCCTCAAACTGCCACACAGCCAGCCATTTCATCACCACCAAAGCCTGCGGTCTCCAGAGTGGTTTCTGCAACACGCCTGGTCAACCCATCACCACGACCTTCAGGAAATGCAGCAACAAAAATACCTAACCCCACAGGAGGGGTCAAGAGGAAATCCTCACCTCACAGAGAAGAAAGTCCCAAGAAAACCAAAACGGAAGAGGTACCTATATCTTAGATACCATGCCAACACCAGCTTGCCTATTAAAATCCAGCGCAAGGAAATCTTTGAGTCAGAAATGAGAAGCGGGAAGGATGAAAGCTTGTAGGAAGTGTTTAGGAGGGGCTGCCTCTTCTGAAGCTGTGCCTCTCATTCCAGCTTCTGTAGCATGTCCAGTTCGTAACGACTGAGTGTGGACTTACATGGCACCTTCATTATGGGTACCGATTTAAAAAAAAATACACACACACACACACACACACACACACACACGTCTATTGATTTCAGTGAGGAAGGGAGAGAGAGCGAGATGGAAATATCAAGGATGAGAATTATTGATCGGTTGCCTCCTGCACGCCCCCCATTGGGGATTGAGCCTCCAACCTGGGCATCAAAACATGACCTTCTGGTTCATAGGTTGACGCTCAACTACTGAGCAGCTCTGGCTGGGCATAGCTACTGATTTTTTCATAGCTTTTTTGGACATAGTTTTTGTTTTTTGATCCAAATGGAATTTCGGAGTTTTACACTATACTTGGTAAGGGTGCAAGCGGTTCTAAGAGAAAGGTGTGATGTCAGATTAGCTTGGGGGCCTTGAATGATTATTTTCTCTTACCTCTTTAGGGAATTTTCTAGCAATACGAATTTTTATAGGGAATGGTTTATCTCATCAGTCTCAGATAGCTTTAAGAAAACCATTGAAAGCAGACATTGATTTGAAGTGTGTACCTTAGGCTAGAAACAGCCTTGTTACACAATTTCATTGATCCAATCCCTGGAGTGACTCCCGTGTTATTTCCTGTTAGTGATCTTTCCCCACTGCCAGAGAGGTGACAGTTCAAACTTTTCATTCTCTAAGTTATTCTGAAGTTTTTTTGTTGTCGTTTTAGGAGATAGTCACTATTAATGAAATATGAATAATTTAATGAATTTTGCCACTCTTATGATTCTGTGAATGAAAAGTGGTTACAGTATTTTTTAAAGCATGTATTCTGAAAACCTGTCTGTGTCTGTCTAATGATCTCCAAAAGCAGTGGCTTTCAACCCTGACTGTCCATCAGAATTATTTTTTCACGTTTTTGGTTGCTTTTTTTCTTACCAGAATTTAGGGCCTTCTCCAAATAGATCAGAAACTCTCCAGGAGTTTAAGCCTGGGAATTTCTCCTTCCTTTTTTTTTTTTTTTTTTAACAATAAGGAAATTTTCATTGATGTCCCTGTGTAAAACATATTGTTTTTAAAAAGAGGAACTGCCACCAGGAGAGGATTAGTTTAGTCCAGTGGTCTCCAACCTGTCGGACCTCATGGCCCAGCAGTAGTCCTCAGGCCACCAGTTGGCAGCCGCTGGTTCAGTCCATCCCTTCCTCAGTCATCTGCTCCCCACCTCTTCCAAACGCTCTGTAAGACACGTTGGAGGCCAGGACTGGGTGGGGAGGCCGCCAGCCCGAGTCCCGGGAACCTCTGAAAAGCCCATGCTACCGGATTGTGTTGTGCATCAGTCAGAGAGTGTCCTGCGTGGGTGTGATGCCCCATTTTGTCTCTCGTTTGGTGGTGTCAGAGCATTTCAGAATGTGCAAGCATAGCTCTAGACCCGTGGTCTAGACCCGTGGTCGGCAAAGTGCGGCTCGCGAGCTACATGCGGCTTTTGGCCCCTTGAGTGTGGCTCTTCCACAAAATACCACAGCCTGGGTGAGTCTATTTTGAAGAAGTAGCATTAAATGAAGTTTAAGTTTTAAAAATTTGGCTCTCAAAAGAAATTTCAATCATTGTCCTGTTGATATCTGGCTCTGTGGACTAATGAGTTTGCTGACCACTGCTCTAGACATTTACTCCATTTCTTTAATGTTAATTGGTTAATTTTTAAATGATTCTCTGTGAGCTCTAACCAAATGTGTACCAGCACAATATTTGTAATTTCATTTGCTCTTACTTTGCTAGAAAACACTTATGTTTCATGTCTAGTTTAGGGAAGTAATAAGAATGTAGAGTTTTTAAAATTTTAAATATGCACACAAGAGAATCATTTCATGTAGTATCCATGTACCCACAGTGCAGCACCTGGTCAATCCCTGTACCCTTAGTTCTTTCCGCTTTCCACTTCTTCCAAACTTATCATTCATTAGTTTTTTTAAACTCTTCTAGCTAGTCCTAACTGGTTTGGCTCAGTGGATAAAGCATTGGCCTGTGGACTGAAAGGTCCCAGGTTCGATTCTGGTCAAGGGCATGTACCTTGGTTGCAGGCACATTCCCAATAGGATATGTGTAGGAGGCAGCTGATTGATGTTTCTCTCTCATCAATGTTTCTAACACTCTATCCTTCTCCCTTCCTCTCTGTAAAAAAATCAATAAGATATATTTAAAAAAAAAACACAACAAAAAACTCTTCTAATCTAAAAGATAATGGTTACAAAAAAGAAAGTATAACAAAATAAGTGTAACCCACTTAGAAAAAAAAATCAACAATTAATATTAAATATCTAGTCAGTGCCCGAATATCCCTGATTGTGTCATTGATTTGTGTTTTTTTAGTCTTTATTTGTCCAAATCCTTTATAATAAAAGGCTAATATGCAAATTCAAATGGCAGAACAACCAGTTGCTATGACACACACTGACCACCAGAGGGCAGGAGCTGCCCACAGGAGGAGCACTGCTCACTCAGACATTCCCCCGAGGGCTCCCGGACTGAGAGGGCACACACTGGCCGGGCTGAGCCTCTCCCAACCTCCTCCCCCACCCCCTGCTTCCAGTGCGTAAATGTCATACACCAGGCCTCTAGTCTATAAGTAAGATCCTTGTTTAGCAATTGCTTGACGTTTCAAGTATCCTGTAAAAGACCGGTTTCTCCCATTTTTTTCTTGCAATTTTTTTTTTCTGTATAGTTTCTCAATCTGGGGTTTGCTTGTTGGCAGCTCATTTTTATTTTGACTAATAAAAATGGAATTTTAAATTATAGAAGGGATCTTAGAATCTTAGTTATAAGTCATTTCTTCGAAGAAAAACTCAAGATTCATTGGCTTTTTTGTTGATTTTTACACAGAGGAAGGGAGAGGGATAGAAAGTCAGAAACATCAATGAGAGACATCGATCAGCTGCCTCCTGCACGCCCCACACTGGAGATGTGCCCGCAACCAAGGTACATGCCCCAGACCGGAATCGAACCTGGGACCTTTCAGTCCGCAGGCCGACGCTCTATCCACGGAGCCAAACCAGTCTCGGCAGCTTTTTTGTTTATAAAGCTAATGAAACTCAGAGACAGGATTATAACCCTGGCCTAAAATCATGGTGCTAAATTTGAAGATTGTTAAAAATATTCTAAATATCCTAATTTTGAAGCTCTCCTAAACTGGGTTTTTTATTCTCTGTTAATGAGTACTTGGCATTAGAAATTTTAGCAAATCGGTTCTGCTTAATTAATAATACACTGTATGTAGGCAGGAGGGTTTTAGGTAGTTTAGCTCTGCTAAATCTGCATCATATGCTAAAGCTTTTCAAGTATATATAAATGGCAGTAATGTAAAATAAAAATAGAAAAATCTGCCCTATATATATGTACATATATATATATATTATTTTTAAATGGTATTATAATGTTCTTTTTAATACGATGCTATAAATATTTTAAAAACTTACGGAAAGTTTCAAACATGTATAAAGTTATAATGTGCAGTCATATCTGTATCACTAGCAGTTAACAAATCATTGTGAGTCTTCTTTTATCTACACATCTGCTCACTTCCCCATGTTACAAAGCAGATCCCAGGCATATCATTTCAACCGTAAATATTCCTAAAAATAAAGACTAATAAAAACACAGCTATAGTATAGTTCACCACCTATACATTTGTGTGTATGTTAAGTACATTTACCAATGTTACCACGATGTCACATATCCAGTCAATTGAAATGGGCTCAGTAGGGATTTAAATTACTATTAAGTATGTATGTTTGAGGGATATAAATAAGGTTTTTATTGGAATTGGTTGATATTGCAATTAAATCTCTCCTACTCTGTAAGTTTATCTATGTCTTGTTTAGAGCCAATTAAAATTAAATTTTAGTTCTGCCCAGTAAATAAAGCAGTGAAATTATTTTTTTCAAGAAAGTGATGCCTATTAACAAGTCACTACAGGAATGGGAAAGTATAGCCATTTTGGGCTGCTCTGTTCCCTCTTTATAAAAGATGCATTGTTTGAATAGAATTATAATACTCTTAAAAATGAAGACCTGAGGAGAGAGCATTTCTTAAACCTTTTTTTTAAAACTATATTTTATTGATTTTTTTACAGAGAGGAAGGGAGAGAGAGTTAGAAACATAGATGCTAGAGAAACATTGATCAGTTGCATCCTGCATACCCCCCATTGGGGAGGTGGCCACAACCAAAGTACATGCCCTTGACTGGAATTGAACCCGGGACCCCTGAGTCCGCAGGCTGATGCTCTATCCACTGAGCCAAACCGGTCAGGGCTCTTAAACCTTTTATTCAGGATTTTAATAGGTCTTACTAAGGGATTTTGTAGTTAAGTAACTTTGGGAAAATTAAAGGGATGTTCTTTTTGGAACTGTGTGTGTGTGTGTGTGTGTGCTTTCCAGGTGATGGTGGTCAATAACAGTTTTCGTCATGTTCTTTTTAATTTTGGCAGATACTACAATTTAGTATACTAATTAAATTTGTTAATATGGGAAAAAATTAAGTGAATCAATAATTATTTTAAGACCATACTTGATCTTCCAGGTTAAATTATTTCATAACTTAAAAAAATTATGTAAGTTAAAGCATTGATTGGCAAATAATCTAAAATTTTCATTTTAGAGAATAAAGCTTTTCTTTTTAAAAACAGGATGAAACAAGTGAAGATGCTAACTGTCCTGCTTTGAGTGGACATGATAAAACAGAAACAAAGGTATACTAAATTTAGCCTTGGTGTACTTACACAGTTCAGAGGACGGAAGATGTAATAGGAATGTGTCTAGAATATTGTACTGTATTTTGTTCTATAGGTTGTTTCCAGAAGTGTTCCTTTTTAATGTTAATTTATAATGCTGAAATTAAATTTCTAGTATTTGAGGCCCTTCTAGTTGCACTGTAATTTGTTGGGCACCTCACAGTATAGAGTGGTGAGTGAATTATGTTACCTACCTTTAAAGAAGTTACAATTCTTTACAATTAAGTAAAGAAAAAAAAGAGAAAACCAGAGTAATTGAGGATGGTGGGTGGTGAGAGGCAAGAGAAGTCACCTCTTGACTGCAGAAGTGATGCAGAGCAGGCCACCAGGGGAAGATCATCTCGCTGCTGAGGTGAGAGATGCTATGTTTAGAAAACTGTTTTTTTGCAGAAGGTTCTGGCTAGAATCTCAGGTTCAGGGGCTTGAAGCAGGGTAGACAGGCTGGGAGAGATTGGTTTAGTCAAACCGTATTAGACTGGGAACATCCTTTTTTTTTTTTCTCCAGAAATTGAAATAATACTAAAGGCTTAACTCTGTCCTTCTTATTGTAGAAAAATTGGAAATCTTCTTTTCCCCAAATTATCCAGATTACCATGATTGATATTTTAGCAAGTATTATTTTGTGTCTTTATAGATTTGTCTGTGTATACTGCCAATGCCTTTTGCTTTTAAGTCTTTTTTTCACTCTGTAAACCAAGAAAAAATTTCATCTCATTTTATAATCTCGAAAATGGCTGCATAGAATGCTGTCTTAAAGCAGTTATAATTTTTTATACAGCCAGTTTCCTATTGTTAGCAATTGTTCCTGTTAAAAGAAAGTTGCCCTTTCCTGCTGTAGCATTGACTATAGTTAGATGGCTGCCATCATTTATGTTTATTTCATTTGGATAAATTAATTAAAGAGAAATTACTGAGGCAAATAGTATGCTTTCTTTTAAAACTTGATACATATTGCCAAGCTGTGCTATAGAAACACTGCACTTTTTCTATTTCTTACACTCTATTTTACCCTTTGTAATTCCAGAGGAGAAAATTGGTATTTCATTGTTCTATTACTGTATATAAGTATTTTTTATAGAAGTTCAGATTTTTGTGTTTTTTTCATTTGTGTATATATATGTGCGTGTGTGTGTTACTGTTTGTGTGCACTGCTTTTGAAGAGTTGGAGCAGTGGGGTGACATGGCTCAGACACCTGGTTTGTGATTAACCTGCGAGCAGAACTGAGCACTGATGATTGAGAACAGAAAAGAGAAACCAGAGGAAGGAGGAATGTTTTAGAAATAGCTTCTACTTTTAATTAAAGGCGTGGGAGCGATTTTTGTGCTGCTTCATAATTTTATGTAACATTGAATGGGCTTTGTTTCTCACATCGCTAAGAGCTGGGGTTTACATTCTGTTAATCATGGTGTGAGCCACGTTTCATATGTGCCTGTGCATGTCTGTAATGGTGGTTCGCTTCAGATGTCCCCATCGGCGCTGGCTGGAAAGCCATGCGGTGCCCTGACCATGCCTTCCGAGACTGAAGCGGGCAGGAGAAATCCCTGTGCACCGGAGGGGGGTAAAGGCTGCAGTAAGCGTAGTAGATGGTTCGGGATGCAGTCGCACCTCTCTCTAACGCTTCCTGCTCTCTGCCCTGTCTCCTCTCTCAGCCACCCGCCCACTTGGTTCTGTTCCTCTTTGCTAAGACTCTCCGTCCCTGTCTCCTTTGTCTCGCAGGAACAACTCGATACAGAGACAAGTACAACTCCATCAGAAACCGTTCAGACAGCGGCTTCTCTGTTGGCCTCCCAGGTACTGAGCGCAGAAAGCAAGGAGAGCTTTGTGAATGCTGTGGAGATGAGTGTGGGATAATGAACTAAAACGCGCGTGTGCGGGAGGTGATGAAGTATCTGTGTGAAGTTACTCCTTGCTAGCCTGTCCATGTGTTTATTGAGGTCCAGAGCCCGGGACTTGGGGGGACCTTTTTTTGTGCTGTTCACTAACTCCTCTTACACATGTGATAATGCACATCTTTTAGCTCCTCATTAGTTCAGGAGGCGGTGTTCATATAGCGGCTTTATTTAGAGGTCAAAGTGAAATTTAAATGACAACTAAACATCATTCTTTGTGGATTTCATTTTTACGAGGTTAATATGATCTTTTTATTTTTAAAATGTGTTTATCTCTGATTTTTCCGTTATTAATTTAATGTACTCCATAGTTCTTTAAAATCATTTTTGCATTTGACATAGAAATTCTACTTATGACAGTCCTCTTCCCCCTTCTCCCCATTGA
Source organism: Lasiurus cinereus (assembly GCA_011751065.1). Lineage (NCBI taxonomy): Eukaryota > Metazoa > Chordata > Mammalia > Chiroptera > Vespertilionidae > Lasiurus > Lasiurus cinereus. The sequence goes on along the minus strand of JAAGEH010000328.1, from coordinate 1,928,689 downwards.
TTTGGGAACTTCCATTTTGTTGGGGAAACGTTTTCTTGAATTCCCCAAATGGAGTATATTTTTAAGTGTAGGTCAAACTCTGACACAAAGTAGCGAGAGCAGTGGTCGGCACATGTGGCTCTTTGGCCCGTTGAGTGTGGCTCTTCCACAAAATACCACGGCCTGGGCGAGTCTATTTTGAAGAAGAGGCATTAGAAGAAGTTTAAGTTTAAAAAATGTGGCTCTCCCAAAGAAATTTCCATCATGGTCCTGTTGATATTTGGCTCTGCGGACTAATGAGTTTGCCGACCCCTGACTAGAGGTTAAATGGCTTCCCCTAGGAAAGAACTGAGCTAGACGGCGGCTACAGTTGCTGAGCGAGACAGCGATGTGCTGCTTTGTGGTGCAGAGTAATTTTAACGTGACGATTCTCAAATGTGGTTTTGCTGGCTGTTAACCTGTGTCACAGTCCTTAAAGATGGTCTGCATATCATGTTTGCTCTTCTGGAATGTCTTTTATTTCAGAGCCTTGATCTGTAAGATGTGTTGGGGTAACTAAAACCACATTAGCAAGTGCTGGGCTTGAGGTTGGTACATGGCCAAACCTGGTCACCCACCGGGACTGTCCTTTCGGTGGCCACATGCTTCTCGGGGAGCCGCTCCTGGCTTTGTCTTAGCGATCTCATCCCAGAGGCGACAGCGCCCAGGGCTGTTTGCTTCTTAGCTCTTTTTAGAGGAAGGAGACTTTTCTTTCCAATGAAAAGATTGCTAGAGCTATTGAGAGGAAACCACCCAGTGACAGGAGTGATTATGCTGGGGTAAAAAAAGGCATCTCTCTATGTGATGATGTAAGGGGAACCTTTGGGGCCGGGCGCTGAAAATATGGAGCCGGTGTTGAACAGAAAGTCCTTATTGTTTGAAGATGAACTTGAAGTGTTCACTGCTGGACCGACAGGGCCCCTGGGACTTGCCGGGAGGGGGGACGGGCGCTCCCTGGCTTTCATTGGACAGTTGGTGCAGCCGCTCAATGAACGCGTGGGGATTCTTCACACATGCTCTCTCCTTTGGTGTGTTGGGTGTTTCCTACAATAAAACATTTACACATGCATCTCTGTTTTTGAATGTTAAAGAAGGCTTGTGGTTTAATTTATTTTTAATGTGAAACCTCCCTGAAGTTGAAAATGGTAAAATCACCGCTGCGTTGTCTGGGTAGTTGACAGGGTCAGGAAACCCTGTTACTGCCGAGCGGCTCCTGTGCAGAAGGCGAGGCTGAAGCATTCTCCCACATGGGGGCGCTGCCGCCCCAGCCAGCACCACAGCCGGAGCCGGGCCCGCCCGTGACTGCAGGACGGGCAGTGGTGGAGAGGAGAGTGTTTAAAGCCATGTCTGAAATGACGTACATTTTCTGTGCAAGTGTGAAAGATAGGATTTTATAGCAATTCCTACTGATTTGTATTTCGTTTTGAAATTTTTCTTTAAATTTTTAAGACTTCTTATGCTAAGGTCCCTCCATTTCTTAGGAATAAGCAGTGAGAAAGTAAATCTCTGTTAAGTTGCAGCGCTTTGTACAATGTTGTGTTCTTTGCTTTTGTCCTCAGAAAACATCCAGTACAGACCTTTCTGATATCCCTGCTCTCCCTGCAAATCCTATTCCTGTTATCAAGAATTCAATAAAACTGAGATTGAATCGGTAAAAACCACCTCAGGGTCCATAAACAATATCTGCCAACTCAACCTGTTGTCTTCAGATGCTAAGAAAGGACTGGAGGGTACAAGACTAGACATGGCTGAACATGGATGTAGGTGTGTGTGGCCTCCCTTACTGGGCTAATCAGCACTTGATCGGAAGTCCAGGTTAGTATGTGAAGCCAGGAGTACTATTATTATTGTGTTAGCAACAGTTGCATTAACTATTTTAAAAAATTACTGCCTTTAAAAAAAAAGCAAAAAAACAACAACAAAAAAACAACCACCCTCGAGCTATATTTGTATCCTTAATTGACCACCTGGATTGGGTTTATGTTGGATGCATTGTTTGGAAAATTTGCGATACAAACTAGCATAAGAACTCCTTATTCTGATGATGCACTTTTATGTATTTTCGCTTTAGAGAGTAGTACTAATTTTAGATTTCGGCCTGATGGGTTTCATTTTTTCTTGAAGAATTTCCTTTCCCATCCGTCTTCAAATCAGCTACCATTCTGCAGCGGTGTGTGCTGTACTTGAGAGCAAGGCTAAGAGTATGTCTAGGTCACTCCCTGTGAGGCAGCTGTAACCCTTCCGAAGGAAATGTCACTTCTAAGATAGCAGTTTGACATTGAAAGAATAATGAGGAAATACTGGGCTTGATGGGGGTCGTGATTAAGAAATGATATCTTCGTTTTATTTAAAGAAGTGTTTAGGGTGCAGAAAAATCAGCGAGCAGCCAGCAGGTCTTTTTCTTTGAGCCCGTGAAAGCTCGTATTCTTTTGCCTCTAGTCTGTCATCTCTGAAACAGACAAAAGCATTTTGCTCCCTCCCCTTGTTTTCCTTTCCCCTCTCTGCTTGTGTGCATAACATTGGATTTTTTCCGCACAAAACCACATGCCAGTATTTCCCTAAGCAATGGGGTGGAGCCAGAGACCCTGTGCCATGGGCCCGGGACCCTGACTTGTGGTCCGTGGCCGGAACTCCAGGAGGACTAACGGGATGCCTGTGACCAGGGCTCCGTCTTGGACAGCACTCGATCCTGCAAAGGAGGGATGTTGTACACTCCACAGAACTCCGGTCTGCCGCCAAGCTGGTTTTCAGTTTCAAACGTGGGCAAAAAGGTGTCTTCTCCAAGAATTTTAAACTAATTTTTATTTTTAAATGGTTGACCAAATCTGTCAGTAAATTTTACATCTAGAGACATTTAAAAATCATTTCTAGCACTCAGCATCTAGCCAGCGCTCTATGCCTTTCCTTTTGTTTATCCTGTCAGTAGATTAGGAACTCTTTAAAGAAGAGAATTCCTCGTAAGCAAGCAGCGGAACAGCCATCTTCACGACTCTGAGGGAGGCTCGGTGTGGATAAACTCTTCTTTCTTAATCTGGACGAAGCAAACCTAACAGATCTTTCTGACGAGCATGTTTTATTAATCCTCCATTGTGCTCCATCCTGTCACATGCGCCTTTCCTTCTTAAACTGCAATTACTTACACTCTCCCCTGTCCTTCTAAATTAATTTTCCGAAGTTGGAGTGTAGTCTTCCCCGTAGGCTCTGCATTAATTGAGGCTTTCTTTTCGCCACACTTGATGACATCCAGTCCACAGCCCTTCCGTGTCCCGCGTCTTCACCTGCACAGTCACCGGCCCTGCCTCCACCACCCAGGGAAGGAGGGTCGCACTGCCAGGGAGTGACAGGTGGCTGTGTGTGTAGCTTCAGAGTTAGAGTGAAATTCAGGCACAGATTTAGTCTTGTCATTTGTTTACACATTGGGGGGAAAAACTCAGTTTATTCAACGTTTCCTGTAACTGCACCCAAGTTTTGCCACGCTGGGAACTTGGACCTTTTCTGTGTAGTGACTTTTTAATTCTAGTTTCATAACCTGGAGATCGGACTGTTGCTTTCGCATGATGTACGTAGTGTCTCATGACTGGAGTTTGCTTTGTTTTATAGTATCTGTACTCCTTGTATTTTTCAAGAGCTATTTTGTAAACAGATGATGTATTTCTCCATTGAAAACACAATAAAAAAACAACAGCACAATCCTACAGTCGGCTGGTTTCTTTGGACTGACTTTGGACTCTTCCATCTTTTCAGTAAAAAGAGTTTGTGCAGTGGGGCTCGCAGGGGAGATTTGCAAATGAACTTACTGTGGTCACATGCAGAAAAGAGACGTTTCTGTTAATTCATGCCCGTGGCAGCCTGATGGCAATGGGCAGCTCCCTGGCAGGAGGAACGGGACTGCAGCCGCTGTCCTCCCCCTGCAGCTGCCCCCCGGGACCTCTGCTCCGGAGTGTGGCGCTGCCCTGTTCTGTGTGCGGCCACGCGCGCCCACCGGCTGCCCACCCTGTGGAGCCTCCTCCAGGCTGCCGCTCCAGCCGCGGCTGCGCTGTGTCGCTCCGGTCAGCAGGTGGCACTGTTGTCTCAGTGACATGGGATCCCAGGCCGCAGCCAGCGCGAGCCTGCGTTTCTCCTTGTACAGGCCCGACCCGATGCTGCTGTGCCCGCGCCCGCGTGCTCAGCGTTGGGCATGTAACGTGGGTTCGCAGTGCACGGGTCTGTGTGTGCGTGAGGGCCAGCCCGTGAGGGTGGTCACCTTCAGCGCTTGGAGCGGAGGAGAGGCCTTCCACCAGAGCCGTTATTCCAGGGCCACGCGGCTGTGCACGCTTCCTCCCTCCTGGCATTCTAGTGCCTTCTGTGTGTGAAAACCTGGCCGCGGTGTGGATCACTTCCCCTCAAACCTCCGAGACGGCCCGTGAGAGGGGAAAGCCTGTAAAATCGCCCGCGACTCCAGGGTCACACCCGCAGACCCGGCCTGACGCCGCCCCGGAGCCGTGCCGACCTCGCGGCCCTTGCGCATGGCCTCTCTTGCTGAATTAATGAAACGGGCATCAGAAGCGCTGGGCATGTTCCAGAGTCAAGTTTGAACACCTCTCATCGAACACCTCTTCTCTCCACCCCGAGACACGGCGCTAGTTCCGGCGGCGCTCAGGGTGCCGCCTCGGCCAGCAGCTGCCAGGAGGAGCGAGAGGACAGGCCGCTCACGCACACACTTGCAGAGCGAGCCCCGGAATGGTCACTTCGTCACCCGTGCCTGTTAACAGACGCCGCCTCCCTAAAACCGCGGTCCCCGGGCCGGGCTGGGCTGCCCGACCCTCCGGAAGCAGCAGAGGAAAAGGAGCGGCCGCTCGTCCCGTCTGTCTGTCTGTCCCGTTTGGATTCTCCACCTTGTTTCTCTGCTATTGGATCTTCAAACCCAAGTCACTGGTGGCCGCTGGGTAGCCCAGAGCCGAGAGTGTGCCCTGCAGGCATGGCCGTCCCTCTGTGGGACGGGGGTCTGCTTGGCTCCGTTTTCTGTGTCCTTCCTTCCTGGCACCCGGAAAGCTGGCACCAGTGTTGCCGAGCCGGGGGTCGCAGGCGTGAGGGCGCTGCCTCCGGGACGCCCTGGCAGCGTCGGCTTGTGTTCCTCAGACGCGCTGCTGTGTCAGGCGCCGGGCGACCAGCACCGGCTTCCCAAACCATGAGGTGGTGGGGGTGGGGGGGTGAAAGGGCTGGCATTTCAGGTTCACGGCTTCCTTCCCTGCCCATGCCCCGTCCACAGGTCTCCCCGCCAGGCAGAAGGAAGGCACTTCTCCACCCGCATTGCAGAAAAGCTCCCGTTTTGTAAAAAAGGGGTTATGATGTGTTGTTTTTTCTCCAGTTCCCTTCCTAAATGCTTCGCGTTTTCAGAGAGCTGATTGCATGGTTTAGAGCAGAGGGCACCACGGTGTTTTACAGAGTTGATGGCGTTTAGCCTGGGGTTTTTCTAAAATACAGGACTAACACCCTGAACAGTGGTCCCCTGTGCCACCCCCTGGGGACGTGCCCGCAACCAAGGTACATGCCCTTGACCGGAATCGAACCTGGGACCTTTCAGTCTAACCTTAGAGTTTCTGTTCAGATTCTTCTGATGGTGAGAACGGATTTGTGCTCAAGCCTCACAAGTCCTCTCCAGGGTCCTGCATTGTGGGGGGCGAGGGGGTGGGGGTGGGGGCGGAACTCCAGGTCCCTTGTTTGGTGTTTTGTTGCGGAGAAAACAGCGAGGTCTGCCTGGACACTGAGAGGACTCCCCCAGGGCTGGAGCTGACCACTTGGTCTTCGTGACAGTCCCCCTCGCACCGGAACACTGACGCCCCACCCGAGACTTTCCCCGAGAGGCCGCCCAGAATGCGCCTGGAGCGGGGCCTTCAGCCGGGCCCGGTCTTCAAAGCGTCGTGCGAAGTTTGACCTGTGGCTCCGAATGTGCCAGACACCGGATCGGCGGGATGAAATCCCGCACAGGTTAAAGGGAGAACCGTTGGCCGGAAGTCCCGACGGGGTGGGTTCGTCTTGGCTGAGCGGGACGTGGCTAACGGTCCCCCGGTCACACGGCCCCCCTCCACGACGCGTCGCCACGTCAGGACCAGTCTCCGTTTTCACTGCCGTGTTGTACGTTTCACACAAGTCGTGTACAACCTGCTTTTTGAAAAATCGATGTCTCCATATGTTGTCAACCTTTTAATTTGTAAGATGCAATTTGTGATCCAGCATTTCAATCTGAAAAGGGGCATTTTGAATAACTTAAAGTTTTGATTTCATGGGTTTCTTGTGGCTCGTTCCAGACATTTATCCCAGTCTTACATGTTTTCTCACAATGTTGTTTCGTCCTGAAACCATGAAGTTTATTTGCGGCGTAATACAATCCTTGCTCTAAGACTTACGTAAGTGCAGCTAACCACGTGGATTCGGGGGAGCAAGAGGGTCTTGCCCTCTGCTGTGCCCCTCCGGCCACGTACAAGTGGGGAGCGGGCTCTTCCAAGCTGTAGACATAAAGCAGGGGCGTGTGTTGTAAAATAACAACACGAACCGTCCCGGCTCTGCTCGCTGCTGGCGGATGCTGGCTCTTGGCATCACACCCTCACAAGCTCACACCGCGTGGCGCCTGGTGCGCGTGGCTCCAGAAATCTGGCCCGAGAACCGGTCCTCGTTTGCTTCTCTGACTGCGCGGAGGAGCTGTTAATGAAGAGATGGATGGTGACGTCCTCAGGAAGAGACAGTTGGGCAGAGCTGCTCCCTGTGAGTGGCAGAGGGCACACTCCGCCTTCACAGCCAAAAAGCCGCCCCCAGCGGGGATCCACGGCGCCGGGACCCCGTGCCAGGCCCGAGAGCAGCCACCCGCCCCACTAGCTGCCGTGGCCCCAATTTAGGCTGGTTTCGCAGTCTCCCGTCTTACGCCCAAGTTCACGGGTGCTCAAGACCAGGGGATGCAAATGTGGCACCCCAACTGTGACATGCTTTTGCACATTTAAAAAGACCTTTTTGTTGATTTCAGAAAGGGAGAGGGGAACATCAATGATAGAAAATTGTTGACCACCGGCTGCCTCGTGCAGGTCCCCTACAGGGGATCAAGCCCACAGCCCAGCCACGTGTGGTGACTGGAATCGGACCCAGATCCTTCGCTCTATCCATGATGCACAGTCTTTATATATATATAATTGTGATGAGAGAGAAACATCAATCAGCTGCATCCTGCATGCCCCCCACTGGGGATGTGCCCGCAAGCAAGGTACATGCCCTTGACCGGAATCGAACCTGGGACCCTTCAGTCCACAGGCTGACGCTCTGTGCACTGAGCTCTATCCACTAGGCACAGTCTCGGAAGCACTCTGGTTAGTGGAGCTGCGCCTTATTTGGAAAGGGTGACCCGGATGTTGTGGAAAGCTCCGTTCCTTCCACCAGCGCCTCCTCCGAGCCCTCATGGAGGCACCCTGCCAGCGGGAGCAGCGCCGGCCGCAGGGGCATCGCGGATGTTAAACGTCCGTCCCGCCCTGCGATCGAGGGCTTTTCCTCCGAGCTGAGCTGTGGATTTCAGGAGGGGGGGGTGGGCGGAGAGATCAAGGATGAGAGAGAATCACTGACCAGCTGCCTCCTGCACACCCCCGCTGGGGGTCGATCCCGCAACCCCGGCCTGTGCCCTGGACTGGAACCGAACCTTGGTTGATCCGGTTCAGAGGTTGACGAAGCGAGCAAGCCATTTTATATCATGAGCCTTCTCCCTACACACCGAGGTGGCTGCCGGGCGGGCGGGCGGGCGGGGACACGGAGACCCCTGAGTACCCAGTGGGGCTGCGCCAGGAGGAGCCGCAGGGGAGGACAGCGCCGCGGCAGCTCGCTGTGCTGTGCCCACTGGCTGGCCCTGCAGAGATGACCACCCGGCCCGAGGGCTGGGAAACCCCGTCAGAACGCCCGGTGTGCAGGGTGATGGTGGGGAGCAGTCTGCCACCTGGGAAGGTTTGCTTAGCGGATGCTCCCTGACCCTCCGGGCATCCCCAGGGGGCGTGGGGTGGCGTGTGGGGTCACTGGTGACTTCCTCGGTGGCAGGTGTGACAGCTCCATGTGGGGGTTGGGTGGTGGGGCGGGACCAGGTGGGACCTGGCGGTCCCACAGCCCAGGCCTTGGCGTTTGGAGATGTGGGTTCCGGCAGCAGTGGGGACTGCCGGACACCCCTCCTGGTCTCACTGATAGAAAGTGTGGACCCGGAACCCGGAAGGCTGGTCAACCTGGAAGCTCTGAAAGGCCAGAGCCAGCCCCCCGGCCCCCATCTAATGGAGACAGTGGTCGCTGAAGCAACTTCCGCACCAAACAATCATGTCAATCCTTCCTGATAAGACAGTCTGCCTGTGACTGGAATGGCCTGCTTCGGGGCAAAGGATGGATCCCAAACCTGAATACAAGGGATGGCCAGGCCAAAGGAAGGGGGTGGTCCTCCCACTAGAGGAAGCCTCCCGCCTGGCCCCCCCGATATCCCCAAATTAATGCTTTTCTAGTCTCTCTTTTCATTTGCGTGCGGCCTCCTCCAGAACCCGAACCCTGAACCACGCGGGATGGGAAAGGGGTTCCCACATTGGAGCCCTGGTATTTGTGGGGGGGGGCTTGGGTGTTCCCCGTGAGGGGGTGGTTTAAACTCTGCGGATGAGCCTGTGGGGAAGGGAAAGGACGCCCTGAGCTGCCTGCCTCCGGCCACCTCGGGCGCTGGGGTGGCGCTCAGGGTCCGCGGGCACCGGAGACCCAGCCCTCGGCCTGCACCCACAGTGGCCTGCACCCACAGCGGCCTGCGCCCACGCCGGCCTGCGCCCTCGCCGGCCTGCACCCACAGCGGCCTGCGCCCTCGCCGGCCTGCGCCCACACCGGCCTGCGCCCTCACCGGCCTGCGCCCACACCGAGAGGGGGCGAGCCCCTCGCTGATCCTGGCCGTGCTCGGCGCCCCCTCTTCCAGATAGTCCAGCCCGCCTGCTGCTCCTTCCCATCCACACCCCTCCCCCACCGAGCCCCCGCCCTGTGCCTGCTCCGCCCCATCGGGTGTTGGAGACAAGTGGCTCTTCCGTGCAGGTGGTGGAGGTAGCCTGAACCCCCGCGGCAGCCCCAGGCAGGCAGACCCCGCAAATCCCCAGATCCATCCACCGTCTCCTGGCGCTGACGGCCTTCGGGCCTTCGGGCCTTCGGGCAGGTGCACAGCCCCCGCGTGTGGGTGATGACACGGGGGGGGGGGGGGAAGGACACGGGGACACGGGGCAGTTCGATGCTCCCTGGGCCCCACAGCCCGCAGGTGACGGGCCAGCCGCTCCGATGGGCACGGGTGGGGCGACGGGCGGGTGGAGGGGCCCCTGACCTGGCCCTGGGCCTGGAGGGCGCGTCCTGCACCAGGCGCAGTGCTCGCCGCGAAGCTGGGGGTCGCGTGGCCGCCCTGGACCCCGGATTCGGTGGGATCCCCCCGGGGGCTGGGCAGCAGCCGGGGGGACAAAGCCGCTGTCCGCTCCTGTGCACATGGACTGGGCTGGGGGGGCCGCTCGGGGCCGGCGCCGTCTCCCCGAGTCCCCCCCGCCCACGGGGAGCAGGCGGCGGGGTGAGACTGCCGCTCTTTCCCGCCTGCACCCCGCCAGGGAGCCCGCCACCGGTCCCGCCAGGCCTCAGGGGCCACTGTCCACCCTCGCCTTGGGCCCGGCCAGGTGCCGGGGACCCCCAGCCCGCTGTTTGGTGGAGGAAGGCGCCCAAGGCCACCAGCTCCCGTGGGGCCCGCGCGCAGGGCAGCGGCCGGCGGGGCCGGCGAGGGAGACCAGCCTCTGTCACCCACGGGCCTTCCACCGCCCGCCCGGCCTGCGCCTCCTTCCCGGGAAAAGGAAGGAGCCCGGCCAGTGCCGCTCAGTGGGCAGAGCACCGGCCAGCGGACGGAGGGGTCCCAGGTGCGATTCCGGTCCAGGGCACGCACCTCGGTGAGGTCCCCTGACCCGGGTTGGGGTGCGGGCAGGAGGCAGCCCATCAACGTGTCCCTCCCACATGATGTGCCCCTCCCTCCCTCCTTCCCTCCCTCCCTCCCTCCCTCTCAGGATCCGGGGGAAACAGCCTCACGTGAAGGTTCCCGACGGCCACGAGCGACCAGCAGGTGGTGCGGCCGCCGGCTCTCCCTTCTGGGCGCCGCCGGAGCCGATTCCCGGGAGCCGCATGGCCCCGCCTCCTCCCGAGGAGGATCAGCACAGCGGCCGCTCAGCCGGCGCCGGGCCGGGAGGAGGGCAAGCCCCCCGTGCAGAGCGAGAGCCTGGTTACCTGATGCCTGGGGCACACACCCGGCCCTGGGGGCTCCCCCCGAGTCTGCCCAGGGCTCCAGCGCCCAGCTCTGCCCGGTCCGGTCTGCTGCCTGGCTGAGGCTGAGGCCGTGGCCGAGGGCGTGGCTATGGCTGAGGCTGCGGCCGGGGCTGTGGCTGTGGCTGGGGCTGTGGCTGTGGCTGAGGCTGAGGCTGTGGCTGTGGCTGTGGCTGCGGCTGGGCCGTGGCCGTGGCTGAGGCCGTGGCTATGGCTGAGGCTGTGGCTGCGGCCGGGGCTGTGGCTGTGGCTGAGGCTGTGGCTGCGGCCAGGGCTGGGGCTGAGGCTGTGGCTGTGGCTGAGGCTGTGGCTGCGGCCTGGGCTGTGGCTGTGGCTGAGGCTGTGGCTGTGGCTGAGGCTGTGGCTGCGGCCAGGGCTGGGGCTGAGGCCGTGGCTGTGGCTGTGGCTGAGGCTGTGGCTGCGGCCGGGGCTGTGGCTGTGGCTGTGGCTGAGGCTGTGGCTGTGGCTGAGGCTGTGGCTGTGGCTCCCCGTGTCCATGCAGAGAGAAGACGTCCGTGTAGGGATCAGGCTGTGGCTGGTCTGTGTGCGTCCTTCAGCCTCCGCATCTGCTCCTGAGCGGCCATCCGCGGACACGGAGAGGAGACAGAGAGGAATCCCCGTCTCCTTCCCGCCGCCTCCCGTGTCCGGGCCTCCACGTGGCGAGGGGGGTGCTCTGGAGGACGGATGGATGGACGGACGGACGTGGGGCCGGGGCTGGTACGGAGTCAGCGGGGAAGAAGCCACTGGGCTGGAGCTGGGCCCGAGCCGGGTGGGGCGGGGGGGGGGGCCGGAAGAGGGAAAGGAGGGCCTGGACGAGTCCCACGTGGCTGGTGGGAGGGAGGCCCCAGCAGCCCTGAGCACGCCCAAGGCCGGTGCCAGAGGCCAGACGAGGCGCCATCTCTCTGGGTGCCCCCCCTCCCTCTGGTCCTCAGTCTCCCCGCTGGGACAGGAGGGTGGGGTTGCCTCGCCCAGGGGCTCCGCTGGCGAGGAGGAGGCAGAGGCCGGCGCTCCGGCTCCCACTGTCCGCGCCCAGCTTGTGGGGCCGGGCCATCCAGCTCCCGGGGTCTGGGGCCCAGTGGGGGCAGTGGGCCATGTCCTTGGCTCTGGAGGCTCCGAGGGCGTGTCTGGGCTCCAGCGCCAGGGAAGTGAGAGCGGAGTCCCTCCTGCCGCCCCGGGGACCCGGCCACCTCCCCATCAAGCCGGAGGGCGGTCCTGCGCTGGCCTGAGGCCTCCCTCCCCCATGGCTGTCCTCAGTGTGGATGTGGCACAGGGCCTGTGGATGTGGCGTGTGGATGTGGCGCGGGGCCTGTGGATGTGGCGGTGAAATTGCAGGCGTCACTGTTCGCCCTGCCACGGGCCTCGGACGGCCGGGCACAGGGAGGCCCGCGGAGGAGTCTGTCCGCTCCTGGCCCGTGGGCTCAGCGATGGGCTCCGCTGGGCCGGCCCCTCTGCTCCTGTCCTCCCTCCGGCCAACCCCCCCCCACCCCCGCCGATGGAGTGAAGGCGCCTACAATCAAAGGAAGATGCAAAGCAGGGGTTGGTGGGATTGCACTGAACCCGGAGGGCCTCCCTGGAGGAGGGGGTGCGGTGGGACCGGCCGAAGGGGAGGTGGAGAGGAGAGCTGGAGACGGGAATTCCCTCTGCTGCTCAGGGGCAGGGGCCGCACACAGCGCACCCGGCACCCGGTCACCCTGCGGCCTGGGGACGGCAGAGGGGGTCAGAGGTGGTCAGAGGTGGGAGGGCAGAGGGGGTCAGAGGTGG